>JARQOC010000005.1:494170964-494194911 GCA_033576535.1 Allobates femoralis
ACAGGAGGGGATGTGTGTACCATGACTCCCTTGATGAAGAGGGATCTGAAACGCGTCGGGAGGAACGCATCAGATGAGATGGTGGCGACAATAAAGTACTGAGCCCTGAGCAGCCTGGACAATATCAATGAAAGGTTGATCCAAGTCTATGTGGACTCACTTCATGTGAAGCGGTGGAGTAACTGGGTGAGATCGCTCCGATTTGGAGTGCATACTTTGTTTTTTCCACCTATACATGTGGTCTGTGTACCATGAGTGAAGTGTATGAGCCTTAATATTGCACTTCCTGTAGGTAGGCAGACGTGACTAGAGACATAAGCCAGTATTCCTAGGTATATGGACGGGATCTGGATTTGCCTCTATTAACCCCTTGGAAAAGAGTAAAGGGGATTACTCACAGCAATATACAGTTTTTTGCACTGTCACTTTTGCACGACTTTCTGTTTTTGTTAGTCTAGACAACTAGGTCTTTTTAACATTTGAGTTTATTAAAAGTTCTATTTTAACTTCTCTTTTTATCTATACTATTGCTTCAGTGTAGAGATACCCTAAAGTGCCAAGTAAAATAAAGTAAAAGTAAAACAAGTTTTTAAAAATATGACAAAAAAAAAAAGACAAAATTGACATCATCCCCCTTTTGCCCCATTGAAAATAAAACTATTAAAAAAATACACATATTTGGTATTGCTGTGTTCAAAAGTGCCTGATCTATCAAAATATAAAATCTATTAATCTGAGCGGCAAACTGGGTAATGGAACAAAAGTTAAAATTCCAAAATTACATTTTTTGAGAAAAGTTGGTATTGAAGAGGTGTAAGAGGTCCGCGCTGCTATACCCAAAGAAACACTCACATGGCAGGCAGGATTTCAAAAGCAGTTTCTTTCCTTTATTCCAACGCGTTTCGGTGCACAACCCGGCACCTTCCTCATCAACAAATAAGCTGCTGCAGGACCTCCACCGACCACTCCACGTGCGAGTGGTCGGTGGAGGTCCTGCAGCAGCTTATTTGTTGATGCCTTCAAACCAGTTGTGGGTCACAAAACTGAACCAGGTGAGTGGATCCATAGCCCCACCTTTACACTTTAGTGTCGCTAGTGATAGGGCACTATTGCGCCTCTTGTCCCCCACCCCTTTTGTTTTTACACAAAAATTACATTTTTTGGTCGCTGCAACATTATATTAAAATGCAGTAACGGGCGATCATGACATAACATCTACTCAAAATGGTAACATTAAAAACGCCAGCCCAAGATTAAAAAACAATAAGCTGCCACACAGCCCCAGATCCCGAAAAGTGAGAACACTATGGATCTCGGAAAAATGGCGCAAAAGTGCAATTCTTTTTATTTACAAACTTTTAAAAAATGTTTCACCACTTAGATGACAGTAGAAGTAACATGTTTGGTATCTATGAACTCGTACCGACCTTAGGCATCACACTGATATGTTAATTTTACTATATAGTGAACTTGGTTGATAAAAAGAAAAACGAGACCATTTTGGAATTTCACTTTTTTTTTGCAATTTCACCGTACTTGGATTTTTTTCCCCATTTTTCACTACACTGTATGATAAAATGAATAATGTCGTTCAAATAGACAACTCATCCCTCAAAACACAAGCTCTCATATGTCTATATTGGCAGAAAAATAAAACAAGTTATGGCTCTTGGAAACAGGGGAGGACAAAACGAAAACGGAGAATCGCCCGGGGGTGAAGAGGTTAAAAATGTATTTCACAATAAATATTAGGCATCACATTTTCTAGTGAAAAGTATTGCATATGTAACTCCCCTGGCCCTACCAACACTAATATAACCCTGATCGGTAAAGTTCTTGTATGTTTTCCTGCTGTGTTATATACGTCAGAGGTGTGAAATGCAGGATGATGCTGAGTTGCTCCTTATGGAATGTCAATGTTCCACATACCATGAGTCCGGGCTGTCAGATCACCGCCCTCACACCTCTGCTGTCTGAGCGCACCATGGTTTCGGCTGCAGAGGTGCGGCTCTGGTGGAGGATCTTCCCCTGGCGGCCCGGTCTGGGATTATGATCCTTCAGCAATTAAATAAGTAAATATTTGTCCTCATTCTGGGTGTGTGCAGCAACACAGCAGAAATATGTGCACATGTGTGGAGACTAGTGGAGCCCAGCATCTTCCTTCCTGGACACTCCTGTACAGTCAGCCCTGCTTTTGTTACAATCTAATCACAGGAAGGTTAAATGTGAAGGGAGGGGAACTGCGTAACATGTGTGCAGGACTATACGGATAATGGGATACACACCATCCAGCTATTTACATTATAATTATTCACATTCCACAGGATAGTGCCTGTGACTGGGGTGTTCTATACATTCAGACATCATTATCAATACACAAGTGCATATCAATGAATTAGAATATCATCAAAAAGTTCATTTATTTCAGTAATTCAATACATAAAGTGAAACCCATATATTATATAGTCATTACAGAGTGATCTATTTCAAGTGAAATGTTAGAATCTGAGAGTCCTGAGTGGTTGATACTGAAAAGATGGTAAGACAAAGCAAGCTTTCGAGACACTATGGCCTCTTCATCAGGCTATTAATGAAGAAGTCATAGTCTCAAAAGCTTGCTTTGTCTTACCATCTTTTCAGTATCAACCACTCAGGACTCTCAGATTCTAATATTTTTCTGTCTACTGGCTAACACGGTACAAACATATTTTACTATTTCAAATGTTGATTTCTGTTAATGTTTATGATTATATCTTACAGCCAATGAAAACCCAAAGGTCATTATCTCAGAAAATTAAAGTAGGGAGGATGAAGGGTTAAAAACCACGGAGCTGTATTTCACGAGACATCAAAGGGTGAATATAATATTGATTTATTAGTCAATGGGTTTCAGGGCTCACAGAAACACCCTGACATGGCAATATGATATTGATTTTTGATAAAATTCTAATTCATTGAGATGCACTAGTATATGTTTGTACCATGTTAACCAGTAGATAGAAAAATATTAAAATCTGATAGGCCTTCGTCGTTCACACCTTTAAATGGTTAACTGAATGGATGGTAATAAATAACAAGTTTTCCAGACTCTAAGGTCTCTTCTTCAGACTGGTATAGTTTTATCACCTTGGCATATGCTAAGTTGCATTTTTCACACTCTTATATCACTTATAAGGTAGTTTACCTTCAGGGGCTGGCTGGCTGCTGTAACCACGGGTGGCAGTCCACCTTGCACAGCCTGATGCCAAGTAAGGAGCAGGGGTGGCGGGGGGTGCTGCTGGCGCTAGGTGAGGAGCGGGGGAGAGGGGTGCGGGGGGGCTGGGCCTTTCTCACCTCCCTGCTGGCTGCCTCCGCTCCAGTCGAGAGTCCTGCAACCTCTCAAGTTTGTGCAGCCGCTGCGGCTGTGATGCTCCGCACAGCGGCCACTTTCCCTGATGTGGGTGGCCCTACACTAGGACTGTACTACGGGCCCGGGGGGCAATTGCCACCCTGGCACCTGGGCCAGTCTGCCCCTGTTTACTTTGGACCTTTTTCTTGTGCCCAAACTTTAGTGATTAGGTTGTAGATTTTTAAAGGGTTATTCTCATCTTAAGGGCAGAGACACATTTATGTGAGATGCATGAGAGTGTCACGCATGCATCTCGCATGAGTCACCTGGCCCTGCCGCTGGTTCTCTGGAGAGGAGTGTGGAGCTGCAGAGAAACACAATCAGCTCCACACTTTTATCCAAAAGGGTAGGGGCCAGGCGACTTATGCAAGACGTTTGCATCTACTATATAATTGTCCAATGTTGCCTGTCTGTCACGGAAATCGCGCGCCAGACAGAGGCCACTCATTGGCCAATGAGCGCAGACTATGCAAATAGGCGCGAGAATTCAAAGTTCGAATTTCACGCCAATTTGCACACGGGTCCGGCCGACGGTGGCCTGCCAGCGCTCCATACCCTGCTACTCTGCCCTGTCCTGCCCTCGCTCTCCCTCCCGCTCTTCCTGTCCTGCCCACGCTCCATACCCTGCTCCTCTGCCCTGCCCGCGCTCTCCCTCCCGCTCCTCCTGTCCTGCCCGCGCTCCATACCCCGCTCCTCTTCCTGCCCGCGCTCCCACTCCCCGCAGCCCCCCTGCTCCTTAGTGATTTGATTTCACAGTATATTATGCCCTGCAAAGTCAAATATAAAATAAACACAAATGTATTAAAAATAATAAAGATTCTTATACTTACCTCTCGCCGAGTGATCGGTGACCGGTAGCAGTAGCAGGCCCTTGCATGATGTCAGAATGACATCGGCATTCGGCGCCGTGATTGGCACACTCGCGGTCATGTGATATGCGCGTCACATATCATGCAAGGTGCTAGCAGAACACTGCTACAGCTGTGCCCCGATCGCTCCATCCTGCCCCCCGGCTCCGCTCGCTCCATCCTGACCTCGTGCCTCCATCCTGCCCCCGGCTCCATCCTGCTCCCTCCCCCCCGGCTTCATTCTGCTTCCCCCTCGGCTCCATCCTGCCTCCCCCCGGCTCCATCCTGCCCCACTCGCTCCATGCTGCCCGGCTCGCTCCATGCTGCCCGGCTCGCTCCATCCTGCCCCCCCCCCCGCCACCATCCTGCCCCCCCACATCCATCCTGCCCCCCATGCATCCATCCTGCCCCCACGCCTCCATCCCGCCCCTCGGCTCCATCCTGCTCCCTCCCCCCTGGCTTCATTCTGCTTCCCCCTCGGCTCCATCCTGCCTCCCCCGGCTCCATCCTGCCCCACTCGCTCCATGCTGCCCGGCTCGCTCCATGCTGCCCGGCTCACTCCATCCTGCCCCCCGCCACCATCCTGCCCCCCCGTCACCATCCTGCCCCTCTGCTCAATCCTGCCACCCTGCTCCATCCTGCCGCCCCGGCACTTAGCGGTCATGTGACCAATGAGCTGATCGGTTTCCCAGGCAATGACAGGTCCTAAAGGCCTGTATGACCTAGAAGACGGAGGTGGAGCGAGCCGGCGGACAGGTGAGTATCCTCACTCAGGATTCTTTTATTTTTACTTTAACTGTGGAGGAGCCAGGAAGAGCAGGGGGGCCGCGGGGAGCAGAGTATCGCCATATACCATAGCACTGCTATACATGTGCTGTAATGTACCCCCATATACTATAGTGCTGCTATACATGTGCTGTAATGTACCACCATATCCTATAGTGCTGCTATACATGTACTATAATGTACCGCCATATACTATAGTGCTGCTATACATGTACTATATTGTACCGCCATATACTATAGTGCTGCTATACATCTACTGTAATGTACCGCCATATACTACAGCGCTGGTATACATGTGCTGTAATGTACCACCATATACCATAGCACTGCTATATATATATGTACTTTACTCACGTTAACTGAACAAGTTCTGTCAGACACAGTATGTCAACTACATACATATTCTATAATACCCGATGCGTTAGAATCGGGCCACCATCTAGTCTTGCATAAGTGTGTCTCTGTGCTTATGCAGTGTTTCTCAACTCCAGTCCTCAGGATCCACTAACAGTGCATTATTTCAGGGTTTCCTGAGTATTGCACAGGTGATAAGTTAATTATGTGCGATGGTGATGATTCCAACCCATGTGCAATACAAAGGAAATCCTGAAAACATGACCTGTTGGAGGGTCCTGAGGACTGGTGTTGAGAAACACTGTCTTATGGTACCTTTACACGCCGCTACAGAATGCTGGAAACAACCGGGTGCTTCACGTGCATGAGCACGCACAAATGGTTGAAAACGGTACCCACACCACCTTTACATGCTGCAACAAGGTGCGCTACAGTAGGTTACATCTATCTCTGGATACACCGCCGGGTGCCACAAGTTACCTTCTGTAGCTCACCTTACCTCATTTACACGCCGCTTTAACAAGGTAATATGGGCGGAACAAAGGCAGCAGGTACAACACATAGGCGTGCCACAATTGTGGATTACGAGAATTCCGTACGCTGATAGGACAAAGCAATAACATCATGATTGGGCAGCCAGCACAGGAGGCAGACTAAGGGCCCCTTTACACGCAGCTACAGGTAACAGGTTTTCCACAGGTAACTTACTGGTTGCAGTGAAATCATGGAGACATAGTTCCATTTGTACACAGCAACAAGATAGAACCATGTCTCCATGATTTCACTGCAGCCAGTAAGTTACCTGTGGAAAACCTGTTACGTGTAGCTGCGTGTAAAGTGGCCATTATACATGACGCTCGAGCTATTGTGTAATATGCCGCCCTATGCAGCATCTACCAATTGTAACGCAAGAGCTTCGACCAATGATCGCAGATGGGGCGCGGTAAACCGGAGCCTGTGTCACGCCCCAGGTAGATAGCATGGTGTCGAAACAACCCTTTTGTTCCTTATTTACACGCCAATACAGGCCGTAACCATCGCCTTGAAATCAACCTGTTATTGAGCTCTGCTCTGAAACAGGTGCCTCAAGTGACGGGTGGCAACAACCATCTTTACACGCCGCGACCGCGGGTTGATTTGGCGGTGCAAGATACATTTGACTCATCTACCCGGTTGTTTCCACCATCCTGTAGCGGCGTGTAAAGGTACCATTAGAGTGACCAAAGTAATTTTTTTCTACATCTATTTAGTATAGTGATGGTCAACCTTTTGAGCTCGGTGTGTCAAAATTCGCCAAAAAAACAAGCATAACTCGGGTGGTGTGTCACTTCGAGCAAAACATAATTTTCTCATATTTGTAGCTGCAATATCAAAAGGTTTTTCTGGATATGGCCCCCATTCTGGTATATAGCCACATCTCCTGGATATAGCCCCATACTGATATATAACCCCCGCAATCCTGGTACATTATCGTCCATAATGGATATGGACCCCATTCTGGTATATAACCCCTCATCCTGGATATAGCCCTTATACTGAGATATAGCCCCCTCCATTCTGGTACTTTACCCCCCATCCTGGATATGGCCCCCATTCAGGCATATAACCCCTTATCCTGGATATAGCCCCCCTATACTGGGATATAGAAACCCTCCATCCTGAATATGGCCCCGATCCTAGCGTACACACAAAAATAACAAACAATGTAACTCACCTATCCTTTGTTCCTCTGTGCGGACTGAGTGACATCATGTGACCGACACAGCACAGTGATGATATCACAGTACTGTTCCGGTCACCTTAATGAAGCTGACAATCAAAGTGTCAGCATCCCGCCTCGGATGCTGACACTTTGATTGTCAGCTTCATTAATGCACCATTTGTGCCACACTTGTCCCGCCTCTGGATGCTGACTGCCTGATTGCAAGTGACCCACCCAGGGGTCTTTGGGAACTCTGTATCCGGGCGTTTACTGTAAGGGGATGTCACTGGTGGCCTGCCTGGACCCGTAACCCTGGTGTCACTTGTTAAAAAAGGAAAAAGAATAAAAATAATAAAATAAAGTCTCGTGACGCCACCTGCAGTTTCTGGTGATCTCACCAGCGCCGCTGTCAGACCGCCGGGGATGGTGGTATTGCAGCCAGATGATAACGCTCCCTGCAGGCGGAGCGGGGTCCCCAGGGCAGTGCTGCTGCTGCGCTGGTCATGGTGGCAGCAGCTACTTCTTAACTTAACAGAATAAGACATCGGAGGCTTGCTGACTCTGTACGGGTTCTTTACTAGCAACAATTCTCAGCAGTTCAGGTACACAGTTACACAGTAGTCACCGGAGGGAACCAAGTTTTCCTGAGGCTCTCAAGTGTTCCTTCTTTAGTACTTTCACTGTCCTCTGTGTCTTTCTTGCGCCTCCTTACTATCCGTGCGCTGCCCTATACAACTCACTAGTGATGGGCGAATCCTAAATTACTCGGAATCGCTTGACTCTAGCGAGTCCGAGCCCAGGACTCGCTACTCGTTGCGAGTCTAGCGAGTCCAATGTTAATGAATGGGGAAGCGAGTAATAGCGAGTAGTGTGAGATTTACAACTCGCAGATGTGTCTCGGAAGCTTCAGCCTGAAGCAATCCTAGTTTTGTCATTTATTTGCATTGCTAGTTTACTTTGTAAGTAATCTCTGACTCGCACAGATAAGAGTCCTGTCTCCTCTGTGCTGGCTGCCAGCTCCAGGGTCCTAGAGCCTGCCTGCTGCCTGATGTAGCAGTGCTGAGATTGTTCTCAGTCTGCTCAATCCCTGTGTACAGACATGAATGTCTGTGCACAGAGATGATGTAGCAGAGCTGAGATTGTTCTCAGTCTGCTCATTCCCTGTGCATAGAGATCTATATCTATACACAGGGGATGTAGCAGAGAGGACATCGCGTTTTGGACTGCGTCGGACGGAAGAGGATTTTTTTAATTAAAGATGGAGTCCCTAATGGCTTTTTTTTTTATTTCTAATAAAAAATTTTCTTTGTGTTGTGTTTTTTTTAAAACAATTTAATAGAAATTCATGGCGGTCATGTCTAATATTGGCGTGACCACCATAAATTTCGGGCTTAGGGCCAGCTGATAATACAAAGCTGGTATTAACCCCTTTATTACTCAGCGTGCTACCGCCACCAGGGCCGCTGGAAGAGTGGGGTTCAGCGCCAGAGGATGGCGCTTCAATGAACGCGCCATCTTCTGGGGCGGCTGCGGGCTGCAATTTGCAGCGGGGGGTGCCCAGAAAGCTTGGGCATCCCTGCGCTGCGGATTCCAGCCCCCAGCTGCTTAGCTGTACCTGGCTAGACATAGAAATTGCGCGGAGCCCCACACATTTTTTTTAAATTATTTCATGAAATTCTGAGATTCTGACTCTGACTCTGAGACTCTGACTCTGAAATTCATTAAATAATTTTTAAAAAATGCGTGGGGCTCCGCGCAATTTCTATGTCTAGCCAGGTACAGCTAAGCAGCTGAGGGCTGGAATCCGCAGCGCAGGGATGCCCAAGCTTTCTGGGCACCCCCCGCTGCAAATTGCAGCCCGCAGCCGCCCCAGAAGATGGCGCGTTCATTGAAGCGCCATCCTCTGGCGCTGAACCCCGCTCTTCCAGCGGCCCTGGTGGCGGTAGCACGCTGGGTAATAAAGGGGTTAATACCAGCTTTGTTATACAAGCTGGTATTAAGCCCGAGATTCTTAATGTCAGGCCACGTTTGACCCAGCCACTAAGAATCTCCAATAAAGGGTTAAAAAAACACAGAGAAAATTTTTTATTTGAAATAAAAAAAAAAGCCATTAGGGACTCCATCTTTAATTAAAAAAATCCTCTTCCGTCCGACGTAGTCCAAAACGCGATGTCCTCTCTGCTACATGCACAGGGAATGAGCAGACTGAGAATAATCTCAGCACTGCTACATCTCTGTGAGCAGGCAGGTTCTAGGACCCTGGAGCTGCACAGAGAAGACAGCTGGACTCGGCTCGCAAAGAAACAGCAGTTACTTTGCGAGTTTCCCTGCTATCACTGGCACAGTAGCCAGTGATGACTCGCACGAGTCTAATGCAAACAATGGCAATCCTAGTTTTGTCAGCGTTTCTGACAAAACTAGGATTGATATTGATTTGCATTGGACTCGTGCGAGTCATCACTGGGAAACTCGCCGAGTACCGAGTCCTGCGAGTCCCTTACTACTCGCCGAGTAACGAGTCCTAGCGAGTAGATTCGCCCATCCCTACAACTCACTTCTTACCAGGCCCGTCAGGTGTGATGAGATGACCCTTCTTTTCTAAGGGGCTCAACCCGGTTTGAGGATACTTGGTGGGGCTACATGTTGTGGACGAGGTCGGGGGCTGCTTGGAAGACCTGCGACCCACCAGTATTGGCGGCTCAGGGCTGGATTCACCTGCACCACGACTCGGAGCCGGTACCCCGTTGTGGACCCGGGATTCCCCCAGACCGTTTACTCAGACCGTCTGGCATTGGGTCTCCCCTTTCTGTCTGGCTTGCCACTCCTTTTCGGGCGCCCTCTGTTTTGTCCCTCTAGGACTTGTTCCTTGCTTTGCTCCTCAGACTATACTCTCCTCTTCTCTTCCTTTTTTTCTGTCTGTGTATTTCCCGCTCCTTCTACCCTAACACTCCTCCCACCAGGACCAGTTACCCTGGTTACGGGTTAGCTGATTGGTCCCCTAGCCTAGGTGTAGGGATGCTGGGAAGAGAGCCTCAGTTCAACATTATCTACTCAAATGACTGGGATACCACACACTCTGTACACATTGTTCCATTTTGTGGCTGTGTACAAATGGAACAATGTGTCCATGATTTCACTGCAACCAGAGATCTGCCAACAATATCTGCACAATTATCTGTGTGTGTGACGTGGCCCTTAGCATGCATTGACTTAACCAGTGTGCTGCTATTATTTTTGATTATATATTACACAGCTATATAGATTTGCACCTGGGCTGAAAAGCTTAAAGGAAGGGTTGTCTGTTTTTTTTTCTATTCATTTATTGTGTGCAGAGCAGCTGGCTTTGCTGCTGGACTTGCCCTCCTGCCTCCCTACCACTGGGTGCTACTGAAGAGGTATGTCTCCTACTACCGCCCACTGAAACAGAGACCCCTAGGGTACGAGAGAGGCTTTTAGTGTAGAGAGGGACCCTTCAGAATTATGGTCACCGAGACGTGGTTGAAGGGCTGGCATCCATTGGCCAATGCATGCGCAAAGAACCATAAAAAACGGAAAAAAAAACGGGAAAAAAAAAATTACATCTGAGTTTTTTTGAAAAAACTTTTTAGTTTTTATTTTTTCTCAAAAATAACACCAATATAACACTTATAAACATCAGTGTTAGCATGCATTGACTTAACCAGTGCCATTATTTTTGATTATCTATCTATCTATCTATCTATCTATCTATCTATCTATCTATCTATCTATCTATCTATCCAGCTTTCCTTTAGTTACCACCCATGCATTTTTTGGAGCAAAAATTCTATAAAGATGCAGCAAATTCACCATCACATTTGTACATGTGTTTTTATAGCGTTTTTCACTGACTTCATTGAAGTCAAAGGGTAAAAAAGCGCTGAAGAGTTGACATTCTGCAGATTATTTTCTGCACCAAATTTGCAAGTTACAAATAATTAACGTGTGCATGACGCTCCCGCATTCTCATTGACTTTGCTTGGTTCAGAATTCCCTTCAAGTGTTGTGACAAATCTGCCCTCAAAAACTCAACAAAAATGCATTAAAAACGCTTATTGTGCACACAGCCTGGTAGATTAAATCTGCTAGAAAAAATGAAGCAGAAATTATCTCATTTACTTTGATTGTATTTTAAAATGCTGCATTTTTTTCCCAATGTAAAAACCCAGAATAAAATAATCCAGTGTGTGAACAAACCCTTACACAATAAATAAAAATATGTATCCCCGAAGTCTGGTCCAGATTGTGATAAGTCAATGGAGTTCAATTCTCCTTTTGATAGTTTAGTTATGGCTGATCAGTGCTGCGCTATAGATACAGAGAATACAGCATGTCTTTGGTCTAGACATTGATATTGATATATTTTTTTAGCCTCTCTATTCTAGACATCATGGTGTTCAATAAATGTTTGTTTATGGCAAAAAAACTGATGAGTAATATTTTTGGAATAATCTTAAAAGGCATAATTACAGGAGACAGACGTACAGCGCAGTATGCTGTCTGTCCTGAATCACTGCTGAATCCACCCTGGGGGCACACCGCTTACACTACACGGACAGTGCGGCAGACGCATATTGGCGTGTCTATGAAGAGGCGCTCCCATGTCCTCAATACCATTAACCCCATTATTACCACATACTTTTTATCCTGGCAACAGATCCCCTGATATTACACAAGGATGCAAAACATCAGAGAATCAATCTGGGCAGCTATCAGAAAGCAGGACAAGGAGCAAAATACATTTACCAAATACATCTGCCCTATACATTACTATGGTTTCAAACTTTGTTTTTAGAAAAACATTTTTTAAAGAACACTTCCTTTACTTTGTACAGAGATTGGACTTTACACACACTAAATATTGGCGTAAAGTTCCTTAAACAGAGATTCATTATTCAGCATGTGCACATTTGATGAATTCAGCTAATTTGGCACCTTTGACATTTTTAAAATAAGACATTTAATTCTGCCCGAGTATTGGTGGATGAACATGTACCTGACTAGGTATGAGGGTATAACTCGTGGGTTCCCTCTGGACATTTATCAATAGGCTGAATACTGCACATGATGTAATATCTACTGACGTAATTGCCTTGGCGTCCAGTTGTCCCCAATAAAACGCCACCTTATTAGCTAGCTGCAGACATCTGACCGCTACAGGATTGGCCACCTGAAATACAAAAAAAGGTCAAGAACGCCATATTGGCATACCCATGTGATGGTTGTGCCAAGATTGCGGCCGTATGGCTGTTGATGTCTCCAGGACCAGGTCATTCTCTACCGCTGTTGCTGCTCAACCCAAGAGCCCGCCCCCATCGTCACGTCAAAAACCTTGTCAATGCGCATGCAGTCGCCATGTTTGCACCCCTGGTTTCCTACTGTACAATGACAGAGTAAACAAACATGGCTTTGGCATGAGTGTGCATGTGCCCACCATATTTGTACACCCTGTCAACCAGTAGCGGACCGGGTGTCCAAACATGCACATTGGCAAAGTGTGTCATGTCACAAGGTCACCCCCATGGCCACCCTCCAAATAAAGGATGCCACCACCTCACGAGCTGCCCCCAGCACCACGGAGCCCGCCCCTATCGTGACATCACAAGCCTCCCGACGTGATAGCATCGGGCACCCATCTAGTGTGTACATGATAATTGGTACATGATGCATTGTGTACATTTACTGTATGTTCTAGCCATCATCTTTTTATCTACCTAAATGAAAAAAAAGAGGACAGCACTCCAACTCTCGTGGCAACTTTTCCGCTGTACTCAGCCTTTTTCAAGCCTTTAGAACAGCCAAAATATTGCCTATTAGACTCCTTTTTTCTTTTTTCGAGTATTTTTTGTATTTCAACATTACATAAGTCAGTAGAATCTGGCTTGTGAGAGAGCTTGGCACCTGCTTTACATCATATACAGTATTTGTACTGTTCCTATTTTTGTACTATGTATCAGAGGGAACCCAAAAGATGATCATTGATATGCTCTAAGTCAAATCTTATACCCCCACCTTTTATTGGAGATGCTATATTAAAGTACTGTATATACTGTATATTTTTGGAGGGATCTGTTCATTATTATTTTAGTACATATTCAGAGAGTAATTCTATATTAAGGAATGTGCAGGGAATGAGTGTTGCGAGTGTGACCGCGACTTTTGCCCATGCGAGTCATAGGGGGGGTGCGCTGATGTCAGCATCTATTTTAGCCGGACGTGGATCCAAGGATGCGCATCCAGCTGAAATACATTGCAGAGTAGAGACCTGTGGGCTCCCCGTACTGCAATACATGACACCGACCAATCATAGGATATTGGTGTGCCCATCACAGGCTGCGTATGACAGTGACATTTTGCATAACCTATGCCTGTCACAGCGGGGCCAGCTGCCAGCCTTTGCACCAACTATGGTACAGGACACCGCACATTGTGTAAGCAGAGGAAGGTAGAAGTTTTCTTTTCTTTAATGTGTGGGACATTATAACAGGAAGGGGTCAGGATGGGGGAATTATACCAAGAAGAAGCTTTGGTAGGGCATAGTATACTAAGAAGAGGCTAGGATGGGGTCCATTATACCAGGAAAGGTCCCAGGTATGGGGTCATTATACCATGAAGGGGGCAGGAAAAGGCCCAGAACAAAGGACATTATTACTGTAAGGGGACAGGAAGGCTGACATTAATACCGGGCCCAGGATGGGGGACATTATTACTGTAAGGGGCCCAAGATGGAGACATTATAAAAAGAAAAGTTCTAGGATGGGGGGCATTATACAGGAAGAGATGGGACACATTATATCAGGAAGAAGCCTAAGATGGGGGACATTATTAGAGAAAGGTGCCCAGGATGGTGGGGGCCATTATTATTCGAAGGTGCTTAGGAAGGAGGACATTATTACTATAAGGGGCCCAGGGTGGGGGATATTATTAAAGGAAGGGAACCAGGATGGGGGGACATTAATGCAGAAAGAGGTCCGGGATAGGGGGGTAGTATTATTGGAAGGTGCCCAGGTTGGGGGATATTATTACTAGAAGGGGACCGGGATGGGGCACATTATTACAGGAAGGAGCCAGCATGGGGAATATTATCACCAGAATGGGAGAAATTATTACATCGATGGGAACACGTATAGTCTTTAGAGGATATAGAACACTACATAAGCACATGTCAATGTACAGGTGATTCGGGGAAAGCCTTTTGAATGAAGTTGACATTGGTAATAATAGAGCTTCAAGTATCACCTGAAGACTCACCTATTCCGTCAAGCCTACAACCTGCCATGAGACCCAGGTGACCGCCCCTTAACTGACACTCCCCCAGCCTACTGCATCCCCACCCGCCCCTCGTAGACTGTGGCCCTTGTGGACAGGGTCCCCTCCCGTCCTGTACTTATTGTCCTGATTGTCTAGAGTTATTGTAATTGTGTTGTCTCCCCTATCCTCATGTAAAGCGCCATGGAACCTAATAATGTACATGATCTTTCAACTTGACACATCCATTGCCATAAAGTATACCCACAGCTTCCTTCACTTTCTATACTGATAAGAGAAAAATTCCAATATGGCTCGGCTCAATCGGCATGCAAGTCTTTAAAATGCAAATCCATTATCACCTTACTTCTTCTGTATATTGTTGGATTCCCGAGCAAATGATATTTTAAATCATATGCCAATAAGGTTTTGGGTGTGACAGAGCACTTAACTAGTTGTTTCCTCCTGAGCTTGTTTCCAGCTTCTTTAGCTTCATTAATAGATCACTGACTGTGTGACCTCAGGTACAAGGCAAGGAAATCAGACAGTGAGCAATAAGGCAGTGTCTTGCTAAGTGCTGTGTTACACCTAGAGCACTGGGTTGTGCACACACTTCATTTTTTTGGTGCAGATTGGCTACAGTGTTGAGACAAATCTACATTCCTATCCTTACCGCATCAAAGTCAGTAAGAATTCTGAAGTTTTGTGCACGTGTTGCCTATTTTTTCCTTGCAGATTTGCTTGCAGAAAAAAAATCTGCAGCATGTCAATTCCTGGTGCAGATTTCCTGGGATTTTACACACATTCCAGCCATTGACTTCATTAAAGAGGACCTGTCACCCCCCCGATGCATAGCAAACTAAATGCAGCACTGAATGCAGCATGTCTGCTGCATTCAGGGAAGGGATCCCCCATGTCTCTAGCCCCCCTGTAAGCTTTAAAAAAGACATTAGAAAAATTACAGATAAGTAGTCTAATGGGTGGGATCTTATTAAGAGGTCCTCACTGCTGGCACAGTCCTCCAGCCTCCTCCTTGTGTATTCTGCCCCCTTCTACGTCTCTGCGCCGCCACCTGTTCTGCTGGCTCTGCCCTCCTCCTCTCCTGCTCTCTGTCACTCAACCTGCAGCACAGAGATTGGTCAGAGCAGCTGCAAAGGATTTGTCCTGACGTCAGCGCCAGATTCCTGCCCTGCTCTCTGAATACAGCATAAACAGGGCGGGCTCTGCTGCTGACATCAGGCAAAATGCTTTGCAGCCGCTCTGACCAAGCTCTGTGCAGCAGGTTGAGTGACAGAGAGCAGAACAGGAGGCGGCGCAGAGACATAGAAGAGGGCGGAATACACAAGGAGCAGGCTGGAGGACTGTGCCAGCAGTGAGGACCTCTTAATAAGATCCCACCCATTAGACTACTTATCTGTAAGTTTTCAAATGTCTTTTTTAAAGGTTACAGGGGGAAGCTAGAGACATGGGGGAGCCCTTCCCTGAATTCAGTAGACACGCTGCATTCAGTGCTGCCATGCAGCAGGGGGGGGTGACAGGTCCTCTTTAAAGAACCAACCATCAGGATTTAACCACCTATTAATCAGTGCAGCAAGTGATTGACGTGTGCAGCATGACATCACTATTTGTCTTTTCTATTCTTCCCCTGTGGGCTTGTCTTTCTGCTGTAAGCCAAACCCCTCCCCTCATCCATGCTCATCCGGGAGAGGGGGGGGGCAATATATCCATACTGATCACAATATTAGCAGATTACCCATAACATGTGAACATGCCCTTATAATTAGCATCTCTAACTGGATTTATGTAATAATGCATGCAGATTTTGTCAAATTTGGTGACATTCTTTCAAAAGAGAAACACATATTAAGGAACTCCAATTCATATAACGTAATCTCTTAAAATAATCTGAAACGTGTCAAGATTTTGAATAGGAGTTAAAAGAGGATCTGTCATGTCATCTGATGTCACTTCCATGTACATGTAACGAGACAGCAGAATCCATTACATCAGAATTACAATGACGCTCGCTTTTTACTATGAACGAGAGGTTGTGTAATCCTGCGTAGCCGAGAATGTATGACCTAGAGATGTCAGAAATGTGTTACACCAGCTGAACAGACCTCAAGATTAACATCAAAGCCATGAGCAGCACCTGACATCAGGGTAGAGCGGGTATTTAATTATTCAGCAACAGCTATCAGGGACATTGTTCAAAGTGGAAAATCAGAGAGGCCACAACAATAAAGAAAACCCAAAATCATAGATGCCATAAATATTGTCATTTTCAGTTTTCAAGCCTCGACGCCCTTTAATATCGCCTACCTGCATTTTATAGATGGAACCAACAACTGTTCAGGGTAAGGCGGCCGTCACACATCTCGACATCGTCAACGATATTGTAAGCGATCACGTGCACGCGCGATCGCTAACAATATCGTTCACATCGCTGGTGAGATGTCACACAGGCAGACTCACCAGCGAGATCGCTGGTAACTATGGTACACATCGGGTTACTAGGCGCCGCGTGGCGCTTAGTAACCCGACGTTTACCAAAGATACCATCTCCCAGCATAGGCTCTGCCGCTGGGAGATCGCTCATCGTGGTGTCACACACCACGATGAAGCAGATTGTTACATCGTTCATCGCTAGATATGAGCTCCGGCTCTCATATCTGCGATGTCACGATCAAGCGATTTTACATTGTAAAATCGCTTGATCGCACGTAACGATGCACAAATGATATCGCTTAAGCGATCAAAAAGCAGATCGCTTAAACGATATCATTCAAGATATTGCAGCGTGTGACGGCCACCTAAGAGATACCTGGACCTGTGGAAGTTCAGGTTCTGCGGAATCAGTCAGACTTTATATAAACTTTGTAGACTCGAACTTGACCCGAACCTTATTGGAAGTCACTGATTGGTCAGTTCGGCTCACCGCCCACATACAGTCATCCATAAACAAAGCACTTCAAGGGATGGAGGGTAAGGTTTTGTACTTTTCTTTTTTTTTGTACACACTGTATCCGATAATGCTGATTTTACCTCGGTACAAGCCTTTCACTTACTGCAAGTGGCTCACACTGAGCCAAACACTGAGTGTACCCAAGCACCGAGTGTACCTGAGTACAGTAGTACTCACTCCAGTGGTTTGCATACATAAAGCACTCTGAACTCGAAAACTGATTTTATTTTTGTAAAGTCTGTTTCTTCGGCCCGAAACCCTGAACAATTGTTTGGGTCAAATGTTTGGGTCCGCTCATCTCTACTCATGTGGCACCCCAGAGTCCAGTTGCCACAATGGCATTGCCTCCCTTGGGCGGTGATGTCATGCTTGGAAGCAAGAAGGGATACTGTAGCGCGCCGCTAGTCAGCGCGCTACAAAAGGGTATGCCCGAGATTTGAGTACCCCAAGCCCTTGGCCCCGGACAACTTGGCATCACGAACAGTCCCTGTGGCTGGAGTAAGCTCGATTCACAGTGGCCATTCCCTCCCCCTCTTCCTCTGTGTGCCGCCTCCTGCTGTGCTGTTTATGCTTTGTCAGGATAGGAATCTGGAGCTGATGTCAGGACAAATGATTTGCATGCTGTGAGTGACAGAGATGAGGAGAGGAGTAAAGCATAAACAGTACAGAAGGAGGGGGCACAGAGAGGCAGAGGGGGGAGGGAATGGCCCCCGTCAATCGAGCTCACTTCAGCCACAGGAAATGCCTTCATGGCTTCTAACAGTGAATTTTCCTAAGTCTATATATTGGGGTACACAGCACACAAACACATGGGGGACCCCTTCCCTGAATGCAGCAGACATGCTGCATTTAGATTTTCATGCAGCAGGGGGTGAGAGGTCCTCTTTAATATGATCACTATATGGTAAAACTGACTGGACAATATGATACTCCAGGACAGTACGAGTACGCAAATACTAAACAAACTGTTTTTTTAAGTAGTGAAAAAAGATGTGAAAAAAAATTTGAATTTTTTTTGTTTTTCTCACCATTTTCCATGATTAATAACATGTTCAATTTTCGTGATCTGTGGCTGTACGAGGGATTATTTTTTGCCATTTTTACTTATAGCATTTTGAGGTAGATACAATGTTTTCATAGCCTCATTGCGACCAAAAAAACATAATTTTTCTGTTTTTTATTTTTTTCCATCATTACGCCATTTGCTGATCAGTTTAACTTTTTTATATTTTAATCGATCAGACTTTCACTAAAGTAGCAATACCAAATAAGTGTATGTTTAATTTTGTTTTTGTTTTTTTTAATGGGGCCAAAGGATGGTGATTTTAAACTTTTGCATTTTTTTATTGTTTTAAAAACTTTTTCCATACATTTTTTTGTATGTGATAACCCCCGTGGAGGATTTGAAGCTGCATTTATCTGATTGCTTGTCTTGTATTAGCCCTGCTCTAAATATCAGAAAATCATGATCTCCCATGAATGTTGGCTCACAGTTGGACAGGACAATTGCAATGACAGACACAAGGGTCATCAGCTGACTCCCAGATATCATGACAACCCATCGGCTCCCATCAATCATATCACGAGTGCACGGATAGAAGCTGGGAATGATGCACCCTGAGCCGATGCATGTTAAATCATGCTGTCAGAGATTGACAGCGGGTTTTAACTCATTAATAGCCATGGGCAGGTCTCCAATTCATCTAGAGCAGGGGTGGGGAACTCCAGTCCTCGAGGGCCGCAAACAGTGCAGGTTTTCAGGATTTCCTTACTATTGCACAGGTGATAACATAATCACTTGCACTGGTGATGATTCCAATCCCTGTGCAATACTAAGGAAATCGTGAAAACCTGAACTGTTTGCGGCCCTCGAGGACTGGAGTTCCCCACCCTGATCTAGAGGCACATGATGGTTAATTAAGTCAGCTGTTATGAACGGGGAAAGTTGCAGCTTGTCATATGAGCCCGCATCAAAAGCAGAGACATGACTTTTAATGCACTAGTGCATCAAAGGCTGTGAAGGGGTAAATCTTGCAGTCTACACTCTGTTGTATCAATAGGCCCTTTAACCTCCCTGGCGGTACGATTATGTCAGGAATTTCGTGCTAAAAGCGGTACCATTTTTTGCATGGAAATTTGGTGTTATGTATTGTAGGCAGAACAGTGCAGGATGAGCAAATGTCAAATCTGAGGTGATACAGTGTAATCTGACAGGATTACATTATATCACCTGACTTTATTTGTGTACTGTCACTTTTAGACTTTTTTTTTTACATTTACATTTAAATCTCTCGCCCAGTTCCGCCTCCCATGAGCCCCTGCGGCTCACAGAGACGGAACCAGGAAGTGAGAGGGCGCTCGCACCGGCTCTTGCTGGCAATCACATCGGAGACATCGCTGGATCACCGGGGAGATGGTAAGAAAATCCGCTGCACCCGCTCTGCAATTTGCCCCGAGCGTGATTCGGGGTTACCGCTTCTGGCAGCGAAAATTAACCCCGAGTCACGCTCGGGAATACCGCCAGGGAGGTTAAGTAATTTTCTTGATCAGAAAAGGAAGAAAAAAACAATTGAATGGAAGTAGAAAACATGCTCATTACCTTTACACATAAACCCCAGGCAAGCAGCTAGGGCCCATTTATATATCCGACGAGGAAAAGTTGTATTTCCATCAGTGATTTTGTTTAGTGTGTCATCTGTGTTTCATCCGAGTTTGATAATATCTTACTTAAAAGAGGAAAATAAGTTTCACAGCCTTCTCATACCTAGGGTCACGTTCACACATTTAGTATTTGGTCATAATTTTACATCTGCATTTGTAAGCCAAAACCAAAAAAGAGAAGTATAATAGAAACAGGCACATCATGTCTGGACTTTCTACGCACTTCTGGTTTTGATTTACAAATACTGAAGTATAATACTGACCAAATACTGAACGTGTGAATGTGGCCTTGCAGGAAACAATGTCCAGTTTACAAAAACTTGACCATGTGAACAGCTGCATGGATAGAACTTAGGCCGGCTTCAAACAATGTTTTTTGCCCTGTTAGGCTGTGTCCGGTGCTTTGCAGGAGGCACCGGACACAGCCTGACAGCTGTGGACAAATAGAATCGGAGGGTTAATATGCCCACCAGTCCTGTTTGTAGCCGGATTCAGCCAAGCGCAGCTGAGGGAGCTGTCCCCTACTGAAATGGTGCTGAACCACTTCACTGGGACAACTCCCTGGTGCTGAAGTACAGTGTAGCTCACACTGAACTGCAGCTACCAGTGTCCGGATCCCGAATCCTCCCAGATCTGTCCAATCCGGCACCATAGACTCCCAGGTCAGAGAGCCCCGGATTGCCCTAGATCATGGAGGATCTAATTTGGGCAGATTTTTCACTCCGGACACAAAAACGTTGCAAGCAACGTTTTTGTGTCCAGGAGAAAAATCCGAATCCTCCTGGATCCTCCCGGACAGATGGAAACCAGATGGCAGATAGCTGCCATCCAGCTCCATCCGACCCCATAGGGCTGCATTAGGACAAAATTGGGTCTGGGGCTGTCAGGTTTACACCGTACAGCCCTGGACCTGATTCTACCGCGGTGTGAAACTGTCCTTACAAGTGAAAAAGATTTGTCTGCATGCGTCCTTATATCCCTTCAAATTGGAAAAGTAATTTACTGATGTCACAACTCATTTAGGATTCCTAGAATTCCTTGCTCATATAAATTAGGGCCACGTCACACACACAGATAATTGTGCAGATATTGTTCGCAGATCTCTGGTTGCAGTAAACTCATGGACACATTTGTACCATTTGTACACAGCCACAAAATGGAACAATGTGTCCATGATTTCACTGCAGCCAGAGATCTGCGAACAATCTCTGCACAATTATCTGTGTGTGTGACGTGGCCCTTAGGATGATACTTTGGTGGACAAATAAACATTTGGATAAAATGTTTCATATTCTCTGAAAGGGACAGGTGAAGAACATTCCAACAATAGAGTACAGTACACCTTACAGCAGCTGAGATGAATGGTAGGTAATTATCATGAAATGTCATAAATAATTATGGTATCCAAAAAGTGACAGAGTACAGAACAAAGGAGCACTACCTATCCTATCTCTGTGTATAATGTTCTTGTCCTGCCTATTCAGAAAGACTAAGGGCTAGTTTACACACACCAACTTATCTGTCCAACTTCTGACCAACTTACTGGTTGCAGTGAAATCATGGACACATTGTTACATTTGGACACAGCCACAAAATGTTACAATGTGTCCATGATTTCACTGCAACCAGCAAGTTGGTCAGAAGTTGGACAGATAAGTTGGTGTGTGTAAACCCACCATAATAATTGTCTAGGAACGCTTGTTCACGACTATCGGCCAGTGTAAACAGGTTGGCAAACACCGGATGAACGGGCAAGAATCTGTACCTTCTGACAAAATACGCTCCAAAAAGATGTCATGCCACTGATGCGTTTTGTGGTCCATAATTGGTGCGAGAAGGTGCAGATTTTTGTCCTGGATGTGTCATTTCATGTTAATGACACCTCAGAATCAGGACTTAAGCTCTATGTTAATGTGTGTAAATGTGATTCAAATTTATTGGGAGCATGTATACAATATGTGGGGACCTGGTGAAGGGCTTCATGATTGTATAAAAAACACTACTTTGTTAGAAACGCTGTTTGAAGTCCCATCGGCTTTTGTAGCCAGAGAGGAGGCGTCTCTGCCTCTTCTATGCAATTTGCATAGGAGCGTGAGCTACGCCTGTTCTGAAAATTCTGTACTCATTGAACTGTCAAAAGCAGCATAAACAGCGCTATCTACTCCTCTTCTGACAGTTCAGCGCGTAGAGAACTTTCAGAATAGCCATAGTTTACACTCTACACAAATAGCATAGAAGAGGCAGAGAAGTCCCTGTTCTGGCTGCAAAAGCTGATGGGACTTCAAGCAGTGTTTATAATACTGTTAACGGTATGCACTCCAGCAGGACGCAGTACCATAGCACCTCATGAATTACCTGCACAGTGGCCACCCACACAGGGTCTTGGGCAGCCGCTTTTCTGGAGTGCAAAGGAAACGCAGCATGCAGCGCCCAAGACCCTCTGTGGGTGGCCACTGTGCAGATAATTCATGAGGTGCTATGGTACTGCGTCCTGCTGGAGTGCATACCGTTAACGGTATCCGCTTCAGCAGAAAATGTCTACGTTTTTAGCGGATGTCTCTGACATCTGCTAAAAATGTTGAGTGTGACCCTGGCCAAAAACTGCTGGTGTATAGAAAAAGAAAAAGGAAAATCCTAACTAAGGCCGGCTTCACACTGCGGCATGATTCAGTCCGGGGCTGTCCGGCATGCCCCTTACGCCGCAGACCGGATCAGCACACAGGACTGGAGGGCTGATATGCCCTCTGGTCCGGTGTGCAGTGCACGCAGTTCCCGCTGCTAAGTCAGGACCCCGGGCGCCGCGGTCGTGACCTGTCAGCGGCTGCAGCTGCATGCGGCTGCACACCGGACCGGAGGGCATATTAGCCCTCCAGTCCTGATCCGGTCTGCGGCTGTCAGGGTCATCCCGGACAGCCCCGGACCGGATCACGCCGCAGTGTGAAGCCGGCCTAAGATAGGTCATACATCCCAAATCATCACATAATAATAATAGTGGATTGTTACCCTGAATACAGTTCTGGAATAATTAGAAGCTTAGACATGACATTACACATGAAGTGCAGTAGCTACTTAATGCTACTAATTACGATTCTACACACAAATCAAATAAATAGTTTTTTTTTCCCCAGTTTAGTGTAAATACAGGTTGTGCCAGGATTATTACACAGATTATATGTTTGTGTATGTAATTCTCCTGCTGTCACTTATTCTTTTACTCGCATGAAAAGAAAAAAGAAAAAAGAAAAAGAAAGAAAAAGAACAGAGGGAACAGAAGGAGAAAAAGAGATATATAGGGAGAGATAAAAATTATATGAATATGTAAATTATTTAATAAAAAACAGAGTTAATTGGGGGGTTTCCCCTAAATCTTAATAATAACATCTTGTTCTCCTTCTGTTCCCCTGTTCTTTTCCTTTCTTTTTCTTTTTTCTTTTTTTACTTTTTCTTTTTCTTTGTCTTTCTCTTTTCCTATTTTTTCTCTATGGAAATATGACAGATTGTCCTGTATATATCGGAAAGTATTTTATACCTACTGCATAATCTGCATCTTGATAAAATGTATTCAGATGTACAAGGTAATAACTGTGTATATATATTTTTATGTATACTAAGATAATATTTACAGGACTAGACTAACATTTGGTTATTACCTTTTGATATGATGTTGGTCCAGCAGAATAAGGGGAATGAAATCTATAGAAGTATTGCAAAAAACTACGCATGCGCTTTCTTACTTGCCCGGGACTGGAGTATATGAGTCTTCCATGGCATTGATTTTTCTGTATATATATAAGTTAAGTATTCTTGTATTATGGTTTGATGTTGTATTCAGGTCATTACGAGTCACAGTTTGTGTTTTTAATTGCATTATTTTTCTAGGGGCGTCGACATTTAATATTTCCGTATGTAAGAGGGAAATGACGTCAGATGCCAACTGGACCCGTTGAAGCTGTAGTCACGCGAAGCGGCTTGCGTCG
>JARQOC010000005.1:495395011-495813747 GCA_033576535.1 Allobates femoralis
AAGGGGGACTAGACCACCCCACCTCAATGGATTTAAGGTGGAACGGTCCCCCTGCAGGAGCAAAGGTCTAATACGACCTCCAAGGAGGTCTCAGAGCCTCCTGCGATTCAAGAGATCAGTCACACCAGCCCTGTATGTTCATAATAAGTTCACAGCCCTTCAGACCTCTCCATCTGTTGTCTCCAGGCCTCGCATCTCCAGCGGGGCCCTTTTCGTTGGGGTCGCTGTGGCAGTCTTGGGGAAGTTCCAGTCTTGGAAGGCTTTTCTCATTTTAGAAGGGGAATTAAAGTATTGTCTCGAACCTCTGTAGCGAAATATCACCGACACAGGGGAACCCCAAATGTATGAGATCCCCTTGTCTCTCAGAATGGCACAGTAGGGGGCAAAGTCTCGTCTTCTGGCCAGGGTTCCGGGGGACAAATCTGGGAACACAGAGACTGCCCTGAAGGGGGAAGGGAGCTCCGGATGATTTCTCATGGCGGCCAGCAGCTTTTCCCGCGGTTTTGTAGAGGAGAAACAGACTAAAATGTCTCTCGGAACATCTCTGTTCAGTCTTGCAGGTTTAGGTAGGCGAAAAAGTTTATCAATTTTCCTTTCTGTGGCAGGCATATCAGGGAGAGCCACCTCCATAAAGGTTGTTACCGTGGCCATGAGGTCTTCCTCCTCTCCCCCCTCTGCAACTCCTCTCAATTTCACATTCTTAATACGATGTTTGTCCTGTAAATCACAGACAGCCGCCTGTAACTGCCGGACCTCTGAGTCTACCTCTGCAAAGTCATCTGCGAGGATGTTATGGGCTGCAGCAAAGTCCACCATTTTATGTTCAATGTGTCCTGTTCTCTCGTTTATAGCTGTTAGGTCTGCTCTTAGATCAGCAATCATGCCCCTCATATCCTCCTGCAGAGACCTGCGGAGGGATTCCAGGAAGCCTCTGAGACATCCCTTTGTCACTAGAGCTTCATCATCCTCTCTGGCTCCTGGGCCCCCTCCTCCATGCTGAGAGCGAGGAGAGCAGTGAGGTGTTGATTTTCCCGCCCCCTGTGCCATGCTGGAAGCAGCAGATCTCAGTGTCCTTTCTACCCCAAAGAAATCTCTCACCGTGTGCTCGGTATCTCTGCGTCTGGAGCCGCCTTTAGACATCTCAGTCTGTTCCTGAGGTAATCCGATCTCACCCCAGCAGGTTTTGGAGATTGTAGTGGCTGTTATGTGCCGTTATCAGGGCTTAGTGTGCAGAGCTCCTCACTAAGCGTCCTGCTCCATCAGATGCAGAACACGCCCCTCTCAAGAAAAATCTTTGAATGAGAAAGTGTGTCCAAACCTTTGGTCTGTACTGTATATATATGAAAAAATAAAAATATAGATTCATTTTTCTATATGTTTTATAAAATACTAAGTGAAAATGGCTTTATTTCCGCCTTTCTACAGTCTTGAATGGCAGATCTCCCTGGTAAATAGCTATCCATGTAATAGACAGCTTTTATAGAGCAGCTCACTTTTTTTATCAAGAAGAGGGTTTTGAGAATGGTAAACCTCCACCTGTGCCATCCAGATGCCCTAATAGGGCATAATGGCAGGAATTGTCCTTCATGTCACCTTTATTATTTTTGTCACGATGGATAACACTGATTTGAGCAGGCCATATACAGTAAAGATTTCAGATGGACATTTTTTGACTACCTTGTTAATAATTAATTTGTGATGACTGTCCTATTAGGTGACAGTAGCATAAACATAAGACCTGCATCTCCGATCAATCTCTACTGTGATCTGTCAAGCATTTAGTGTATTTATTTGTTATTTGTAATGTTTCCCTGGTAGAGAAAGACAATTAATATTCCAGTTAGCTCTTATATTAGTGGAGTGTACATTTTGGCTTGGCACAAATGATTTTCCAAGTTTTCCAACATTTTTTCCCAACAATGAGCAAAAATATTATTTACAGTGATTGTGAAATGAAAAACTTTGGGAATCAAGACAAAATGAACTAAATTGCCCTTCTTTGCCATCCATACCAATGTACATGATGCCTAGCCTACAACCTACAATGAGACCTGGTCCACCGCGCTGTCTCGCTATAGGCACAACCCCCTCCTACTGTATCCCCACCCATCCCTCTTAGACTGTGAGCCCTCGCGGACAGGGCTTTCTCCCCTCCTATATCTGTACGACTTGACTGTCCATATATATTGTACCTGTCCTCGTCTACCCTTTCCATATGTAAATAATAATAATAATAATAGAATAGAACGTCGTTCATAAAAGTAATGTCCCAAATAGTCTTATGTTTTCTAGAATGTATATAGCAAAGACATGTGTACATGTCAATGCTGGCTATTATTATTATTTATTATTATTATTATTATTATTATTATTACAGCACCATTAATTCCATGGCGCTTTACATTTGAAAAGAGTATACAAAGACAAGTGCAAGGAATATGGACAACATATGGTATACAGGTACAGAAGGAGAGAGGACGCTGTTCGCGAGAGCTCACAATCTACGAGGGGACGGGTGATGATACGTTATGAGAGGGTAGAGTGGGTTGTGCGGTGGACCGAGGCTCACAGCAGGTTGTAGGCTTGTTAGAAGAGTCTTTAAGCTTCTTTTAAAGGTTTTCAGAGTAGGTGAGAGTCTGATATGTTGGGGTGAAGAGTTCCAGAGTATAGCGGATGCACAGGAGAAATCTTCAATGAACCCTTTATGTAGGGGAAAAGGGAATAAACATATGGAATTACAAAGGCCAATTATTTTTGAGAGACCGACACTGTTAGTGATCTACTCAATTCTTCACATTGACAACACATATACAGTATATGGTTGGCAGAGTTATCTGTGGGCCGACGCTATCTAAGATGTATGGGTACCCTAAGCCCTGCATATTATAATGTATTATATATGACTGTAACTTATGTAATTACTGCACAAGGAAATAAATAATTAGAAAAAATATTGTTTTTATATGTCAATCAAAATTGTGTTTAGCAAAATATATTTAGGTTCAAGATTCCTTAGATAGATTTTGTTCCTGATACCCCCAGCAACCTCTCAGTTATTTCTACATTATGAGTAATTGTATAGTTAATATAATAGCTTCTTCTTTCCAATTCACTGTCTTCATCAGAAAATACCCTTACAATTGGATAAGTTTGACTCTAATTGAATGAGGTAATTCAGACTTTACAGGAACGATCCATTTGCAGCTGATACCGCAAGGTCACCATGAGCGCAGCTTTGCTAATTAAATAGTAAAAGAGATACTGTACTAAGGGAGCTAAAATGTTCAGACAATAGAAATATAAAAATGTTACCCAGTGTAAATCTTTCTGTGAATTATAACATGGTAACATGGTTGTTATATACAAATGTGACCTGGAATGTGTGCACAGCGGTTTCAGCAAATATCTAATTCCATTGTGACTTCTGCAAAAGCTGAGATGAATGGACTCAGCTAACAAGAAAGTTTTAATCAATCTGCTACAGAAATCAAATGTTTTTTCATGTGACTGTACAGTTTTAGTCACTCCTCTTTGTTGTGTATAGCATACACAGATAAGACAAAGTTGAACCTGTCAAATTGCTTAAGATAATTTAATACTAATATTAGGGTGGAAACACACTATCCTTACATGCGAGTCTCTCGGACGAGACTCGGATCAGTGACCCTGAACAGCCTCTCCCTCTCTGGACAGGGAGTGGATGCTGCACAAAAACACAAGCAGCTGGCACTCCCGTCCAGAGAGGGAGAGGCTGTTCAGGGTCACTGATCCGAGTCTCGTCCGAGAGACTCGCATGTAAGGATAGTGTGTTTCCAGCCTAATAATATAAAACTGCATAACCTAGAATGGACTCGCACAACCTTCTAATTTCTTACTGCTGCTCTCAGGTTTTAGACACCCAACTACCCACAGAACAGATAGGAAAAGTGGATAAAGTGTAAGTTTTATCCAAGTGGGCAAACTGGGGAAAGGCCGGTGTCCATTGCACCTGGGCAGCCTCTCTGCTCCGATTTCAATTTTGCAACGCAACATCTGCTTTTCATGTACACCTGATGTGCTTCCTACATCTATAGATTGGAGAAAGAAAAACTATGGGATAGAAAGCTCAATAGGGATAATCTGATAAAAACAGTGACAGGTAAGCTGAAATGAATCTGCTCATCTTGGAGGGTGTGTCACACACAACCAGTATAAAAGTCTCCAAACAGCTGCTGCAGCAGACACAGGCTGAAGCAATAGTAGCACTGAAGCCGGCGTTGATAGGTGGGTGGGGGGAAGAAGTGAATATTATATTAGATTAACGAGTGGGTGCACCTGATCGCCGGCCACAGGTGCAGCCCCGTGCAATTGTGTGTGAATATTCCCTGCTTCCCATGAATCATTTCATCATCTGTGGCCTGGGAAGCCGTGAATATCCCAATGATGGATGACCATACTCACCTTCCATCACTTCCAGCACCACGGCATGCTCTTTGTGCCAGCAGCTGATCATGTGAGCGGCGCAAGACAGTGACATCATCGCTGTGTGCCGCGCATATGACCATATGCTAGGACTCTTTTAAATTAGTATTTTATGATCTTAGACTTCTTTGAGTGTCATATCCCAACTCCATAGGACAAGCATGGAGCAATAACATGAAGGGTTCATGAGATGTGTACTAAAATTTTGAGATTTTTTTTCAGAAAGTCCTTTAGCTTTTTGCCTTTACTTGTCGAACAGTCTCAGAATATTCCTGTACCTCGTCTATAACATAATAGCCTATAATATAGTAGCTAAACCCTCAACCAATTTTTATTATCAGTTGGGAAAAAAAATTGAATGCACTGATTTATATAAAGTATTGCAATAAGATAGCAATAAATTTCAATTTCCCCAGATATGTTTTATTTAAATTCATTTAAGATGCAGCATATTACTATAGCACATCATATAATTCACAATGGTATTAGCTCATTATTTGCAGTATATATGAATGACATTTCCGTAAAATACATAAAATATTAGTCAATTGACTTACGACTCTAATTTAAATTGCATAAAGAAATAACATGAATAAGGATAATTAAGAAGTTTAACTTTATCCGTTCAATATCATTTGTGTTTTCACTATTTCTATAATAATAATCATTGTTTTCATCTTGTCCCATTACTTAGGGGTCAGGATATTTTTATGACTGAGGAACAAAAAAAATATTACAATGCTATGAAGAAGTTGGGGTCGAAAAAGCCTCAAAAACCAATTCCAAGGCCACAGGTAAATATTAAGATTATTATATTTTTTTAATATTGTTAGAAAATGTTAGGCTTCCTAAAAAATATTTGGTATATTACAGCAAAATGATAATAAGTAGAAATAGAATGTACTGGAAAAATTGTGGGAGATTTATTAACACCCCCATGACCTTTACACGCCGCTACAGAAGGTTGAAAACAACCGGGTTCGGAGACAAATGTATCTTGCACCGTCAAATCAACCCGAGGTAGCGGCGTGTAAACTAGCTTGTTGCCACCCGTCACTTTCGGCACCTGTTTCAGAGCAGTGCTCTAAAACAGGGTGATTTAACCCGATGGTAGCGGCGTCTGAATACGGTACGGTAAGGTTTTTTCGCCACCTAGTTAACTCCCTGGGGCGTGACACAGCCTCCGGGAAACCACCCCCCTTCAGCAATCATTGGTGGAAGCTCCTGCGTTACGTTTGGTTGTCGCTGCATAGGGCGGCATATTTAAGGAGCTGACCTGTCACACTACACAATTGCTCTAGCGTTATGTATTAGCCAGCCTTCCTGTGCTGGCTGGCCAATCATGATACTATTGCGTTGTCCAATCACCGTACGATCGTCTCGTAATCCACAACTCTGGCACGCCAATGTGTTGTTCCTGCTGCCCCAGGTCCTCCCATATTACCTTCTGTAGCGGCGTATAAATGAGGGACAGTGCTCTACCTTCTGTAGAGCACCTTGTAGCAGCGTGTAAAGGCGGTATCGGGTACCGTTTGCAACCGTTGGTGCGTGCTTGTGCACATGAGACACCCGGTTGTTTCTAACCTTCTGTAGCGGCGTGTAAAGGTACCTAAAATGGTAAAATACTAGCTTTATTGCTAGTCTAAAATGTATACAGTAGCCATTCCATTATATGCTACAAATTAAAGGGTAATGGCCAAGCACCAAAGAAATGTACTATTTTATCTGAAGACCAGCTAGGTCTAGCCTGTCAGTCCTATGTCCACTGGAATCAGAAACAATGACTAAATTTTCGGTAATAGTTGCAGAAAAATGAAAGGCGGCACTCACCTGTTGATGTGAAGCTCCGCCACCTCCACACTCCCTCTTCCCGCACCAATGTCAATTCTGATGTATTGAATAAAAACCGGAGCTTCACATCAATCGGTGAGTGCTGCCTTTCATTTTTCTGCAACTATTACTATTCCTTTCCATTATACAGTTCATAATTAGGGTCAATAGTTTGATCTGAAGTCTACACTGCTATCACTGTATTTACATGTATGTACATGAGTTAACAGGGCATTTAAACAATCTCACAGCTGAGGACAGTGAGAGCCATGATTAGGAAAACTGCTCTGGAACCAGTCGAAGGTAAAGATGAGCGATTTTGCAATATTTATAACCTCAGCGTGTCAGGAGCTGAGAGGTAGAGGGAAGGAGGAGAGCTTTATAGAAATCAGTAGGCCAGAGAGAGCTGAAATGGGATGTATGGAGTTAACCCCTCTTCTGGAATATAATTACTGTGCTCAATTGGCCAGGCTTTGGACAAACACAAGTGGCCGTCTTCCTGAAATCTGGCTGTATACTATGAAAGATAAAAGCTGTTATTACAGGAAAATAACAGTACAATTGGCCAAATTTTGGACTGACACCAGTGGCCATGCTGCATGAAAACAGGCGGTATACTATGACAGATAAAAGCTCTTTTCACAGGAAAATAACAGTACAATTGGGCAAGCTTTGGACAGACACCAGAGGCCATGCTCTGTGAAAACTTGCTGTATACTATGAATGATAAAAGCTCTTATTACAGGAGAATGACAGCAGATAAAAAAAAAACAAGTAATTTGCAAATTTAATTTTTTTCAGGCTGTCTAATGAATTGCAACAATTTAATAACAAGTGAATACCCCTTTAAGATTCCCTAGTTCTGAACATGTTATGAATCCTATAATTTTATTCCAAATTTGTAACACTTTATTCTATATTCCATAACTAAACTCTTTTTTTTACCTGTAGAACAAGTTTCAAGGATTTTTCTTTGACGTTGTAACCAAGCAAGCTTTTGACATTACCATTATGGTCCTCATATGTCTTAACATGGTTACCATGATGGTGGAAACAGATGAGCAGTCTGATGACATTGAGAAATTGTTGTACAATATCAACCTGGCATTTGTGGTCATTTTCTCTGGAGAATGTATTTTTAAAATCCTGGCTCTCAGGTACTACTACTTCACAATCGGTTGGAACATCTTTGACTTTGTGGTGGTCATTCTCTCAATTGTTGGTAAGTATCTCCACTTTTTGGCAAACCATATATCCGTATATAATGAATATTAAAAGTTTTCCATAAAGCTCCCGCTGCCCCGCTCCATGCTCGTGCTGCCCCGCTCCCACTCACCCGTCGCTTACCTCGGCATTCCTCCTCTTTTCTTTCTTGGTGCATTGATGTGCGGTAATGAAAGGCTGTGGGGGTGGGGTTAACAGTGGGGGCATCATAATGGGCGTGACAGAGGACACGCCCACCACATTAGGGCAGTGTTCTCGGTCACGCCCATTACTACACCCCCTCTTTTAACCCCGCCCCCCACGGCCTTTCATTACTGAACATCAATGCAGCAAGAAAGAAAAGAGGAGGAAGAGGAACAATGTCGGGGTTAGTGGAGCCTCCTCCATCCTGCTATTCACCCCCAACTACCCTTTCTCACGCCTCTCACCCGACACTGCTCCCACTGAACCCACACTGCCCCTCTCACCCCACACTGTGCACTGAACCCAAACTGCCCCCACTGAACCCACACTGCCCCCACAGAAGCCACACTGCCCCCACACTACCCCCACTGAACCCACACTGCCCCTTCTCACCCCACACAGCGCACTGAACCCACACTGCCCCACTGAATCCACACTGCCCCCACAGAACCCACACTGCCCCCACACTACCCCACTGAACCCACACTGCCCCCTCTCACCCCATACTGCGCACTGAACCCACACTGCCCCACTGAACTCACACTGCCCCCACAGAACCCACATTGTCCCCAAACTACCCTGACTGAACCTACACTGTCCCTCTCACCCCACACTGCGCACTGAACCCATACTGCCCCCACTGAATCCACACTGCCCCCACAGAACCCACACTACCCCCACTGAACCCACACTTCCCCTCTCACCCCACACTGCCCCCTGAACCCATACTGCCCCCTGAACCCACACTGCCCCCACAGAACCCACACTGCCCCCACATTACCCCCACTGAACCCACACTGCCCCTCTCACCCAACACTGCGCACTGAACCCACACTGCCCCACAGAACCCACAATACCCCCACTGAACTCACACTGACCCCTCTCACCCCACACTGCCCACTAAACACACACTGCCCCCACTGAATCCACACTGAACCTCTCACCCCACACTGCGCACTGAACCCACACTGTGCCCACTGAACCCACACTGCCCCCACTAAACCCACACTGCCCCCACTGAATCCACACTGACCCCACAGAAACCAAACTGCCCCCAAACTACCCCCACTGAACCCACACTAGCCCCTCTCACCCCACACTGCGCACTGAACCCACACTGCCCCACTGAACCCACACTTCCCCCACAGAACTCACACTGCCCCACACTACTCCCACTGAACACACACTGCCCCCTCTCACCCCACACTGTGCACTGAACCCACACTCCCCCTACTGAACCCACACTGCCCCCCCTGAGCCCACACTGCCCCCCACTGAACCCACACTGCCCTCACATTACCCCCACTGAACCCACACTGTACCCTCTCCCCCCACTCTGCACACTGAACCCACGCTGCCCCCACTGAACCCACACTGCCCCACAGAACCCACACTGCCCCAAACTACCCTGACTGAACCTACACTGCCCCCTCTCACTCGACACTACGCACTGAACCCACACTGCCCCCATAGAACACACACTGCCCCCAAACTACCCTCACTGAACCCACATTAGCCCCCTCAACCCACACTGCCCCACTGAACTCACACTGAACCCACACTGCCCCCACACTACCCCCACTAAACCCACACTGCCCCCTCTCACCCCACACTGTGCACTGAACCCACACTGCCCCCACTGAACCCACACTGCCCCCACAGAACTCACACTGCCCCCAAACTACCCTGACTGAACCTACACTTCCCCCTCTCACTCCACACTACGCACTGAACCCACACTGACCCCACTTAACCCCACTCTCACCCGCTCAGCACCCAGTCACCTCTGATCAGCACCAAGTCACCTCCGCTCAGCACCCACTCACCCCTGCTCAGCACCCACTCACCCCCACTCAGCACCCACTCACCCGCTCAGCACCCAGTCACCCCCACTCAGCATCCAGTCACCCCCGCTCAGCATCCAGTCACCCGTCTCAGCACCCAATCACCCGCTCAGCACCCACTCACCCCCACTCAGCACCCACTCACCCCCGCTCAGCACCCAGTCACCGGTCTCAGCACCCAGTCACCGGTTTCAGCACCTAGTCACCCCTCTCAGCACCCAGTCACCCGTCTCAGTACTCACTCACCCACTCAGCATCCAGTCACCCCCACTCAGCACCCACTCACCTGCTCAGCACCCACTCACCCACGCTCAGCACCCAGTCACCCCCGCTCATCATTCACTCACTCCTTTCAGCACTCACTCACCCCTGCTCAACACCCATCTCTCCCCCGCTCAGCACCCACTCACATCTGCTCAACACTGCTGTACACCAACACCACTGTACACCAACACCCACTGAACACCAACACCACTGAACACCAACACTGATGCACACCGACACCGCTGCACACCGACACCACTGAACTCCCACAGCGCTGCACACCGACACCAATGCACACCGACACCGCTGCACACCAACACCACTGAACACCACCACTGATGCACACGACACCACTGTACACCGACACCACTGAACTCCCACAGTGCTGCACATCAACACCGCTGCACAGCGACACCGCTGCACACCGACACCACTCAACTCCCACAGCGCTGCACACTGACACCAATGCACACCGACACCACTGCACACTGACACCACTAAACACCTACAGCGCTGCACACCGACACTGGTGTACACCAACACCGCTGAACACAGACAGTGCTGCAGACCGACACTGCTGCAGACTGACACTGCTGCACACTGACACCGCTGCCCGCCGGCATCATTGTACACTGACACTGCTGCACACCGACACTGCTGCCCACGACACCGCTGTTCACTGACACCGCTGAACACCGACACCGCTGTACACCAACACCGCTACCCAATCAGCGATATTGGCGCGGGATTTACACCCCGCTTCACACTGCATTATTCTTACATCTTCATAAATAAACTACTTTACATACATATTCTAGAATACCCGATGCGTTAGAATCAGGACACCATCTAGTAGTAAAAAGGGCTAACGTTTATTTCCTAATATAGTTAATGCAAATCACATCAGCATTTTTGCTGATGTGCCGCAAATCCAGCAGATTTACCGGATCTGCCGCCTTAACGGCCGATCCAACAAGCCCCATGCATTGTCTATGGGACTAGCGGTCCGGTGAAGCAAGTGTGGTTCTGCCAGATTGGCCAGATCTGGCACTTGCGGCCGCAAAAAAAAAGATGCAAGCAGCAGTTTTTTTTTCGCGGCCGCAAGTGCCGAATCTGCCGCGTCTGGCAGAACCACACTTGCCGCATCGGACCACAAGCCCCATAGATAATGCATGGGGCTTGCCAAATCCGGGCCGCAAGTCGGCCGTAAGGCAGCCGATCCGGCAGATACGGCGCCACCTGCCGGATCGGCCACAAACATCAGCAAAACGCTGATGTGAAAGGGGCCTTATTCTGCTGTAGAACTTATAGGGGTTAGTTGTTTTGACCTACAATTTTCCAAAGAAAAATGGATAAAAAAAAGTTATTCTCAGTTTATACTTGTTCTGACTTGGATTGAAAATGTGGGTGATCATATTAATGAAATGTGAACCTTTCCTTCAGATTAGCTGAAAGTAGCGCAACTTGTATCCAAGTATTAAGTTTAAATTAAACTCCTTCCATCTTCAATTCAAGCACATTTGTTCAATACGGTAGGAAGGCTACTGACAGTAGTCTAACCAAAAATGTACTGAAGATTGTTCAACTGACAGAAAAAGTAATACCGAAGCCCCGAAGATTATCTTTCACAAACCTTTTTAATGCTTGTAATTCAAAACTTATCAAACTTAGAACAAAAATTAATCATTTTATACATTAGTTAAATATCAAACTCACTAATTTTTTACATCAGCAATCAATCTAATATGTGTGAGCTCATTTGCTTGTGTAGACGACAATATTTTCAGCTAGAGTTCCATCCATCAAAGAATCAGATGGCACCTGTGTTATTTATTGAAGCAGTGAACATGTCTGATTTTTTTCTTTTGACTGAGTGGTCATAGGAAAAAAAATTACAGTATGCACAATTAGGCTAAGGACCAAATGAACGTTTGTACTTAATTTTTGATGATACCTTTCCGCAGCAAAAACAGATCATCCACAGCATGTACAGTACATTCAAGTCAATGTGATTTTACAAAATGCTGTGCCCACATGTGCATTTGTGGTTGGTCCGTTTTTGCTGCAGAAATCAGATGCAATCAAAACTAGCATGTCAATTAACATGCCTGTTTTTGGGCTGCGTTTTCCCCATTGACTCCATTTTAACTCCATAAAAAAGCATCACATGCAGATTGTTGTTCACACAGTCCATTTGTGATGCTTTTGTTCTGTGAAAAAGCTCCAATACTCACCCTCCCTGGCTATCCCATGGGGTGAGCTCCGGTAATTTCCTCCTTCCATGCTTTGACAGGAGCTGCGTGAAGTGACTTTCAGGACCTGCTCCCCATGTGACTCAGGCTGTTACATGGTGCAAGGTCCTGGAGGTACCATACCTACAGCTCCTGCTGATGCCCGGAAGGAAGAAATCACTAGAGCTCACTCTGGAATCGCTGGAGAGTGTGTATCTGTCTGTCTGTCTGTCTGTACAGTGTTGGCTAAAAGTATTGACACCCCTGCAATTCTATCAGATAATACTCAGTTTCTTCCTGAAAATGATTGCAATCACAAATTCTTTGATATTATTATCTTCATTTAATTTGTCTTCAATGAAAAAACACAAAAGAGAATGAAGCAAGAACCAAAACATTGATCATTTCACACAAAACTCCAAAAATGGGCCAGACAAAAGTATTGGCACCCTCAGCCTAATACTTGGTTGCACAACCTTTAGCCAAAATAACTGTGATTTGACAGGAGGGCGGGCATCCTTTTTTCTGTCGGAATCTGGTGCCTATTTGGCATCCGATTCCAGGCATCAGAAGGAGCCGATGCTGTCCGATTTTATCAGACAGCATCGGCTCCCTCCAAAATCGTAGTGTGAAAGTAGCCTAAGGCTGTGGTCACAGTTGACATGCGTTTTTTTAGTGCCTTTTAAAAACGCATGCTTTTTTACATGCGTTTTTCATGTCATCATGAGTTTTTTAAGGTGTCTGATGGCTCCCTGCATTTTTGGCTGCGTTTTGGAATCTGCACCCAAAAATAGTGCATGTACTATTTTTTGGAGCGTTTTGAAAAACGCATGCGTTTTTGAAGAAAACGCATGCATTTTTATATCATGGGCCCCTATGGAAAACGCATGCAAAAACGCATGTACAATTAGTACCTTTTAGTGCCATTCAAAAACGCATGCGTTTCCCATAGGAGCCCATGTTAAAAAAACGCATGCGTTTTAGAAAATGCATGCGTTTTTTTAACATGGGCTCCTATGGGAAACGCATGCGTTTTTGAATGGCACTAAAAGGTACTAATTGTACATGCGTTTTTGCATGCGTTTCCCATAAGGCCCCATATTAAAAAACGCATGCGTTTTTGGAAAAGCACCAAAAACGCATGGGACTGTCACACATGCTTTTTGGCTATTAGGGCATGCGTTTTTTAACATGGGGGCCTATGGGTGCGTTTTTTACATGCGTTTTTGAAAACGCAGGTCTCCAAAAACGCATGTGAAAAATGCTACTGTGACCCTAGCCTAAGACGTAAAGTGATATTGCCTGTAGATACTCCTCAATCCTCAATATTGAGCCTTGTGTGCTTGGGAAAACATTATCCACCTAGTGTGCTGCTATATCATATGTGAGGCATTGGATTTACCATATGAAGCAATGCTGGTAGGCAAAGTCATAGAGAATACTTCAATTATATTTAGGGGCCCACAGTGGTATTTATGGGCTCATGACTGATATATTTAACCTATTCATAATTGGGCCATTTACTCCCATTCCTGATAAGGCACATTTTTCAGTTATTTCCTTATATGCCGTTTAAAGGCATTCAAGTTTGGATATTCAATTCTTTTTAGGAGGGTACATGTTATCTCATTGTCATATTTTCTATGTCTTTTTTACCTGCTATTTTTTTTTTTTTTAATTTCTTTACTGATTAATTTATTTTTGATTTATTTCACATACTGTGGCTCCTATAAGGAAATGCATCCTTTTGACTGAATAATAGTGCTGTCTTCAATGACCCAACAACTACTGGAAGAGTGCTTCCTAATGATGCACTATTCAGTAGTTTGCATACAGTGATAAAGATGGTACAGACGTTAAAGAAACCTGCCAGGTCCCCACGAGCAGTTCTGGGTGCATATCTAAAATCCCTTTCAGATAGTTCCAGCATGTTGCAGCATACATAAACAGATCTTTATAAAAAGTATTTCTAAATATTGTTTATGAGATTCTAATATGACAGCAACAAGTTGGCGGGGCGTTGGCTCTCCCGACTAGCCAGCCCACATAGCATGTTATTCCACCCCTGTGGCATGATAACATGCTATGCATAGCATCACGCCGCTCTGTATTAGACTCAGAAATCAGCTTCTTTGTCTCTGGGTGTATGCACCCCCAGCTTCAGAAAGGCTCACCGTGCATGCTTGGAATGCGCCGCATTTCTGGTCATGTGCACTATAAAGCCAGGTGTGTGTATCCTGGTTTTATAGGGCGCATGACGGGAAATGAAGCACATTCTGAGCATGCACGGTAAGCCTTTCTGAAGCTGGGGGTGCATACACCCAGAGACAAAGAAGCTGATTTCTGAGTCTAATACAGAGCAGCGCAATGCTATGCATGGCATGTTATCATGCCAGAGGGGCGGAATAACATGCTATGTGGCCTGGCTAGTTGGGGGAACTAACGCCCTGCTAACTTGTTGCTGCCATATTAGTATCTCATAAACAATCTTTAGAAATACTTTTTATAAAGATCGGTTTATGTATGCTGCAACATGCTGGAACTATTCGAGGCTCTGGGTGCACAGGCGACCTGACAGATTAACTTTAATAATCCATTTGTGCTATCTCTATAAGAACTCTGGGTGTCTCTGATCCCTGTGCTTAAACCTACTGCACATGATTGTGTGTAGATGTGCTATTATACATTGATGTTTTAGAACATCACTGCAGAGTTGGAGTTGGACCTTCTTGACCTTTAAAATCAATGGGCAGTTTGGAAGCTATACATGGATCTGCACAACACAGATTTGTACTTCAGCTGGGTAAAAGAATACATTGCAGACCACCATTAATAAAATTACTCATACTCAGGCCAAAACAGAGAATTCGGGCATAAGACTGTTTGAAGTGTCAACAATTCTTTGCGCAACTTGTGGTTGTGCAAAATATTGCAAATGTTGCTGTTTTTATACTGGTCACAGCCATCTCTAATAACTTTTTGTGAAGTAGACAGATATTTTGCCTAAGGGGCTGTAGCCGAGTGCAGCCAGCACATTTCTATGAAAATGGATGCCTGTCTCTAACTGGTAAAAACTTCTTTTTGTGGTGCAAGAAACTGAAAGATGCAGCACATTTAATAAAAGTTGCTCACCTCCTGATTAATTTTGTTCACCTTACTCTAGTGCGCTGTTCTTCATGACCGGCATACAAAATACTATTTGCTTGATAATGACATTTTATGTAGAATTTTTCTATTATCTAAAAGCACAAAGCAAATGAAAAATATATAACATAACAAAACCGTAAGAAATAGTGTTGGGATGTACAATTGGTTATATGAAAACGTGCAAAAGAGTGACAAAAATGGATGGCTTACTAAAAGGATAAAATGCAGCTTAGGCTGGCTTCACACCATGTTTTTTTGCTGTCAGGTTGTGTCCGGTGTTTTGCTGGAAGCACCAGACACAGCCTGACAGCTCCGGACAAACAGAACCGGAGGGCAAATATGCCCTCCGATCCTATTTTCTGCTGGAATAGGCAGTGTGCGGCTGCTGCCGCTGTCCAGTGCTGAAATTTCAAAATCGCGTCTAGCGGGGAGCTAGCTGCGATTCTGAAATTTCAGTTGGCAGCTCCCGAAGTCTACAGCACCCGAAGTCCGGGAACCAGATCCGATTTTCTGTCAGATCCGATGCAATCTGGCGCCTATAGCATCCCATCCCATTTTGTCAGATTTTTGCCCCGGACACAAAAACGCTGCAAGCTGCGATTTTGTGTCCGGGACATAAATTGAATGCAGCTTGATGCTGCCAGACAGGGACAAAACCGGATGGCAAATCACTGCCATCCGGCCCCATCCGGCACTACAGGCATGCATAAGTCCAAAATCGAGTCTGGGGCTGTCCGGTTCATGCCGGACAGCCCTGGACCCGAAAAAAATATGGTGTGAAGCCGGTCTTACATTATGTGTGTCTGTAACTCGCTTATTGTCCTTTCAAATATAATTTTTACAAGTGACCATTTAATGACTTTCTTTCTATCATTGGCTTATTCAGCTACTTTTACATAAATTATTCTGAAACTCAAAGAAGTGACACTAGCCATATAACATTTCATGTATTATGACCTTACACTTTAATTTTTAGTAGTAATACATTAACACTATCTAGGGGGCATAACTGTGGGAATGTACCTCGAGCATTATCTTGTTTTTTAGGTCATGAATGATGTCAATCCAGGTTCTAATGAATGTACAGTCACTTCTAGCAATTTGCTGATAGCAATCTAAATATGAGCTCTGTAACCTACATAGCCCAGAAGCAAACCAAACACGTTTAGCCTAATTACAAAAATATTAAGCAGCCGGTAAGACATATAGACACGACAGGAACTTAAAAACAATGTAGGGTGGAAAACCCGTCAGAATTGCAAAAATGTCATAACGTACAACATATCATCAGTGACAAACAATACCAGCATTTTTGTGTGTTTTGCACATACTTGCACTTTTGGAACACTGGTGGGTTTTTCAATTTTTGTTGTTTTTAAATGTTTGTCCTGTCTATGTATTCTAAGGACAGCTTGATATTTCTGGGTTGATGTCCGATTTTTATCGGACAGCATCGGAAAAGAGAAAATCGTAGTGTGAAAGTAGCCTTAAGCTATTTTTTTTTACTTATTCCATAAAACCCTTATTTTAAAGCCTTCATAGAAAGTCAAACTTTCTACAGACGCTTGCCCAACCTGAGTATATGCAAATTTATAATATCAATTAATAGTTTGCTTCAACTAATGTTTTTTTTTTTTTTTGTTTTTTAGGCATTGTACTTTCAGATATCATCAAAAATTATTTTGTTTCTCCAACTTTGTTCAGGATAATCCGATTAGCACGTATTGGGCGTGTTCTCCGACTTATCAGAGGAGCAAAAGGAATAAGGACTCTTTTATTTGCTTTAATGATGTCCCTCCCTGCTCTTTTTAATATTGGTCTTTTGCTTTTCCTTGTTATGTTCATATATGCCATTTTTGGCATGTCAAACTTTGCATATGTAAAGAAGGAGGCTGGGATTGATGACATGTTTAACTTTGAAACATTTGGAAACAGCATGATCTGCCTTTTCCAAATCACAACATCAGCTGGATGGGATGGACTTCTCAGCCCGATACTGAACAGTAAGGAACCTGACTGTGATCCTTATTTGCCCAATCCAGGAAGCACAAATCTTGGAAACTGCGGTAATCCTCCTGTTGGAATCGTCTTCTTTGTTAGCTATATTATCATATCATTTCTCATTGTGGTTAACATGTACATTGCCATCATTTTGGAAAACTTTAGTGTGGCTACAGAGGAAAGTACAGAGCCTCTAAGTGAAGATGACTTTGAAATGTTTTATGAAGTCTGGGAAAAATTTGACCCAGAAGCAACACAGTTTATCGATTACTCTGTCCTGTCCACATTTGCAGACACACTTGCTGAGCCCTTACGTATACCAATACCAAATAAGATTAAACTGATTGCAATGGACTTGCCTATGGTTAGCGGAGATAGGATTCATTGCTTGGACATTTTGTTTGCTTTCACCAAAAGAGTTCTTGGAGAATCCGGAGAGATGGATGCTCTAAAAATACAAATGGAAGAGAAGTTTATGGCCGCAAACCCATCTAAAATTTCATATGAACCTATTACGACCACTCTAAGGCGTAAACAAGAAGAGGTGTCTGCCTGTATTATCCAAAGAGCCTACAGGAGGCATTTACTTCACCGTTCCATGAGACAAGCCTCATTCCTTTATCGTCACAGGTCATGTGACGATAACATCATTGAAGAAGACGCCCCAGAAAAAGAAGGTCTTATTGCAAACATGATGAATGAAAATTATGGGCGTCACTTAGATAAAGTTGATTCTTTATCTTCAACTTCATTTCCGCCTTCGTACGACAGTGTAACCAGGGACACATGTGACATCACAGTGGAAGACTCTTCCAAAAATGACGAGTCCACAGATTGTAAAATATTTGCAGACAGAGACAGAGAATCGTTTGTATAATCATTGTTTTTGATCTTGTTTACAGAATGTTACAATGTACAAGTGCACAACCGTTCTGAAAGCCTTCATATTCAGTTTATTTGCTAATAAAATGAAATAAACTTTTCAAAGGAACTACTGGGAACGAATGCTTTACAACTGTTGGCTCAATCTTGGTCAACTTCGCTTTATATTTCTACATCAAGAATTTATGCACCCTAAGAAGTAATAACAGTGGCGTGGTTATGAGTATGCTAATGTGTAAAGGAGTAATGCAATGTATCTCTATACACAGACAAAGCCTGACTGTATACATTCATTTATGGTCTTATACTAGTGTGTTTAGTAAAGGTTATATATGACCTTGCATCTAAGTTAAATCCAAATATCACAAGCTGCTGTAGCAAAAATATATACACTTACTGTATATGTCATGAATGGTCTTTCATAAATTTATATTTGATATTTTTTTTTACTTAACAAAGAAAAAAATCTCTTTTTTCCAAGGGGAGAGCAGATAAGGATTTAAAGATCTGCATTATAAACTCTTAAATGATGTAATATTAAAAAAGAAATGAAAGTAAAAATATAAAAAAGAAGAAAAAATAAAACAAAAAAGACTTCTTGGATCGTGCTGCTGAAAATTGTTACGAAACATTTGAACTGTTATTACAAGCTGACATGTAATTGCTTGGCATGGGGATGGGACGCTAATAAAGCTTTTTTAAAAAAAGGGTTAATTAATGTGTACTAAATAACAGTTAAATCTTGATTATCGAATGTGTCCAAATATAAGTTTAGGATTTTCAGTAAGTTTAATCAAACTTTATTTTTGAATATTTTTTTTTTATTCTACTATAATGGGGTTTTTTTTTGTCTGTTCTTTTTAATGCTTAGCATATATCCCAAAAACTTGGGAAAATGGGTCTCCGGTATCAAGAGTGGTTCGGAGAAATAGTGGTCTTGGGGTCCATAGTTGCCAATCAGAGTTTAGCCTTGATTCATATAAACTGCACTGGAAAAATAACACGTGGACTCTGGATACTATGGAGAACAAGTTTACTTTTTGTAACATGAAGTTCAATGTAACAACTCAATTATTTCGTAAGTAGTTGTTTACCCCTTGCATGGTTCTTTCATCTCTTTCTGACTCTTTTAGCTTTTTAACTTTAATTCTCAATACCTCCTTTAGAAAACCAAACTCCCTCAGGGCTTCTATCAATAGATGGGCTCTCATCTCACCGTTCTACTTGGAACGTCTATGCAATGATTCTACCATAGCTTTATATTTCTTTGCTTATCTTTCGTCAAGTCATCATGTATCTATCCTGTCTTCTTGTCTTCCACTTATCATCAGTATATACACAATCATTATCAATATTCAGCTTGTCTGCCACAACCTGGAGAAGACAAGTCTATCGTTGGCATTAAAAGCCACATTGTTGCATGATAGAGTTTAGACTTTTCCTGTTTTGAGGATTTCTTTGCTAATTGCTAGGAAATTCCCTAATTTGGAAAGACTTAAAACATGATGTTAAAGGTCCCAGAAGACTGAAGTACAAAAACACTGGCTAAGGGTGCTTTCACATCAGCATTTTACGCTGATCGCGGCAGTTGCGGTGAAAAACCCGCAACTGCCGCAATTACCGCATAACGGCCGCGATCGCGGCACACTTGCGGCAAGCCCCATACAATGTCTATGGGCTTGCGGCAGGTGCGGCAAGTGCGGTTTCGGCACTTGCGGCAAGTGTGGCCGCGAAAAAAACGCTGCATACCGCGGTTTTTTCGCGGCCTCACCTGTGGCAAGTGCCGAAACCGCACTTGCCGCACCTGCCGGACGCTTACTGCAAGCCCCATAGACATTGTATGGGGCTTGCTGCAAGTGTGCTGCGATCGCGGCCGTTATGCGGTAATCCGCGGCAGTTGCGTTTTTTTCTCCGCAGCTGCTGCGATCAGCGAAAAACGCTGATGTGAAAGGACCCTAAGAGAAAGAAAATATAGCTTATGGATACTGATCATGAATGATTCTGTATTAATGTCTAATAGTCATCCTTAAAATCACAGACTCTTAGGTCGAATATTTCAGGGTTGTTAAGGAATGAAGAAAAAAAATCAACTAGTTGATGCAATGAATATTATATCAAAACTACTCGTAACACATAGATTAAGCAAAAATTGGCACAATGTTCTATATGGTAGACGATATGCTTTATCTCATTGTGTTGACTATGTCTACACACGTACCATGTGCATGTGGCTTTGGCATGGCGGAGTGGACGTGTGGCACCTTTTCTGTAAACAATACTTGTTTTATGTGTTTTACAAAGTGAAAAAGCCATTTCCTCTGTGAACGAGGCAATAAATTCCATTGTCAATGTCATTTACAGTTTTAAGTTGTTTAATGACTGTTTGTGTGACTTTTTGGCATCCAATTATTGTTTTGTTTTGAAAATGTACACAGTTCTTGAATTTATCAATTGCATCTGCTAGCATTACTTTTATCGCTAGTTTTTCATTGCTCTTACTGTAAAGAACCATTTCTATGTTGCACATGAAAGTTCACTTCTGCTCTTAAGTGATGTCCACCTGTCATTAACACAGCACATGTAAGGAAAAGTTCCTTGGAGAACTTCTTGTATTGACCTTGAATATACTTGAATAAAATGATCATTCTTTTTTTACCTCCATGGCTCTTTCTTTTTTAACCACCTCTTAGAAATGTTTCACTGCTCATATATTACATTTTTCTCTTAAAAATATTAACCAAGAACCATGATATTATAATTCATGTTCTGTTCATGTAACATACAAAGCTCACACAATTTAAAAGAGCAATGCTGTTTTCAAATTATGTAACAAACATAGTATTTCCTTTCATGGGTAATTGTGTAATGTACATTGTTATCTTCATAATGTCCTCAATGATAACAGTTGACTGTCTTGTCAGAATGGACTATGAAGAATTGTGAATATTATACAGCCTATTCGGTTACAGGCACCCCACTAGAGTCATCTGCATCCAATTTTATACCTTTTTATTAGCCCATACTAAGCCCACCATTTATCAATGGTTCCTTTAACTATCAATGCACACCCTGCTTGTATGACCAGCGGTATAACTCTATGCATTAAAGTTGGTGGCATCTACTCCAACTATTATTCTTCTGATATGATCACCATGGATTTTGATCATTATTAAGCAAAAACAATGATGAGCAAAAGGGTTACAATGTACTTTTATGCTCCATATCTCATCATCCACTACAGCTTTGAGTGTGATACTACCTTCATTTTATAGACAATCATCTTGGCTATCTCATACATATTTTTACCTACACCTATTTAGCATATAATTAGTTATGCAAATTCTTGTCATGTCTCTGCATTTGTTACTGTTTTGCTCCTGATATTTACAAAATCCTTTGTAATTTGTATATACAGAATTACAATCTATTGTCACATTCCCTAATTGATCAGTGTGTTATTAGGTTGATTTTCAAGTGAAAGGTCACTGGTTTGAATCGAGGAGTAGCCATGAATAAAATTCCCCAAGAAAAAAGAAACAGCATCATTTAGCTCAATTTCAGTGGTCTCTCAGCCAAGGAAATTGCCAAATGGAGTCACGTGAGTACTATGAGATCTGGGAGAATTCAAAATGAACTCCATCCATCCACTCAAAGCCAAGAGGTGGATGTCCAGCCAAATTATCAAAGCCAATAGGTTGGCTCATCACAAGATCTATCAGCTCTGGTGTGACAAACACAGCATTAGAGGTGTCTCAGATGATTCAATGTAGTGAGATCACAGACACCCATGCAAGCACCCTGTGATGAACATTACACAAGTCTGGATTGGTGGCCCGAAAAAAGATGAAGAAGGCTCGACTTTTATAGTGTCATAAGAAGTCTGTAGACTAGGTTCTGTAGACAAGGTTCTGATTGGTGTAAATGGGTCGCCAAGAAACAAGGGAAAAAGGGGCTAAATATTGAAAAACTTAAGGTACTGTCAAGTTCGGTGGAGGAAGATTGATGATATGGGGATGTTTCATAGTCAAAGGTTTTGGTTACTTGACCAGGATCCATGGTGGTCTCAGTGCTGAGCTATCTGTGAGTATCCTACAAGATGAGATACTTAATCCACTATAGTAGTATGGTTATGAAAAGGAGAAGATAGACTTCCAGCAGGACAATGACCTGAAGCATACATCAAGATTGGCAAAGAAATGGGCCAATGACAATGAAGCAGTTATGCTTGGTTTGCCCTCGCTGTCCCTAGACCTCAACCCAATCGAACACTTGTGAGTAGAGTTGAAGAAAAGCTGTACAAATACCCATACATACATGTCCATAAGGAATCAGCACTGCTGAAAGTCAAAGGTGGATTTACAAAATATTAACAAAACATTAAAAATTTTAATTTACTTTTTTAGGAGCTGAGTAGTAGCAATGCAGAGACGTGACAATAATCTACATAACTAATTATATGCTAAATGGTTGCACATCAAATTTATGTATGAGATAGATCTATAAAATGAAGGTAGTCTCACGCTCCAAGCTGTAGTGGATGGTGAAATATGCAGCCTGAAAGTAAAAAGTACAAAACAAATGTAACCCTTTTTGGGGTTGTCGGTGCACTTGATGCATAGAAGTTTTTAAGAATACATCCCACATTTTTGGTCAGCACCAGCAATACTATATACTTTCCGCACTGCGGGTGCCCTAGTGTCTACAATGTTCGGCATTTGTGTAGGTCTTTAAATTATACATGGGGACTAGTTTTCTCATCGGGTTTTTATCTTTCATCTTTTACTTAGCTTTTTAAAATGCTGATTAAGTGTTGCTATTGATCTAGCATTGTGTTTCACTTGTGCTTGTTTGTGTGATATTGACATGTATATGTGCTATCTGCCTTACAAATGCTTACACTAATATATACTATGCAAGAAGTTTAATTGTACATTGTTCAAAAAGAAATGTAGTCTGCAATAATGACACTATGCAGTGTGTCAACCTCAAAATTCCTATGCAGATGGTCAAAATTATACATAATGTAAAGAGAAGAAATGTGCAATGTAAAGAAAGTAAGACAGATGATGGATGAACAAGGTGAATAGCTGCATGATATTTATGTCAAATACCACTAAGGGCAACAGGAGAGTAAATTGGGCATTTTAAGAGTATGTCATGGAGATAGGTTGAGAGTTCCCTACATGTAAACAGGTTGGTATATGTGACCCAGGGGTCCTATACAGTATTTAAAAAAGATGTTTGATGTCTTGTAGAGATGAGCTAATAGATTAAATGCAAAGAGAATTCAAATATAACTTAAAAAAATTTGGAGGTCTTGTAAATTCGAACAATTTGTGAATTGATTTGTAAAAATTGCGAAAAATATGCTCACTGATTTTTTTACACATTGCAGAAGATTGCCATCCGCCACAGAAGACTTACATTATCTCAGGCATGAAAATATGTTTCCCCATAATGCCTTGCAGGTTTCACATAATATGGTAAAGCAAAGCAAAACAAGCCGCACTATCATAGCCAGAATAATAGTCCAGGCAGGGTGTGCAACAGCCATTTTAGTGTGATTTAGTATACTGAGAGCGCAAGACTTTAGCCATAGAGATAGCAACATAAAGCTCTAAACAATTGGTCCAAACTGCAGACAGATGAGGGTTACGAAAACCAGACAAAAAGATGCAAACTATAAATATCTCAATATAGGATTATAGTCCAAATGGCAAAATGAATAGTGTCTAAGCATCAATGTTGGCCAAAAAGGTTAGGTATAAGGTAAGGGTCCACATCTGAGACTAAACCAATAATAGCAGGGGACATCAATAAGCCAGAATGGTAACAAAAGTATATCGTTTATTGAACACAAAATATGATAAAAAAACCAATGGGTTAAAAATAAGTCACACACTGCAAGCGTGACACTGACAGCAGGAGGAGATGAAGATTGTAAGAAATGGACTATATTCAATTAAGGGATAAAAATGTTAGAACAGCACACTGACCAAATGGTTTATATAAATGCTTAGTATAATATAAAGTACTGTACATATGAATGACTATAATATAAATCATATAACCACCTGAAAATAAGGTAATATATAAGCAATCACAATAAGAGTAGTATGAAATAAAGTGTGAATAATGGTGGTATAGATTAGATCGCAGCGTTCCCCACCACGGCACCTTTGGATCCTGCTGTCAATGATTGACAGCGGGATCCAAAGGGTTAACAGCACAGATCGGATCCCGGATCCTGGATCCGATCGGTGCTGGAAGCCCGGCATCACAGCTGATCTCATTTTGAGGAAATGATGTTAGCTCCACGCCAGAGATCACATTAAACCCCGGTAACCGGCCCATGATGTCCTACTACGTCATGGGTCGTGAAGGGGTTAACTATTGCATAGAGATAGAGGAGGTGCTAACAGCACACCTTCACAGCCTTGGACATAGGTTGGTGGTACTTACTTAAGGAAGCATACAGCTGTACACTGAGACACAAGAAAAAGGAAAACAATGAACTAGCAAGACTGCTGTGAAAATACTAGATAAGGCAAATACATGAAGCTAGTGCAAAATGCAACAAAGGATATGAGGCATAGCAAAATTTCTTAGGATTATCTGAAAAATGGAGAAACTTAGCTGATGCATTGGCCAATTAATGTGAACCCGATAACCAATGACAAGGTAATCTCCTGTATCTGGTAGCTAACCTAATGGCTCTATATGAGATTAAAACCTGCATGAGTGGGTAGTTAGGAACCTGGCTACAATAAGGTGGTGGACACACCATGGCTATGGGGCGGAAGGCGGCAAGGGTGCTCAGTCAGAAAAAGTAAGTGGTACTTATTGACCTTGGACATGTAGGTAAATCCTGGTGATTTTGTGGCTGTGTTGGCCGAGATCACCGCTGGGTCACCAGTTGATGTCACAGCCGAGACCCAGCTCTCACTCCTATGAGCGGTGCCCATTCTGGTCTGGGCAGTTTAACCCCCTAAATTCTGAGATCAATATATCACTTAGTGGATTGGGAGAGGATTCGAGCTTCTCCCCTCCAATCGGCACCACCATGACGTAATCACGAGGGTCCAATCATTGCAATGGGGACCCGAAATTATCATGACTGCCAGATAACAAGACTACAACAAGCCTGCAGCATGATCTGTGAGCCTTGTGACAGAGCAGCTCTGATAGCTGCACTGTAATGCAATGATCAAGCATTGAAATACAGTACAGCTACGATCAGAGCTGTAAGGGTGTGTGCTCACGGTCTGGAGGAGCTGCGTGTTGGACGCAGCTCTTTCCGGACCTAAGTGAAGCCGCGGGTGGCCACAGGGAGACCGCTGCCGTCCTGTACTCACCATGTGCGGCAGGTGCAGGGCCGGTTTCTCCCTGCAGTCACCCAAAGGCAGCCGCTTCCGACTCCGCAGCATGAAATAAACATGCTACGGAGTAGCGGAATGCGGCAACCACACCGCAGCTGCCAAACACGCTGCGGGCGGGCTAAGCATAGTGAGGATGGGATTTTTGAAATCCCATCCACTATGCTTATACTGTACTACGCAGCATTTTGGACACAGCGGCAAGACGCTGCATCCAAAACGCTGTGTATACTGACCGTGAGCACGCACCCTTAAAGGTAATGTCCCATAAAGGGACTAATAAAAAGGGTAAAAACAAAAAAAAAGAAAAAACTAATTAAAAAAAAGCAGAGAATAAAAAGAACAAAAAAATTCCAGTAGTTATATTTATATAAAAAAAAAAAAAGACATATTTGGTAATACTACATCTGTAACAACCCGTTCTATAAAACTGTCACACTAGTGAACACCATAAAAAAATTTGTAAAACTGTGTATTTTTACCATACAGTTAACGAAAAAAGTGGAACAAAACACGATCAAAAAGTCATATGTAAATAAACATACTACCACTAAAAACATCATCTTCTCCTGCAAAAAACAAGCTGCAAAACAGCTCCATTAGCAAAAAAATAAAAAGCTACAGCTATCTGAATACAGCAATGCAAAAACTTTGTTTCTATAGAGTAGTATTCTGCAGTACATAAGAATTAACCCTATTTTTGATAGGGCCAAACTTCTCTTCTTTGTAGCTTTTAGGAAGATATGGGGGTTTTCTTTTTTCTTCTCCTTTATAAAGTATATTATTAAAGGCTAATTATTAATCAACATGCTTTGACACAGAAAAGTATTTTTGGCGTAAAAGCGGCAAAACATGAAAAAACTATATTAATAATAAAGCTGTCTTATCACTTTTACAGCATGGTGAATGGCTTTAAAAAAAATATTCCTGAATTGCTGTTTCTCATTGATTCTGCCCCACAAAAAGTGGAATAGAAAGCTATCAAAAATATTATGTGGTTCATAATGGTGCCAGTAAAAACTCCAACTCCCATAAAAAACAAGCTCTCACATGGCTGTCAGCAGTTAGTGATTCAAAAAAACTTTATTTTGTAAAAATTGATTTTATTGTGATAGTAACCAAACCTAAAAAAACACGGTATCAATTTGGTATCGTTGTATCTCAGACTGACCTGACAAATTCACCTAATAATTTTTATCGCAAAGTGAATAACGTACAAATTGTAATAAAGTAAATTCTTCAACTGCTGCTGATTTGTGTTTATTCTGCCTCCCAAAGATAGCAGTTCAGCGCACTCACATTTTACATTAAGCGCTCACATCGGCAATTACATGTAAATCTCTGAAAGACATGATTTAGACAAAATTTCCAACAGTAAATTCACTGTAAAGAGGCAAATGGAGTCACTTTGAACTCCCATACGACATGTAATTTGTCAGTGTCCATCTTTTTAGGTTTGCTCAAAATTGCTGTCAACCATGGTTATGTCCACCTTTGAAAAGAAGGTGACTGCTGAATAGAGGGCAAGCAAAGTCAATAGTAAGTCTTCTGTCTCACTAGTATTTCGAAGTTGTAACTGGAAATCGAAATGTAAGTGCTCAGCATAGAGGACAGGATAAATGTAAACTGATCCAAAATGTTCTGTATTTCAACTGCCACCAACAGCATTCAACTCAATCCACAAAAAAAAACAATTCCCCACCATTCCTAGTAGCACAAAGACTCTGGAAATGTGCTTTGGCTCCTCGTCCCCCAAAAAGAAAACCTGTGCTCCCAAATCCAAATGCTCACCTCCCTTCTGAGCCCCACAATGTCTAAGCAACAGTTAACCTCCATATGTTTGGCATTGTTGTAGTGAGGAAGCACTCTTACATTATGGCGTGAGTTTCTCCAGAAGTACGAGTTGGGCACGTCTTACAGGCATTACAATGTTCTGAGCACTACAAGGGTTTATTTACAATTTTTACTGATGCAACATTAACTGCGTTTGATTCTACGGGTGTTTTCCAGAAACAAAATCGTCACTACAGCCATGGATGAACTCCCTGAAGGGTGTGATTTCCAAAATGTGGTCACTTGAGATTGTTTCTTCTGTACTGGCACTTAGGGGCTCTGCAAATGTAGTCCACAAACTATTTTAGGAAAATCTGTGTTCCAAAAATGAAATGTCACTCCTTCCCTCCTGAGTCCTGCTGTGTGCCCAAACAGTGGTTTCCACCACGTATGGGGTATCAGTGATGTGAAACCAGGCAGCCGATCTGGGGCGATGTGTCCACATCACCCCATGTAAACGGCTGCCGGTGAGCTGACAAGCTATGGGAGCCGTAGGCTCTCATTGTCCTGCATCGCTGCTGGGGTTTTGAGACACCCCGGCAGCGATGCCGCCTCTCAGCTCGCCGGGGCATCGCCGGAGATGTCTCCCTGTGTAAACGGGGGGTGGCGACGCTGGCGGGGCGCCAAAAGCGGGCGCGCTCCCGCCCGTCGCCGCCGACATCTCCGGTGGTGTCGGGTGGTGTGACGGCACCCTAAGGGGTGCAGTTGTTAGAATGGTGTCACTTTTGGGTATTTTCTGTCACATAGGCTCCTCAATGTGACTTCAAATGTAATGTAAAAAAGTGTATTTTTAACTTTTGTTGAAAAAAATAAAAATTGCTGAATAATGTTAAACCCTTCTAACGTCCTAAAAAAAAAATTGATTAAAAAAATTCTGCTGATGTGAATTAGATATGTGGGAAATGTTATTTATTGACTATTTTGAGTGATATAAGCCTGGTTTAACGGTATAAGAAATCAAAGTTTAAAAATTGCAAAGTTTTCACCAAATTTGTGATTTTTTTTTTACAAATAAAAGCACAAGATATCTTTCTAAATAAATAATTACCACTAACATGAAGTGCAATATGTCACAAAAAATAATCTTGGAATCACTGGGATCCGGTGAAGTGTTCCAGAGTTATACCCTTAGGGTGGAGGCACACTAGGGGCGTGAAAAACGGAGCGTTTTGTACGCTAGCCATTTCTGCGACTGCGTCGCGTATTTGTCCGCGATCGCGGTGCGAGCTGTGTGCGAGTGCGGTGCGAGTGCGTTTTTTCAGTCACAAACAGCGATCCGAGTGTAAGGTGTTTTTGAGGCATGGAGGCATGCAGGTGCACTTCAGAATTGGAATCAGCTTGTACTTCCTGTCACGTACAAGCGTATTTCGCACATGTAACTCGCATGGTATGCTGACTTCATGCGAGAAAAAAACGCCGCCATAGACTTGCATTGGCCGTACGCGCGTAGGAATCGCACACATACGCAGCATGCTGCGAGTGGAATCGCATTGCCGGCGACATGCGAGAGGCGACTGCGTAAAACGGACCACTGTGCCATGGCCAATTTGTTAACATCAGTGCAAGTGACATGCGTTTTTTTTTAAAGTGACTTGGTAATGAAGGTGAAAGCAAACTGGGTGGTAAAGGGGCTAAATACAAGAGATATTTCCCCAAAAACTAGACATTTAACTGCAACTGTCTACCTTGTGATGTGTGCGTGTTGTAAGCAATTTTTTTGCACATCTGTTTAACTGGTCAAATTTTACTTTGGTACACAGTGCCCTACAATACAGGTACTGTCTTTATGAACATTTATCTACAAAAAATTTTTATCACATCATTTTGTGGATAAGGAATTAAATTTTGTCAAAAATTTAGAAAAAAAGTAGAATTAAAAAAATGTAGACATTTAACTGTGCCTGTCTATTTTTGCACTCCCCTTTTACTAGCTCATTGTGACAACCATACAAATATTATTACTGGCGAGGAAGCAGAGGGCATTATATAACATATGGCAGATGACTCATTTCAGCAGAGCAGAATCATGTAGCCTCTGATCAACACTAGAGATGAGCCACCACCCCGGTGTTCGAATTCGATTCGATTCGTCGAATCGACGGGGTGTTCGACGAATGTTCGTCGAACACCGTCGAACACCCCGGAAAACGAACAAACCGGGCTTGTGGGGCTTTTTCACTTCCACAATGTATATACATACATTGTGGAAGTGAAAAAAAGTGAAAGAAAGTGTTAAAAATAAAAAAATAATCAATGCTCACCTGTCCGCGGTCCACCGACGCCTCCGGCAAGGTCCTGTGGCTTCTAGGACCTGTGGTGACGTCATGTTCTCACGGGAACTCCGGTCACATGACCGGAGTTCCGCGAGAACATGACGTCACCACAGGTCCTAGAAGCACAGGACCTTGCCGGAAAGCTTAAAATAGATATTTTTATGTTTAGGACACTTTCTTTTACTTAAATGTGACCGGAGTTCCCGCGAAAACATGACGTCACCACAGGTCCTAGAAGCTACAGGACCTTGCCGGAGGCGTCGGTGGACCGCGGACAGGTGAGCATTGATTATTTTTTTATTTTTAAAACTTTCTTTCTTTTAGGGAATGTTTATTTTGGCTGAAAATGCGGCAGATGCGGTTTTCTGACCGCATCTGCCGCATTTTCGAACCAAAATCGAACATGTTCGAAATTCGCCGAATTTGAACCAAATTGTTCGAATTCGGCGAATGACTCGAATAGGGCCAAAATCAACTTGAATTTGAGATTGGCGAACTATTCGAATCGAACATCGCTCATCTCTAATCAACACCTTCGGTTTTAGTCGTATTCTGCACAGAAAGGTCAGATTCATCATAAATTAGAAGAATAAGTTTTAGACCGTTTTTTTTAATTAAAGAAACAAAATTGTCAGTTCACTGTATTATTAAATGGGCAGTTGGTTACTACAAGCGATGGGCGAACCGTTCGGTTGTTGCAGGGTTCGTGACCGGGGTTGCCCTGTTAAAGCAAGCACATAGTTAATACACATAATATACTTACCGGGTAGGTGTTCTCCTTTCTTGCTGTGCCTCGGCGCTGCGTCACTTCCGGGCCTTCTCTTATCTTCTGGTCATATATGATTGGCTCATGGAGCCAGTAACTTGAATATTCCCAGAAGATACTGAGCAGCCCGGAAGTGACACAGCTGAAAGGGAGGACAGAGACCCGGTAAGTATAATGATTATGGTTATTAACTGAGTGTTTGCTTTAACAGGGCAACCCCAGTCAAGAACCCTGCAAAAAACGAACAGTTCCCCATCCCTAGTTGCTACCCGTTAAAATCCATTTCTATAGTGAGGTCATTGACATTACTAAGGCTGTGTTTTTGTTAAAGAGTTTGAAAGGTGTTGAATAAAGTTCTACGAGATTTCAAAGGGTTACACGTGTCTTTTCAGGGTAAATGGAGGCTTTTGCAGTTTTGCAATTTGCTGCAAATAATTTTTCTGTAAAATCCACAAGCCTGAATAATTTGAAATTTAAAAGGTTAAGATTCAATTATTTTTAATGTCTTGTTTTGTTGCATCAATGTGTTCATAGATCATGATAAGGTTAATTCTATACTTTGTTGCTGGAAAGGAGAGATGTATCTTCATCACAGTGCAGAATTAGATCAGTCAATGGGTTTTATTGTTTGTGTCTCAGAAGCATGGACTCTTGGCAATAGTTGGATCTTTATCTTCAGCATTACTTATGTTGAGGCGTCTACTCCAGAATTCTTTTACCAGCAGGCAAGTAACTTACAGAATCACAACCCCTGAATCATCTGTTGAAGACATTTGGGTATGATCTGTGGGGGAGTTTTGGAACATAGTATATTCTATGTAGTAGCCTAACTGAACTCTACATTAAGTTGACTCGGTGATTACCCTTAGATAATGTGAGAAAACAATGTTGCCACCTCTTGAGAGACATTACATAATCCATAATACGTTCCCATTCTGATATTGCTAACTTAGTTTGAGAGGGTTGGTAGGTAAAAATTGAAATTATAAAGGGAATTAGGTTTCCAACTAGGGGTAGGAATTTGATAAAGTGGCAAATTTTGGATAAATTAAAGGTTTCTTAATGAAGGAGAGATACGTTCTCTTTGAGGATCTCAAGTGGTGCAAACTGCAGTGGAGGCTAAGAATAAATAATGTTGCCTCAAATGTTAGATGGCTTTCAGTTAATGGGATGATTTAGACCTTGGAGTAAACATTGGATTTAAAAATTAGAAGTTTAATCTGTGAAGGAATTTCCTGAAAATTGCAGTTTCACACAAATTCAAACAATTGGAGATTCAATTAGCAGTTTGCAAAAAAATGCTTGCCAGTCACAAATTCCCACACTGCTGAAGCATCAAAAGAAGGCAGACATGGGGGTCAATCTTCACACAGCATGAAATCTGCCTAGCAACAAGAAATAAATTCACTGATAGGAGAAAATGCATAATATAGAGAAATATATAACAGGTTGTTCCCATTTGTGGGACATAACACTGAGAAAGACAGTTGCCCATAGGAGGGGCAATAGACCCTCTGTAAGATGTGAATTCAACTGATATCAGTGCCACAAGAGACTGAGAAGGAGGACCTTTATTCAACTACCTGCTTCACTGGAAACTCTAGTCAGATGCAGTCCAATCTGTGCCATGGTGAAGATGATGCATGCAGGGGACATCAGGTGGCACAATGATATCATGCATCACACCTTAGAGCACCCACTGCTATAAAAGGTAGAAGAGGAGACAGAAGCCACAAGTAGGGTAGCCTAGATTAAGTAAGTGTAAACTCTTTTTTATTTTTGTTATTTTATGTGGCCACTAAATAGGGAGCATCATATGAGGAGCTGTGTGGAAGATTATAAGAAGGGCTGTGTGGAGATTTCAAGAGGTCTGTAGCGGACATTAAATGAGGAGGTTGCGGAGGACATTATATGAAGTCTTTGGAGGACAGCATGCTATATATGGGGCACTAGGGTACAATATATCTCGACTGTGGGAACATCATACTGTATTGGTCATTGTTATAATGGGGGGCAGTAGAGACCTCATACTACATAGGGGTCTGTAGTGACCATACCGTATAAGGGACTGGAAGGGATATTATACTGGTGTACTCTGGAGCCAATACTGTATAAGGAGCTTTGTGGGACATTATATTGGGGGATGTAGTGACCATATTATGTAGAGTGTTATGAGAAACATACCATATTGTCTACAGTGGCATATAAAGGTTTAGGCACCCCTGGTCAAAATTACTATTATGGTGAACAGTTAAGCGAGTTGAAGATCAAATAATCTCTAAAAGGTATAAAGTTAATGACACATTTCCTTTGAGTTTTAGGCAAAAAAAATATTTTCATCTCTTACATTTTAAAATTAACAGAAGAGGAAAATAGACTGATGCAAAAGTTTGGGCGTCCTTAGAGATTTGTGTCCTCAGATAACTTTGACCAACATTTCAGACCTTGATTAGCCTGTTAGAGTTATGACATGTTTACTATCATCATTAGGAAAGGCCAAGTGATGCACATTTTAAAGCATTATAAAAACCCAGCCTACTCTAACCTTGTGCCAAAAATAGCAGCCATGTTTTTTTTAAGAGGCTGCCTAACACTCTGAAAATGGAGAGGGCAGCATGGTGGGCAATAGAAGGGCATTGTGTGAAGTGGTGGCACAGAATGAGCATGGAAAGGGGGTAGCATCAAATAGGGGCCAGTATGGAGATATATTAGACAGTGTGGAAGATATATCTGATAATGACAGACAGTGTGGCAATTATAGCTCGTTAAGGTGGACAGTGTGGCAGGCATAGCTCATATTGGCATACAGTGTGGAGGCCATATCCAGTTCTATTGGAGGTTTATTTAAGACACAGTATAGACAGATATTTATATACAGAGGGCAACTTTATAACACTCTTGTTTTTAAGGGCTTTAATATGTTGCAGAAGAGCGATGATGGAAGTTTCAGAGATGAGTTGTGGATGTGAAAAGTCATCGTAAAGTGAGGAAAAGAGAATGACTCATATCAGAGAAGATCTAATCTATAGGGTCTCTGGCTGAAAATGTTCATGTGTGATGCTCCCAGTGTGCCCTCAGTACTGTGGTTACTGTATGGTCCACAGTTTGATGATGGCTGTTAACAACGACTCTGAGTATTTCCTTACCATTGTTAAGTTTGGTTCTGGTGACTTACTTATGTACTGGTGATGGTGCTGGTGTTGTATTAATTTTATGATGGTGAATCTGCTTCTGTGGTCATGTACTGATGGTTGTTCTGGTGACTTATCCATATCTTGATGATGGTGCTGGTGTTGTATTTATTTTATGATGATGGTTGTGGTGCCAGATTCATGTAGTGATGTGGTCATTGTGCTGTATTTATGTACTAATGGTGTTCTGGTGATATACTCTGATGAGCCTAAGTGTAAAAATATTTTGAACTTTTGACATTCAGGCTTCATAACTCAGCATCGATTACAACTTTGAGCATGAAGCCACCTTGATTTTATAGACAATCAGCTTCGCTATCTCATACATAAATTTGACTAACAATATTTACATTTCAATATTAGCATTTTCTGGCCATGTCACTACATTGTTACTATTTTGATCCTGGTGTTTGAAAAATCTTTTTCTTCCTGCTTGCTGCAAGTTACAAATTGTTCTCACACTGGCAATAGCAAATAGCTCAATTTGTTATTAGTATGATTCCCAAGTGAAAGGTCACTGGTGCAAATCAACTATCAGCCACAAAGTAGATTTCCCTAGAAAAGAGAATGACATCATTCTGCTCATTGGCTCATCGAAATCGAAAATAATTTCATACATCCATTCATGTAAATACTTAAGTCACAAAAACAGTTGAGAAAAGTATTATAGGAGTGATACCTTTATTGGCTAACCCAAAAAATTAATTTATAAGCTTGCAAAGCTCAAGGCTCCTTCATCAGACAATATTACAAATGAGTTAAGGCCCCGTTACACGCTGCGATGTCCCAGCGATCCCACCAGCGATTGGGTTAGCTGGGACATCTCTATCTGATCGCTGGTGAGCTGTCAGCGATCAGCGACCAGCGAAAACACTGGTAACCAGGGTAAACATCGTGTAACTAAGCGCAGTGCTGTGCTTAGTTATCCAATGATTACCCTGGTTACCAGCCTCCCAGCGTGTACTGTGCGGTGCTGGGAGGTCGATGATCGTTGGCCTCCCGCTGTCACACACTCGATGCTGGCCGCCCAGCGGGAGACCAACGATCAAAACTGGTCCTGGCCTTTTACCAACGATCAGGATCAGCAATCACACGCAGCGGCATTGCTACGAGGTTGCTGCAACGTTACAAAACCGGTGACGTTGCAACAATATCGTTAGCGATATCACAGCTTGTAATGGGCCTTTACTGGGACATTTAAATACAAAATACAACAGGACATAAGGAGATGACAAGTGGAGGTGGGCTAAAGAAATTAAATTAAGTCTTTCTTGCTAATGTAGATGAAGTAAAGTGGTCTTTTACACATCAGAAGATCTTGTGGAGGTGTTACTTGTGTTTATGTTTATGTAATGAGTTATGAATCCAGGTGTCAAATTGAGCCTGTCACATTCTTATGAATTTGAATTCACAGATTTATCATTCCCTATCACTTTTGAAGTTACCTTTCAAAATCAGGACTGTTAGGTCTGCCATGCTGTGTCCAGGTAATAGATGAACAGATCCACAGAGCTACAAGGGTCCCAAGAAGCAGCCTCCCTCACCCTCAGAACCTCCAAAAATAGAACAAAACAGCCCTGGCTCACATCACAAACTCGATTCCTCCAGTGATGCTCTAGGAGTGCTTAACACCTATGGAGGAAAACTTACACACCACAGAACTTTATCCTTTATAAATTCATGTTAAAAAATTACAACTCAGCCCTCCACCTCGCCAAACAGACCTACTTCACCACCCTGATCTCACTATCCAACAATCCAAAGAAACTCTTTGACACCTTTCACTCTCTCCTCTGTCCTAAAGTGAAGGCCCCCATCACTCACCTCTGTGCTGATGATCTGGCTTCTTACTTTACAGAGAAAATAGGCAACATCCGACAGGAAATCAGCTCCCGGCCTCCAAGAGCCGCTACTCCTATTCTTTCCCACATTTCCTCCGGCTCACTCTCCACATTTGAACCAGTCACAGAAAAAGAAGTCTCGCTCTTCCTCTCGTCCCACCACATGCACCACTGACCCCATTCCCTCACACATACTCCAGTCTCTTTCTCCAGTGGTCACCACTCACCTAACAAAAATCTTCATCTCTCCCTCTCTCCCTCTCTTCTGGCATCTTCCCCTCCTCTTTCAAACCTCTTTCAAACACTCTATTATTACACCATTATTAAAGAAATCTTCTCTTGACCCATTCTGCACAAATAACTACAGACCAGTCTCCAATCTCCCCTTCATCTCTAAACTCTTGGAACGCTTGGTGTACATAACCTCACTCATTACCTCTCCACTCATTCTCTTCTAGATCCATTACAGTCTGGTTTCTGCCCCTGCACTCTGCAGAAATTGCCCTCATCAAAGTGACCAATGACCTTCCGATGGCAGAACTTAATGGTGAAACCACTCTCTGCTTATTCTTCTTGACCTCTCTGAAACTTTTGACACAGTCGACCACCATCTCCTACTCTCTATGCTGCACTCCATTGGCATAAAGGATACTGTTTTCTCCTGGTTCTCGTCCTATCTTTCTGACGAATCTTTCAGTGTGTCATTCGCAGGCTCCACTTCCTCTCCCCATCCTCTCACTATTGGGTCCTCAGGGTTTGGTCCTTGGTCCTCTTTTCTTTTCTCTCTACACATTACCTATTGGACAGACCATCAGCAGATTTGGCTTCCAGTACCATCTCTATGCTGATGACACACACTTATAAACTACAGCCCCTGACCTTACCCATGTGGTACTAAAGAACACTAATAACTGTCTAGCTGCAGTCTCCAATATCATGTCTGCTCTCTATCTGAAACTCAACCTTTCCAAAACTGAACTTCTTATTATCCCACCCTCCACTAACCTCCCTAAATCTGACATCTCCCTCTCAGTGTGTGGCACCACAATCATGCCTAGGCAACAGGCTCGCTGTCTAGGTGTTACGTTTGACACCAATCTCTCCTTCACCTCCTATATACAATCTCTCCCTCGCTCTTGTTGCTTGCACCTGAAGAACATCTCTAGAGTACGCCCCTGTGTCACCATGGAATCAACAAAAACTCACTGTGGCCCTGATCCATTCCCACCTTGATTACTGCAATTCTCTATTAATTGACCTCTCCGGCACTAGACTTTCCCCTCTCCAGTCCATCCTTAAAAAGCCACCAGGATCACCTATCTGGCCAATCGTTACTCTGACGCCTCCGCTCTGTGCAATTCACTGCACTGGCTAACTATACGCTACAGGAAACAATTCAAATTGCTTGTTCTCACCCACAAATCTCTTTACAGCGCAGCACCTCCTTACATCTCCTCCCTCATTTCTGTCTATCACCCTACCCGTTCTCTACGTTCTACAAATGACCTTCGACTAACATCTGCATTAATCCAAACCTCACACTCCCGGCTCCAAGACTTCTCTCGAGCTGCACCAATTCTCTGGAAAGCCATAACTTACATAGCTTTAGGCGCTCCCTAAAAACACATCTTTTTTAGGCGGCCTATCATGCTCCCTAATAGAAGTCCTTTATACTGTATATAGCTCATTCACTCTCTCTCTCTGGACATAACACTCCTTCAAACTCCACCAAACCCAAAAGCTCTACACAGATCGGATGATGACCATTCATGTAATTTTTTCTATCCCTCTCTTCCCCAAGCTGCCTGGACCATCATTGTAATAAGCCCCTGTACTTTGTGTAACCCCCATCCTATTGTAGATTGTAAGCTCCTTTGAGCAGGGTCACCTTTATTTTTGCTTTATGGTCAACAGCATTTTTGGTGCCAAAGATATTTCATTGAATTTAGGGTAACTTTGGGGTGCTGATTCTGAATATGTCATCAGTTTTGCCAGATTGGCTCAAGTTTTTGAGATTTTTCGTAAAATGTGTAACAAAAAAGACGTTTTTTGCTACTTTTTTAACGAAGTCTGTTATGTTTCTTCTATGTTTTGTCAGTGTATATTCACCACAAATGTAACAGAATGAGTCTGGATCGTTAAGACAACTTCTTCTTGATGAGTTCATGCTTTTCACTGGACAACAGACAACAACATAAAGTTAGTGCCAAAAACCAAGCTATGAACAAACTTTTAGAACACTAATTAACACAAAACTATATTGAGAACTGCTCAGTTCAAGTACTAATCCAAAGAAATTAATGAGATGATGCGTCGCATTTACCAACAAGTGCTATAAATAAGATACCAAAAATCTCAAAAACTTGAGCCAATCTGGCAAAACTGATAGCATATTCAGAATCAGCACCCCAAAAATACCCCAAATTCATTAAAATATTTTGGGCACCAGAAAAAAATTTTTTTTTTGTTGACCTGTGTTATTGTACTGTATTTTTATATTTGTTACTTATGACCGTTTGTATATGAACCAATGAACTGTAAAGTGCTGCGGAATATGTTGGCGCTATATAAATAAAGATTATTTATTTATTTAATTCAGTGGTGACTCACAATTAATATTTGTCTCACACTAATAAATACAAGGATATCACATAATGCATATCAATTAGGAACAAATACAGTGTGGGCCATTTATATGGATACACCTAAATAAAGTTGGATCCAAAATGGCCAACTTCAAAATGGCCACCATGGTCATCACCCATCTGGAAAATGTCCCCCCCTTCCATATACTAATGTGCCACAAACAGGAAGTTGATATCACCAACCATTCCCATTTTAGTTAGGTTTATCTATATAAATGGCCCACCCTATAAATGGCCCACCATGTACAATAGGTCAAAGAACAATCAGAGCGATAACTAACCCGCTAAGGATTAAATTATCAGTTAACTCTCTTCCAATAGATATCGTACGACTATATTGTAAGCAACAGTCTTGCCCACTCAGCTCTTCTTCAGAAATTGATATTCTGTCTTCGGTGTTTGACCTACGTAGTCAAGGCTGAGATTTTTGACTGTCAGAGTTTGGTCTTTGATATTTGACTGTGTAGTCTAGGATTAAAGTCTTGACTGGTAGAGTTTGGTCTTCAGTATTTGATCAAGTAGTGTAGGCTTAGGTTTTTGATTGACGTAGTCTGGTCTTCGGCATTTGACCACTTAGTCTAAGCTTAAGGTCTTATTCTTGTAGGAATATGTCTCGGGTTTTATCAGGGTTCCAAGTGCCCCAGGTGGTTTTTTAGCAGGGTGGCTGTTACTTCGCCCTCCTATTGGCACGTCTCCTTTCTTCTCAGATTTGGCGCCAACTCTGCCCCTATTTTCATGTTTTGAGCTTTTATACTTTCCTTGTTGCCACAACTACCACCTGATATTGTGTGTCCCTGAATCACTTCCCTTGAGGAAGCAGCTTTGTTGTTAATCAGTTCCAAGTGATTCCTTTGACGAACAGATGGCAATGTTCTCTTACTGACACTGCTTGCCAACAAAGCATGATAAAGAAATCAGAAAATGCCAGTATATCAAGTATGAAAGCTGTAATATTTCAGGATTTTTTGTTTAATAGTAATATGAAAAAAATACCAAAAATAAAACAAAACGTTAAATTAAAAACCCAATATTGTTATTTTCTTAAAGGGACTCTGTCAGCAGGTTTTTGCTACCTCATCTGAGAGCAGCATGATGTATGCAAAAGGACTATGAATCCAACTATGTACCACTTAGTGCAGCGGTTCAGACAAAATCAGAGTTTTTAGATTTAGCACGTAGCAGACCTGAGAAAATAGCTGCTATCCACACCAGACTCTCTGTATACAAACAGTGACAGCGATAGTGAGCTGCTGTTTGCAGCAGGGTGCATGCCAGACTAGCTGACCGCTAGCTGACCTACTTAGTCCAGCAATGATAATCTCCTGAAGCTAAAAAAAACATTGCAGGTAAACAACTGCATACAGTGTGATGGCAAACGCATCACTGAAATGTCTGTTAACCCTGTCAGCATGCTGTCATCAGTTTTCATAACAAAAGTCTGTTTACAGATTCCCTTTAAATAATACACTCCCTTTAAGTACACTGTTATCAAGACAAAAATAGACACGGAATATAGTTTACTATTGAGCTTACCTCTGTGCCGTCCACCCACATTAGCTGTCTTGCCTCATCATATATTTGATAGAAGCTCTTGTAAGAAAAGTTTCGCTCTGAATAACGCTTTGTCTGTAAAGAATGACTGCTTTGTATGTATTGAAATTAAAACTTAATAGAATTATAACAAAATAAACCTGGAGAATTCTGGAAAAAAAGATTACTTTGTAAACAGAATGATTAGTGAGGTTTGTTAAAAGGTAAGCAACGAACGTGGGTGTACAAGATTGTGGGAATAGAATGTGTTCCCTCACTGACAATTGTATTGTATGTTACCTGCTGTGTACTTTGTAGTCAATTTAATAAACACCCCAGGTGTTCTGTCAAACAGGGCTTCTACCTTTTTGGATTTTAGAACCTTATGGCTATACAGAATCATAATGTATATATAAAAATATTTATGCATATGTAGGGTATTCACATGTATATATGTACAACAACTCCAAATTTGTAAGTATTATTAAAAAATAAAACGACGGGTTGAGTAGTGACCCAGGTGATGCTGGAAGCAGTGTGTGTCTCTTTGCGTGAAGAAACAGTACCAGAAAATGATTGGTGTGGTTGTGTCCTAAACTGTGTGAAGCTGTAGAGACTAGCGGGTGCAGGGAGGTGCCTGCCAGGTGAGGACAAGACAGTTCTAGAGCAACGTCTGATGTGTAGCATTAAGAAAGTAAAGAGAACTGACCAGTGCTTATTTTGTGGGGGTATGTGAAATACTGGCGTACCGGAAAATCTGCAGAGGGGGCGGCAATGCGGCCTGGGGGCGGAGCTATATGGAGACTCCGCTTGCCGCCGCCCACTGCATGACTGCATGCTGCCCACTGCCTGGTGCACAGGATCTCCCCCCTCCCCTCAATTTTGGCCTCCTGCGCCTGACAGCTCCCCCCAAACCCTCCCCGAGCTCCTCAATCGAGTCCGCTAGCGCCTGACAGCAAATCCGCCAACCAACCCCCCGCTCCTCAATTTCGGCCGCTGCTGACGCCTAGCACCCCCCCCCTCCCCGTTCATCAACTCAGTGCCACCAAACATTTTTTTTACAAAAAAAGCACTGGAACTGCATGTTATTCTGGAGACTTTATTTGAAGAGAAGGAGCATAATAACCCTTAACATCTATCACTACCTGAAGCTGTTTTATAGCAGTGTGCTTGCTGGAATTGTTACATCACCTCATGTATGGAAGATGTGTGTTAAAGGGTACCTGTCACCAGAATTTTATGTATAAAGAGGACCTGTCACCAAACCAGGCCTGGTGATCTAATTACAGCACAGGATGCAGCATGTCTGCTGCATCCAGGCAAGGGGTCCCCCAGCACTTGAGCCGCCCTGTACCCCGAGTAAATACACTTAGAAAACTTACATCGTGCAGCCATAAAGGAGGTGGCTAGGGCTGGACCCGAAGGGCAGATTCACACCCCCTGCATGTGTAATCTGCCCACCGCTGCCAATCATTGTCTCCCTCTTCTGCAGTATAACAGAGTTTTTTTTTTTCTCCCAGAAATGGCCGTTTTCTAAGTGTATTTACTCGGGGTTCAGGGCGGCTCAAGTGCTGGAGACCCCTTGCCTAGATGCAGCAGACATGCTGCATCAAGTTCTGTAATTAGATCACCATGCCTGGTTTGGTGACAGGTCCTCTTTAAAACTCGAAGCACCACCTTCAGCAGCACCTACCCTGCATTTTAATAAGGCGGTTATTATGCCCCGACCCCGTGCACTAAATAAACACTTTATAAAAATGTCCTGGCCTATATTATAATTACTTGTTACCTGTCATATGGGCTTGATTATAGCTCGATTATCCTGCCTCTCTGCACTGATCACCTCCTCATTCTTTTGATTGATGCCTCTGCTTCATCCACATTTCCGGGGGAGATCTTGTTGGGGCTCCAGAGATCTTGTGTGTGCGCACTAGGCTCTGCAACGTTCAGCAAGGAATGTATTAGCTCCTTTCAGGTCCTGATGGCAGTCATTCACACATGCATAATTCTAGCTTGTTCACTACTGAAGTCACTAGAAAATATGAGCTCTTTTCAGGTACAGAATGAAGCCAGCAGAATGTATGGGACCCTGTAAAGCATCTAACGGGTCCATAAATTCTGCTGACTTTAATGTATGCCTGGAAAGAACCATATATCCTAGTGCCTTTAGTAGTGAACAACCTAGAATGTATGCATGTATGAATGGCTGCCATCGGGACCTGAAAAGAACCAATACATTCTACCAGATTTCAGATTAAATATATGGGCCGCAGTCAGGACCTCCAAGCAGTTCCTACAGTCTAGGTTTAACCGAAGTGTCTGTTCTTCCAGTGTATGGGGGTGCTGTATCTGAACGTGTCCCCCATATGCTGGGAGAGCAAGATTTCGCTGTGGAGTACCTTTGGAGGGTATGTTTGGGGCTTATCAATTGTAAGAATTGTTAATTTGTTAATTAAATTTGAGGGTCTCATGGAAGCCTGAACATTATCAATCTATGGCTTAATGACAAGCTGCCAATACAAAACTGGCATTGACCCCTTTATTACCCAGTTTGCCACCGACACCAGTGCAACTGGAAGAGCCAGGGTACAGTACAATTTTTTTTATCTCCTAGAGTTTCCTTTTATTTAAAATGTGAAAGGCATGTGTAGCACCCAGGCTTTGGGGTACTCGGTGTCAGGCGGCAAAGGGTTAACTGCAGTGTCACAGGGAGTGTCGGCCGCACCTGATCCCGTGTCCTGGGTCTTCTTTGAAAAGGGAGGTTTATTTACAAGTTTGTCGTGACGCCACCTGCAGTACCTGTTGAGATATCACCAGCGCCGCCACAGTCCTCCGGAGGTCGGTGGTATTGCGGCTGAGATGGTGTAGTCCTCCGCAGGCCGGACTGGGACCTCCGGGGCAGCGTAGTGAGAAGGGGGACAGCTTGGTGTGGAGCTAGGATAGTGTGGGGAGCGTTGGTACGGTCTATGATGGGTCTGGGAGTAGAGAGTAAGACACACGCACACAGCCAAGTCTCTTTTACCTTTCACTGGTGTTCAGCACCGACCACCAGGACGTCCTTGCAGCTCTTCTTGCTTCTGCACACACTCTGACTAGCTCCTCCCCACAGCAGTATATATAGGGGATCTTGCCTAAGGTCAGCAAGTGGGGCTCCCCCTACTGTGTCGGGATGGAAGGTGTTGTTTGTAGTAGGTACCTGCTGTGGAAACTCAGCTGTACATTAGAGAGATCCGTGTTTACCTGCATGAGCAGGGCGCCACACCTCCCCCAGGTAACATCAGTACTCCTGGACTGAGCATTTTTGTGTTAACAAGAACAACAATAATAACAATAAAACATAACATATATACAAGTCTGAAAATAGAAAAATTTACAAAAAGACACTGAAAGGGCGTGGCCTGGACATGGCTGAGACCAGCAGCACCTAAACGGAGCTCCTGCCCTGGTTCCCTTCCACAGCCATCATAGGAGTTTATACACCAGAACGGAGGACCTGACAGAGATCGTGGACACCCAGAGCTGGAGCGAATATCCCCACTGCCTCAGATGCCCGGTAAACCTGACATCACAAAGTTTTTTCCCTCAGTCGGGCGCCCACAGCCATCCCTCCCGCTCTGCCTCAATGGCCGCTGCCTGTGTCACGGGAGAGGAAGCTCCAGAGCCCCTGCTACTCGCCCAAACCCGGCTCCTAACTCTTCCGCCCGGAGGAATACCAGGAGCCCGCCAGAACTCCTGCCAAGGCACCCAAGGTACCTCCTAACCAAGAGGGGCGGACAGGAAAGGGCGCGGAAGTTCTCACTCCCCCTCCCATACACATGGAGGGAGAGACGCTGCTGCAGCTCTGATGGCTGGCAAGGGAGAAATGCGCACAGAACTACCTAGTGCAGCCCTACAGTCCCCTGTGCTAGGTCCCGATGCTTCTGGGGAGCCCCCTGTCCTTTCCACTGAGTATGAGAATGCTTCCCCAGATGATTATTGTGGAGCCCGATCTGCTGACCTCTCTAACCAGGGGTCTCCATCCAGCATAGTGCCCCCCCTCCTTCTCAAGCAGACGATCTGCATGATATCAGAACAAGGATGCAATTTTTTCCCACTAAGGATGATATGGAGGGATTTATCCAGAGGCTGGAGAATGTCTGCAGCTCAGAGATTGGACCCCTTAGGGAGGATACTGCTAGGCTCAAGAGAACCATGCACACTGTTGTCCAGGTGGTAGCTGACCTCTCCTCTCTTGTAAAAATCTGATTCCATTGACCTTAATTGGGTGCCCATTCAGCTTCTTACAGATCTTTCGCCTATCACGCTTGCCAAACGCAGGGCCCTGCGCCCCCTGCTGGTACCTCCTCGAGAGCGGAAGACACCTTACTCATGGGGTTTCCAGCTCCAGTAGGTCCCAGGGGCTTGGAGATTCAGATCCTGAGATCCCCGGCGGACATTCCAGAGATCTGCGGGGTGCTTGGGCTGCCATTAATAGCCATCATGAACTGGCCACAGCTATCCACCTTCTTCTTCAGAGGCAGGGTATGGTCAATGATTCCCATCTGATGAGGCCCGTAAGAGAAAGAGGGGCCCTAGACGTCGCTCGGCAACACCTACAGCTGTAACTTGAACTTTCCCGCTGGTCTCTGATTGACATATTAACAGCTGGACTTTCTTGGGCCTCCCTCGTGTGGCCCCCGAACCCGACCCGGGGACGGGTCCGTTGCCGTTCCTAACCGGAAGTTACTAATTTCTTATCTTTCTGATTGGTAGAGACCGTAGATGCGTCCAGCCGTGGTCTTTCTCTATCACGTGTTGATTCCCCTCTCCCCTCCCTCTTTCCAATACTTACCCCGCCGCACCTTACTCCTCTTCCCCTATTTGCTCCTTCACCCATTGGTTCTACATTACCCTCCCCTGATTCCACTTTCTTACCCATACTCCCCTCTTCCCCCTCCTGTTTTTTGATTTGTTCTTGGTCTGGGTAATCCACAAAAGTTGCCACGTTATTTTCTATATATGTGCCTTCTACTTGGGACATTTGAATTTTAAGAGGGCGGTGGTTGGGTCCTGGGCGCATGGTCCTATTGTTGTGTACCAGTCACCCCACACGTAGGGAGTATCTCTGACAAACACTACATAGTTTACTCTGTTAACTTCTTTGGTCTGTGGGTTGCTTAACCTACTGGCCTCTGGGACAGGAATTAGAGGTCCAGTCCCTCTCACTTTTTCCTTCTTCTACGCTGACCCTTTCTTTCCTGTCTTCCTGTCTCTATTTCTTTCTCTAAAACCCCATCTGCCCTTCCGCCACACCTAGCCACCAATATGTCTAGAATTAACATCTGTTCACTAAACATCAGAGGTTTCAATATACCTGAAAAACGCTCTCAGGTCCTGACAATATGCATAAGAAACATGTCCACATCCTTCTTTTGCAGTAAACTCACTTCAGAGCTGATAAGGTCCCATCTATAAAGCATAAATATTTCAATAAATGGTTCCATAACCCCAACCCAGAGGTGCGGTCCAGGGGAGTCAGTGTAGCTATTCATAAATCCTTGGCGCGCAGTAGGTGATTGACCCTACATGGTAGATTTGTCTTCCTGAAGCTGCAGATAGCTGGGGACATCATAACTATTGCTAATCTGTACTTACCCAACCAGGACCCCGTCCGAAAACTGATCGCATACCTACGCACCCTGACAAACTTCGCGGAAGACTCAATGATCTTAGGGGGCGACCTTAATTTTATACTGGATAGAGACCTGGATTCCTCCTCTCACAGATCCTCTGTACCTGCTTCTCACCTTAAGAAATTGAAGTCTACACTTCTTGACACCAGGCTGGTGGACGTCTGGAGGTTGCTGAATCCGAGATCCAGGGACTATACTTATTACTCCTCCGTTCATGACATATACAGTAGGATCGATCTTTTTCTACTCAGCCATAAACTTTTATTGGCAGATCCTGTAGTCACAATTGAACCTATGATCTGGTCGGATCATGCTCCGATCGTTCTTTCCCTTGGCCTCTCGGGTTTGGCTGCGACAGAGTGGACCTGGTCCCTCAATCCGGGCCTTCTAAAACAGCCGGCTTGTCAGTCGGCTGGTGAGATCTGCGATAGCGGGATTCCTATCTGATCATAAGTCTGATCCACTGCATTCCCCTTTAAATGGGAGGCTTTGAAGGGAGTCATTAAGGGGATTCTCATCCAGCAGGGGTCCAAGCTAAAACTTGAAAGAACTCGAGCAATTTCGGAACTGATGGCCTCTATCCACCAATTAGAGACCCAACATAAACATTCACGAACACTGCAATGCTCACTTAATTGTCCAAGGCCCATACTGACCTGCGTACCAAATGGACTCGGCCTCGTCTCGTCGCAGGACTGCTTCCGCAGATATTTGTACGAATTCTCTAATAAACCAGGGAGAGCCTTAGCTAGATTTATTTACCCACGACTTCCCTCCACGTACATACCATCTATTAGATCGAAAACGGGGGAGCTCCTCCATAGGCCCCGTGAGATAGGGATTCGAGTCTAACAGCTACAATCACAGTGATCCCGAAGCCGGTAAGGACCCCTCTCCTGTGCTAGTTATCGCCCCATCTCCCTTTTGAATCTAGATGTTAAGATCTTCGCTAAGATCTTGGCCTCGAGACTGGGACCCTTGCTACCGGCTTCTATTCATAATGACCAAACTGGATTTATCATGCCGAAGAGATAACACCATCAAGACTTTACTCATCGCGGCCCAGATTCAAAGCCACAGTATTCCTGCATGCCTTCTTTCGGTCGATGCCGAAAAGGCATTTGACCGCTTAGGATGGGACTTTCTCTTTGCCTCTCTGAAACAGTTGGGCCTGGGCCCGGTCATTGTGGGGAAAATCCGAGCGCTGTATTGTGGTCCCACGCTCGGCTCAGAGTCAATGGGCTTCTCTCTCCTGCCTTTGGGTTCTCCAATGGCACGCGACAAGGTTGCCCCTTGTCACCCATGCTATAGGCCATTGCATGGAGCACCTGGCCTGTGCCCTTAGGAGATCTACAGATATCGAGGACATACAGATCCAGGGAGCCCATTTCAAACTGGCCCTCTATGCTGACGATCTTCTGATAGACGTGTCAAACCCCCAGGTCGCCTTACCGGTCATCATACAAGAGTTCATGAGATTTGGCGATGTGTCAAACTTCAAAGTAAATTACTCCAAGACAGAGGTAATGAATCTCACGCTACCAGACGCCCTAGTCCATCGGCTTCCGTCTTCCTTCTCTTTTCGATGGGTTGACAGAGGACTTGAAGTACTTGGGCATCACTATACCCAAAGACCCTAAAGATCTCTTTGCCCTTAACTATGCTCCTCTCTTACAAGCTAATAACGCGACCTGAAAAGGCTATGTAGCACACAGCTATCCTGGTTTGGCCGTATTAACGTTATCAAGATGGATATCTTACCTAGATTTCTGTACCTATTCCAAACCGCTCCCACTGATATTCCACCACAGTTCTTTCGTCATTTAAATAACGCCCTGCATAAATTTATTTGGGGCGCCAGGAGACCTCGGATTCGCTTCTCGACTCTGACCGATCCAGAACGGAGGGGCGGGATGGGACTTCCTGACTATCCAGCGCTACTATCATGCAACGCTTCTGTCAAGGATCTTGGACTGGAGATTCACTCTACATAGTAAACAGTGGGTGACGGTTGAGAATCTGACTTCGCCCACCCCACTACGCTGGGTGCCATGGATGCGAAAGAATAACCGCCCTTCAAACACACTGTTCCCCCCTCTCACACAGGTGGTGCTGAACTTTTGGGACGCATGGCGGAGTAGAGTCTGTGATCTTACCTACCCATCAATTTTAGGCCCCTTTTCAATAACCCAGACTTCCCTCCGGCGATTGGGAGATCGACCATTTTGAGATGGAATGCGGACGCTGACCTTGACCTGTTCCAGGTCAGAGAGTAGCTGAAGGGGGCGACGACGATGGGGGACGGCGGGTTGAGACCGGGGTCCTGGTTGGAGATCTCTCAGCTGAGAACATTCATTCGATCCCTAAGCAGGAGGGCCCCTTCGAGATTTGAGTCTTTGTTGCTCTCGACCGACTCCCCTGCTACGTTATTTCTCTCCTGTATGAGGTGATATGGGAGGCCGGGCCGTCTCCCATCCCTCGATTCTTTACTGCATGGCAGACAGACTTGGGAATTACCTTCACTGACTCTGAACGAACCAAAATTTGCTTTTTGACTCACAAGATGTCGATATCCTGCAGCTTTCAGGAGACAAATTATAAAGTCCTGACTAGGTGGTATAGGTGCCCCACCCTACTGCACACAATGTTCCCTTCGGTTTCAGACATGTGCTGGAGGTGCAGGGAGGAACCCGGCACTATGCTACATATCTGGTGGTGCTTAGGCTCCGATTCTGGCATTCGATCTTCTCGGCATGTGAGTCTATCACTGGCACTCGCCATCCCACATCCCCTCAGATCGCGCTCCTGTCTCTCATCCCGGAACCGCTCGCCTTGGTCAAACGCGGTCTTTCCCGCTTTTGCCTCATGGCGGCGAGGGTCTTGATACCGAGACACTGGAAGTCCACAGTTACTCCCTCTCTCGGAGAATAGGTGATTGAGATGGACAGATTATGCCGTATAGAGGCCTGATGGCACGAGATCACATCACGAAACTTGGGAGAAACACCAGAGGCTGTGGACGCCTTGGTGGCTTTACTGTGATGGTCCTCCCCTAACATAATATGACTTTTACAACCTTTTGGACAGTGTTCTGGTTGGATGCGGTGGAAACCCCCCCCTTCCTTTCCACTCCCTCCCTTCTCCTCTTCCCTTTTCTTCTTTCTTTTCCCTGCTCCTCTTTGTTGCTCTCACACCTCTACTCTCTCTTTCTTCTATCATTCTCTACATGCATTTCTAGATGATACTGAGGCTTTCTCTCCCACTTTCATGTTGCTTGAGAGTCTGTTTAAGGGTTTATATCCTGGCGATCCGCTATGTTTTTTCCCCTGGTGATCCCTAACTAGATTCTCCAATATTAGGTGGACGAGGTTTTAATATTTGAGTATATTCAAGGGGTAACCTATACTTCTATTATTTGTGCATTTGCCTTGAACTTGACCCCGATCTTACTTCATTGACTTCCTACCACCTTCTTTTTTCTTGAAAGGAGTAATAGTAACCTGTATTTATATGCATGCGGTTAATGCATTTGATGTTGCTTTGGAATTCTGCTGATAACTGTCAGTATACTTTGTGATGATGGAAAATTTAATAAAGATATTTTCTGGAAAAAAAAAAAAGACACTGAAAAATATTTGAAAAAATAGAAAACGGATAAGCCATACGGTGCTAGTCCATCCACTGCAGGCTTTTGAAAAGTTTGTGACTACGTTAGTCCATTAAGCGTAGTCCATTTGGAATTTTTAAAAGTTCAAAGTTCAAAAAGGTAAAAGTTCAGTTCTATAAGACTATACCGTAAAGTCTCTGTACGCTCCGCGTAAGAAAGGGAAAAGTTTTTTAGAGTTCATGGTTTAACAATAAACAGGGGTCCTTATGGGTGTCTCGGCTTAGGAGACCTGGTACCTCCCCGCCCCTGGCACTTTCTGTTCCTAACTTAATGTGCTTGGGACTGGGCCCAGTTCCTCCACCTTCTGTACACTACTATTTACACTCTTTTATACAGTTTACTATTTACATGTTTCCTCAATGTGCTCTACCTTACTTTATAACCACTCTCCAAACCTAGACGGGGTTGACCTCGTGTGCTCCTATGTGACTTCCGCACTACAGGTGTCACTGTCTAGTGTTGAGCTTGGTGCAGGTGTTTCAGGTAAGCTTCTTCGTGGCCTTAGTCCACTACTGGGCTAGTAGGTGTACCGATTGCAGCATCCTCAGATTCTCTAGCAACGGGTATGTCTTCCTGATTCCTGGGCTCTCTTCACAGGGTTGGTAGAATTTTAGTACTGGCACTATGATGGCTCAGTTTTGTTGAAGCCAATCTTCTAGGAATTCTCCTAAGATGGTAGAGATTGCTTTCTTCTTCTGTTCTGGGATTGGACTTAATTCTGGAGTTGGCTCAAACTCTTGAATGGGCTGATTGTAGGGTTCTTGATCTTCCCAACCTAGAGGACACTTTTTAAGGTGATCTCTGGATACAGTCTGTCTGGTTCTTCCTCCATCTTTGCTGATGACGCAGACTTTATCGATGTCATTTCCAGAGTCTAGTAGGACATAGGGTTCAGGTTCCCACAGATCATCCAATTTATGACGAGTTCTTCTCCTTTTTAGGACCATACTTCCAGGTGGTATTGGTTCTGCTGGAGCATGCTTATTATAATCCCTTTCTTGCTTTGCACGGGATTTCTCCAGGTTGTTTTCGACACTGGTTTGAACTTTTCTATACTGCTCTTAGCGGTGAGTTTTCCAGTTTGCAATGGCTGTGATCTGCTTCAGGATCTACTACACCGAGTTCCAAGTCTACGGGTAATTTTCCTGTATGAGCTCTCATCAGGTATGCTGGTGTACAGTTGGTAGAACTTACTGGAATGTGATTATACATGTCGATGAAATCAGGTAGTTTCTCCGCCATTGGTTTCTTTCCTCTAACGGTAGGATTTTCAGTATGTCGATGACGATGTTGTTCATTTTCTCACAGGGTCCGTTAGTTTGAGGATGATACGGGGCTGTTCTGATCTTATTGCACCCATACATCTGGCAAAAGTCTTGAAAGATCTCTGCTTCGAATGCTGGACCTTGATCTGTTAGGATACGTTCCGGATATCCCAATGGTCTGCAGAAGACACTTTGGAAGGTTCTGGCAGCAGTGGCAGCTGTCAAGTCCTTTACAGTGGCATCCATCAAGAATCTTGAATAATGGTCTACCATGGTCAATGAGTAGGTAAAGCCAGATCTACTTGGAGTTAGTTTTACATGATCCAAGGCGACTAGTTCCAGAGGCTGCTTGGTTACAATGGGATGAAGCTGGGCTATCTGGCTCTGTACATCTCTCCTTCTCAGGCCACAGGCTTTACAATTCCTGCACTATTTTTCTATAGATGACCGCATGCCGACCCAAAAGAACCTGTCTTTCAGTAGTACCTCGAGCTTCTTCCATCCGAAATGACTGATTTGGTTGAGGTAAGCGTCCAAGACCACGGGGACCTCTGATTTTGGCACGATGATCTGCCAAGCCATCTCATGAGTTCTTGGATTTATATATTGCCTGCACAACTTATCTTGATATTGAAACAGTTTACCACGCTTGTTCCATAGATGTTTGGCATCAGGCAGAGGGTTTGCAGGCACCCGTCGACTCCTGGGCTATCGGTTGTTTGATTAGACCGACAGCCGGGTTATAGTCCTGCGCTTCCTTCCAATTGAAGTGGTGTAAAGGGTTCACTGCTCTTGGAGAGGGGTCTGGACAGGTCTGCTGGCATTGAGCTACTCTTACATGATGGAAGGCAGCTAACTCCACTTCTTCCAGCTCGTCTTCATCTACACCCTCTTCTGATAAGTGAGGCATCCTGGATAGAGCATCCGCGTTTCCATTCTGGTGCCCAGCCCGGTACTTGATGGTGAATTGGTAGTTGGAGAGTCTGGCCATTCATCTCTGCTCCATGGTTCCCAATTTCGCAGTTTCCAGGTGGGTGAGTGGATTGTTATCCGTGAGACGGCCCAGACCAAGGCCAGAAATTCCAGCTTGAAGGAACTATAGTTTTCCGGGTTCCTTTCTGTGGGGCGCAGCATCCAGCTGGCGTAGGCGATTATCCTCTCCTTGCCATCTTGCTTTTGGGAAAAGACGGTTCCGAGTCCCACATTGCTGGCGTCTATATACAACAAGAATGGCAGGTTGTAGTTTGGGTAAGATAGGATTTCCTCTCCTGTCAGGGCTTCTTTCATTGTCTGGAACGCTTCATCTTGTTCCTTGCTCCATCTCCACGGAGAATCCTTTGACTTGCCCTTCGTGGGTTGGCCTACTGGGAGGTCTTGCAGTGGTGCAGCCTTCTTGGTGTACTCCTTGATGAACCTTCAGTAGTAGCCCACCAAACACCAATCGTAACTCCTTGATGGTTTTGGGTTCTGGCCATTCTCTGATTGCTGTCACAATGTCTGGATCAGGGGTCACACCTTCAGCACTGACTATGTGTCCCAGGTACTGTACTCTTGGCTTTAACAGGTGGCCTTTTGATGGTTTTTGCTTAATCCCGTATTGGCCCAGAGCTTCGAACACCTCTCCTAGATGTGCGACATGTTCCTCATAGGTCTTGGAGTACACGATTATGTCAACCAGGTAGAGCAGTACCGTCTCAAAGTTCTTATGCCCCAGGCAACTCTCCATTAACCGCTGGAAGGTTCCGGTGTGTTACATAGTCCAAAAGGCATGCTGTTGAATTCACATAGGCCCATAGGTGTTGCGAATGCCGTCTTCTCTCGGTCTTCTTCGGCTACGGCAATACCCACTAGTGAGATCTAAGGTGGAGAAGTAATTGGCAGACTTCAACACAGCTAGAGATTCCTGCATACATGGTAACGGGTAAGCATCTTTGCGTGTTGTGCAGTTTATTTGCCTATAGTCTAAACACATCTTCATACTGCCATCCTTTTTCCTAACTAGGACTAAACTAGTTGACCAGGGACTACAGCTATGTTGTATAACCCCTGCGTCCTTCATGTCCTGTACCATTTATTTGTCTTTTTGATAATGTGCAGGTGGAATAGGCCTGTACCGCTCCTTGATTGGTGGATGTGTACCTGTGGGGATGTGGTGTTGTACCCCTTTTATCCTACCAAAATCAAGTGGATGCTTACTAAAGACTTGTTCGAATTCCTGAACTACCCGGTACACACCTTGCTTTTCATACACAGGAGTGGTGTCAGCTCCGACATGGAGCTGCTGGCACCAGTCCTCCAGTGGCCCGGTTGTTTGATCAGGTTTTGCCCCTTTTTCGCGGGGTTCGGGTTGCACTGTTTGAATTCGTTGTTGCTGACTGTGTATAACTTAGCAACGGTCATATACCTGGGTAATTTAACCTTTTCACTGCCACAATTTAAGATGCGAACAGGTACTCTCCCATTGTGTACATCGACCACCCCCCTGGCTGTCAACAGTGCAGGTCTGTGCTCTGTGCTGACAGGGTCCACTAATGCTTGATAGTCCTGCCCTCTCAGACCTATAGCTGCTCGACACCAAATCATCATTTCACTCATTGGGGGTATCACAATAAGCAACGGGTCTGTCACCGTGCTGTACCAATTTCGCCACCTGTAATTGTTACCTGTTGTTAGTGCAGGATGGCTCTGATCTCACGCTGGAAAACCTTCCTCTGACCGGGTCTGGCAGTGTCTGCAATCTGTTGAAGCAAAGACAAAACTTCCTCTGTGTAATTGCTAACAACATTTGTATCCAGTATGATATAAGGATCATTTGCATTACTGGCTTTTGCTACTACAAGGACCCCTTGGTTCTGTAATTCCACCCTCCCCACCTTTATGGGCACTTCCCTAACCCCCATCACAGTGATTGGTTCACCATTAGATGCATAAATGATAAGTTCTACTTCAGGCTGTTTCAGTTCTGCATCAGCCCAATACTTTTATAAAGGATATAGGGGATGGTGGTCACCTGTGACAGCAGAGCAGATGTCGGGATGCCATCCAGTACAATGGACAGAAACGGCCTCTGTCCGATGAAGGTCTTGTTCCAGGTGGCTGGGCCCTGTTGATCTAGTCCTGAGGTTTGGCCCCGGCCCCCAGGGATTGCCCCTTTAACAGACAGCTCTTGGTGAGGATGGCGGGTGTGATTACAGCGACGGCAGAGGGGATCCCCAGTGGAGCTGTAGCAGTTGGTGGGTCTTTCTCTGTACGCTGCAGCTTGCTTCCCTTGCATCCAGGGGACATCTTCCTGCTGTCTGCAAGTTGAATCAGCGGCTGAGGCTTGGCTTGGGATCTTGGTGTTGGCTGTTGGCTTTGCTGTAACTGCATAGCGTCCATCAGCTTGGAGATGTTTTTGTTTATCTAGCGCATCTCAGCCCGCAGAAAATAATATTTGTGCAGGCTGCGCAGATTGTACATTGTACATGGCTGCAGACACGGGTACAGGTTTTGGAGTAGCCTGCACCTCACCGTTGCACCACTGTTTAATTGCAGCTTCATGCGTCTCTACTGGTTTTAACCCTTTGATGGCCATCTCTTTCAGGGTGTTAAAGTCAGCGTCTGGGTTGCTCAATGACCACCAATGTACATTTTTACTGTCCTCAGGGGATAGCAGTCCCCATGTGAACTGTTCAATGAGGAGCTTGTTCTCATCCTGTGCACTGGCGGGGCTGACATGTATAAGGGCACGCAGTGCTTCTTCCAGGCGCCAGGCATAAGCTCTTATATCATCTCCCGGCCTTTGGTAGCAGTGATGGAAGCACATGCGTATATCAGTCTCATTACACTCCTCAAAGGTAGCTCTCAGTTTATTGAATATAGCGGAGGCTGATCTGTGTTCAGTAGCTGACCAGTACGCACTTTCTTTCTCGGCTGCGCCAGTTAACTGTCCAAGTACCACAGCAGCGCGTTGTTGGCCGGTCATGGCATACATATGCAGGACGCCATTGATCTTTCGCTTAACTCGTCCAGCGGATCAGGGCGGCCGTCATACTGGGGCAACCACTTAGCCCCGGGATATATGGGAATGACATGGGCATTATCGGGGCGACTGTAGCCGGAGCGTCGGAGGTGCTGGCAGTGCTACCGGAGGCAGTCATGAGTCCTTCCGTGTAATTCCGGGGATCAGCGTACGCAGCGTTGTCATTGCTGGAGGTGTCCGACATGTTGGAGGCCCCCTAGAGAATTACAGCCAGTCGTTGAAGAGTTAAACAGTTCAGGAGTTTCCGGACTAGGCCGCAGTGCTCGGGAATGCTCGGCTGAGCGAGGGGTGGGTTTCAGTTTCGCGCTCTACAGGCTGGCACGCCCCCTTTCTTCCCGCTCTTCGGCGCAGTAATGGCGGCGTAGTTTAAACAGTCACTCAATACAGTCAATAAAATGGCACACAGTACCCGGTAATACCGGGCACGAGATCCTGTTCGTGACGCCAGGAAAGATAGGTGTAGCACCCAGGCTTTTATGTACTCGGGTGTCAGGCTGCAAAGGGTTAACTGCAGTGTCACGGGGAATAGCGGCCACGCCTGATCCCGTGTCCTGGGCCTATCTTTGAAAAGGGGGGTTTATTTACAAGTTTGTCGTGACACCACCTGCAGTACCTGATGAGATATCACCAGAGCCGCCACAGTCCTCCGGAGGTCGGTGGTATTGCGGCTGAGATAGTGTAGTCCTCCACAGGCAGGACTGGGACCTCCGGGGCAGCGTAGTGAGAAGAGGGACAGCTTGGAGTGGAGCTAGGATCGTGTGGGGAGCGTTGGTATGGTCTATGATGGGTGCTGGAAGTGGAGAGTAAGGACACACGCACACAGCCAAGTCTCTTTTACCTTTTACTGTTGTTGAGCAGGTAAACGATCCAGGGCACTGACGGGTGACCGGGCTGCACAGTGGGTTCCCACAGCAAGTGGGTATAAGGCCTCCTCTGCTTGTGTAGTTTTTGAAGCACAGCCTGCTGCAGCCTGACTTGCCTCCACTCTCTTCCTTTGCCTGTCTCTCTCTCCTCCTGTCGGTCTTCGGGATGACCCTCTCTGGAAACTGCGGCTGGCCTGCTGTGCCTGACTCCCCTCTTGACCCACCTGGGAGACGGGTAGCTGAAGCTTCCACAGTGCGACAGGGTTTTCTGTGGGCCTATAGTTCCCCACAGGTGCGGACCCCAATATCCGGCATATTTCCAGGAACGAACCTTTTCAAATTCCTCACTCCCTTTTCTGTTCTGAGCTCCCTGCCTTCAGTCCCACTTAGGCTTGTGGGATGCAGAAGGGCCACTCCAGGTCACTGGCTCGGGCCTAACGCAGCACCGACCACCAAGACGTCCTTGCAGCTCTTCTATCGTTTGCACACACTCTGACTAGCAACTCCCCAGCAGCAGTATATATAGGGGATCTTGTCTAAGGTCAGCAAGTGGGGCTCCCCCTACTGTGTCGGGGTGCAAGGTATTGTTTGTAGTAGGTACCTGCTGTGGAAACCCAGCTGTGCATTAGAGAGATCCGTGGTTCCCTGCGTGAGCAGGGTGCCACACATGCAGTAAGGGACGTGGAAGTGGATATCCTACTGACATCAAGCCAGGAGGCGGGGCGGCCAGCCTCCAGCAGTGACGTCACCACTTATCCCCGCCCTGCTTCATGTTATAAATGGAGCAGTGCGGAGAAAGGCAGTGACATCACCGCAGGAGGCGGGGCAGCTGAGCAGCACTGGGGAATATGATCCCTGGCGCTGTGCCTGTGTTCTGCGTCTCATACAGCAGGCAAGCAGGCGAGGGAGAACATGACTGCCAGGAGGAGGCGGCGGAGGGAGGATATTATATCCAGGGGACGTGAAATTGCCCTCTGGAGAGTGTTTGCTCCAGCCTCTACCCACCTCCTATTTGGCTTCACATTGTAAGTTTTTACAGTCAATTTTCTCAGGGTAAAGGGGGGCTTAAGTGTACCTTTACACGTGGCAACTTTTCTAGGAATTTCACTGGCAACTTAGTGGTTGCAGTGAAATCATGGAGAAATTGTTCCATTTGTACACAGCAACAAGATAGAACAATTTCTCCATGATTTCACTGCAACCAGTAAGTTGCCAGTGAAATTCCTAGAAAAGTTGCCGCGTGTAAAGGTACCTTAAGGGATGGGGGATCCCTTGCCTGAATGCAGTAGACATGCTACATTCAGTGCTGCTATTAAATCAGCATGCATGGGGGGGTGACAGGTCCTCTTTAAAAGTAAACAGTTACAAAAAAAAATAAAATTCAAAAAGAGATAAAAAAGCAGTCTCTCCGGTGATTAGTCCTTTTTCCACCGGGGCTCGTGAATATTATGTACAAAGAGTCTCTACCACAACCAGTCCAGGGGTATGTTATGGTCCATTTTTAAATACAGTTCAAGAATATTCAAAGAGTTCATACATGAAAGTCTCTGTAGGTACTGGGCTTACTGGTTTCAATGTTACATAAATTAAAACATTTTCCCTATGGGTGTCTCGGCTTAGGAGGCCTGGTCTCACTCTTACCACCCCCAGGCACTTTTTGTCCCTAACTTAATGTTCCTCCACCCTTCTGTACACTATGTTTACCGGGTTCTCTTCACATTTCTTAACACTAAACATATGTGCAACTCTTTATTCACATTTTTACACTTTAATCTTGGTACCGAGCTGGAAGCTGACCCTGTGTACTACGTAGTGACCTTCTTACTACAGGTGTACTGGGTGTACTAAGCATTATGCTATGAGTAGAAGTGTACCTTGTAGGTGTTTCTGGTTCTGATGGGGATGTAGATCTGACAGCAGGACTGGCAAGCTCACTGGGACCAGGAATCTGTTATTCCTGTGCTTCCTTTACAGGTGCTTCTTCCAGTTCTTCCTCTCTTGCGACTTCTTGCTGCACGGTTTCAGGTACTGGTTCAGGTACTACCACTTGAGGAAATGTGAGCATTGGTACTAGGACTGCTCCATGGTAATTTGTCCAGGTTTTTGGAAAATCTAAGACTGTACAGAACACATCTTCTTTCTTGGGTACAACAGGTGCAGGTATGGGGGACCTCTGGTGTCTTCAGGGTTTTAGGACACAATTTTAGGCGATCTCTTGATACTGCGTAGGTGGTATTACCTTCATCTTTACTAATTAGGCACACATTTGTATTGTCAAAGTTTGATGGGAGAACAGTGTATGGTGTTGGTTCCCATTGGTCACCTAATTTGTTCGTGCGTCTTTTCCTTTTAAGCACTTGCTCACTAGGTTGTAATTTAGTTGCTGGGGCATGTTGATTGCAGTTTTTCTCCTGTTTTTCTCGAGCTTGCTGGAGACTCTTCTCAACGCATTCTTGAACTTGGCGATACTTTTGCTGGCGTAGGGTATCCCAACTGGCTTCGGGAACTGTCAGGTTTGAGAATTCCCATATCCAAATCAATTGGCAGCTTACTGGGTCATGCTCTCATGAGATAAGCTGGGGTGCAGTTGGTTGAACTCACCGGGACATGGTTATACAAGTCTATCAGGTCTGGTAACTTCTCTGGCCATTGGTTCTTTTCTGATGTTGGCAACATCTTTAAGAGGTCAATCACTATGTAGTTCATCTTCTCACATAAGACATTTGTTTGAGGATGATAAGGTGTTGTGCGGATCTTCTTACATCCATACATATTGCAGAATTCTTGGAACACTTCTGCTTCAAAGGCTGGACCTTGATCTGCTAAGACCTGTTCAGGGTAACCATGGGGTTTGCAAAAGTACGTCTAGAATGCTTTTGCTCCTGTTCTTGCCGTTAAGTCCTTCACGGGCACCACCACTAGGAAACGGGAATAGTGATCCACTATGGTCAAGGCATAAACATAGCCAGATCTGCTTGGTATTAATGTGACGTGGTCTAGGCTACTAATTCCAGGGGTTGCTTGGTAACTATGGACTGGAGTGGAGCTCTCTGGCTTTCTTGATCCTTCCTTCTCAGGTTGCATGAGCCACATTTTCTACACCATTCTTCAATTGATCTTCGCATGCCAACCCAGTAGAATCTTTGTCTTAAAAGCACTTCCAACTTCTTCCATCCAAAATGCCCTGCACTGGCATGATAGGCTTCCAAGACCATTTTGACATCTCTCTTGGGTACAATGATTTGCCAGACCAACTCATGAGTTTTTGGATTGGTATATCTTCTGCACAACTTACTTTGATACAGGAACAGTTTATTTCTTTCCTTCCACAACTGCTGAGCTTCAACTGGAGCATAATGACCAGGGCATGCATCCTCCTGCGTCAGTAATTCCTTGACTAGCTTCACAGCTGGATCACTGTCCTGTGTGTCAGCCCATCCGTGATGTGGTAATGGGTTGAGCGTTACCTTCTGGTGCTTCTGGCATACACCTGTTCTGTACTGGGATGCTCTAGGGCGGTGAAAGGCCGGTAGCTCTATTTCTTCCAGCTCCTCCAGTTCCTCTTCCATGTCTTTTAGGTGCGGCATCCGGGATAAGGCATCTGCATTTCCATTCTTACAGCCTGCCCTATACTTGATGGTGAAATTGTAGTTAGACAGCCGGGCAATCCATCACTGCTCCAGTGCACCAAGTTTTGCTGAGTCCAGGTAGGTAAGAAGGTTATTATCTGTATAGATGGTGAATCTTGCCGTGGCCAGATAATGTTTGAAATGCTCTGTTACAGCCCAGACTACTGCCAGTAGTTTTAACTTGAAGGAAATGTAATTCTCCGGGTTTCTTTCAGTAGGACGGAGCTTTCTACTTGCAAAGGCGATGACTCTTTCTTTACCCTCTTGCACTTGAGACAGTACTGCTCCCAATCCCACGTTGCTGGCATCCGTGTACAGAATGAAGGGTTGATGGTAATCAGGCTATGCCAGGATTTCTTCCCCTGACAGGGCCCACTTCAACTTCTTGAAGGACTCTTCCTTTTCATCACTCCACTGGCAAGGAGGACCCTGGGCCAGAGACTTCTTAGACTGTCCTGCAAGGATGTCTTGTAGGGGGGCTGCCAGGTTTGTAAACCCCTTGATGAACCTTCTATAATAGCCAACCAGTCCCAGGAATTGCCTTACCTCTTTCACGCTGGTGGGTCTTGGCCAATCCTTTATCACGGTAACCTTCTCCGGATCCGGTGCTACACGTTCAGAGCTTACTACATGGCCGATGTACTGTACCTTTGGTTTCAGCAGGTGACATTTAGATGGTTTTATTTTCATACCGTACCCGGACAAGGCTTCAAACACTTCCGTCAAGTGTTGCAGATGCTCTTCATACATCTTGGAGTAGACTGTGACGTCATCCAGGTACAGGAGAACAGTTTCGAAGTTCTTGTGTCCTAGGCAGCACTCCATCAGCCTCTGGAATGTACTGGGTGCATTGCAGAGTCCAAACAGCATACTTTTGAACTCTCAGAGGCCCATCGACGTGAACGCTATCTTCTCACGGTCAGTCTCTGCCACAGGAACTTGCCAATACCCACTAGTCAGATCTAAGGTGGAAAAGTAGTTAGCAGATTTTAATGCAGCTAGTGATTCTTCTATCCTGGGAAACGGGTATGCATCCTTGTGTGTATTGCGGTTGATCTGCCGGTAATCTACGCACATGGTCCCATCTTTCTTTTTCACTAGCACTAAAGGAGCTGCCCAGGGGCTACAACTGTCTCTTATTACCCCTGCTTCCTTCAGCTATTTCAGCAATCCCTTCATACATTGGTAGTGAGCAGGTGGTATGGGTCTATACCTCTCCTCAATGGGTGGATGACTACCTGTGGGTATGTTGTGTTCTACCCCTTTGATCTTTCCAAAGTCTAGAGCAGGGGTCTCAAACTCGGCTGGGTTGGTGGGCAGCACATAGAAAAACATTTATAGCGGGGGGCCGCATCCCTTGTAGGGAATTTTTTGCTCAATGTAGTAAAGTACAAATCCTGATCCCCTTCTTGTAGTAATGTCCCCATCCTGTAGTAATGTCATTTTCTACTGATGTCCCCATCCTGATCCCCTTTTCTACTGATTTTCCCCATCGTGATCCCTTTTTCTAGTGATGTCCCCCATATTGATCCCTTTTTCTAGTGATGACCACCATCCTGATCCCTTTTTGTAGTGATGCCCCCCATCCTGATCCCCTTTTCTAGTGATGTCCCCCATCCTGATTCCATTTTTTTTATGATGTCCCCCATCCTGATCCCCTTTTGTAGTGATGTCCCCATCCTGATCCCCTTTTGTAGTGATGTCGCCATCGTGATCCCCTTTTCTAATAATGTTCCCCATCCTTATCCCCTTTTCTACTGATGTCCCCATCCTGATCCCCTTTTCTAGTGATGTCCCCCATCCTGATTCCATTTTTGTGATGTCCCCCATTCTGATCCCTTTTTGTAGTTATGTCCCCCATCCTGATCCCTTTTGTAGTGTTGTCCCCCATCCTGATCCCCTTTTGTAGTGATGTCCCCAATCCAGATCCCCTTTAGTAGTGATGTCCCCCATCCCGATCCCCCTTAGTAGTGATGTCCTCCATCCCCATCCCCTTTTGTAGTGAGGTCCTGCATCCTGGTCCCCTTTTGTACTGATGTCTCCCATCCTAATCTACTTTTATAGTGATGCCCCATCCTGTTTTACCTTCTTTTTACACACTCACATACCTACTCATTCACACTCATACAAACCCCCCCCCACACACACACATACTCACTCACACACACACACACACACACACACTTTCTTATACACATATCCTCACTCACATACTCACACCCTCACACTCACACACATTCACACTTTTCTCACTTTAATGATGTTTCGCTCCAGTGCAGGTGGCCGCTGCGGTCCCCGCTTGTGCTGACTTCCGGCCTCCGCTGTGCTATGACTTTTTCCAGCCGCTGCTCAGACAAGCTCTGTTGCTCAGCAAGGTCAATGCAATCTGCCAGCCAGAGGATGCATGTGACATCATATTCTGCCATCAGCTGTGGACCTCTCATTGGCTGGCAGCTTGCATTGATCTTGCTGAGTGGCAGATCTTGTTAGTGCCGCGGATGGAAGTCATCACACAGTGGGGACTGCAGCGGCCCCCTGCACTGGGGAGATGCATCATTAAGTTGTCCAAGGTGCCGCGGGCCGCATAGTGAAGCCCCAGGGGCCGCATGCGGCCCTCGGGCCGCGTGTTTGAGACCCCTGGTCTAGAGGGTGTTTACTGAAGATCTGCTCGTACTCTCTCACTACCCGATATACTCCATGCTTTTGATGGGAGGGTGTAGAACTGGTACCTACATGTAACTTTTGGCACCAATCCTCCAGCTTTCCCTCTGAGCCATTGCACTCCGCCTGATTTGACGGTTTCAAGGGTTCAACTGTTGAGATGGCATTGTTATCAACAATGTACAATTTATTTATGGTAGCATATTTTGGTAGGGTTACCTCTTCTTCCCCTCAATTTAAAAGGCGTATTGGCACTCTACCCCTGTGTACCTCAACTACTCCTCTGGCCGTCAGTACAGTGGGCCTACTGTCTGAGTACATGGGTTCTACCAGGGCCTGATAATCTCGCCCTCTGAGGCCTATTGCGGCTCTACACCAGACCAACATTTCAGGTTTCACAATGGATATAGGGTCACTTACCCTTGCACTACCAATCTCTCCTCCAGACAATTCTACCTGCTGTCTCATCATCAGAGCCTTTATTTCCTTCCGCAGGACTCGTTGCTGTCCGGTATTGGCAGTCTCGGCAATTTGCTGTAAAACAACAATAACCTCTGCAAGACAATTTTCAATCACATTTGTTCCTAGCAGAATAGTTGGATCACATTCATGCTGGTCAACATCAACAATTATCACCCCTTGGTCTTTTAATTCTACTCTCCCAACTTTAATGGTCATTTCTTTAAACCAATTTGTGGTACTAGTTTACCATTGCTAGCCCATATATTAATGTTATCATCTGGACCACTCGTAATGTCTGAATCAACCAAGTACCGTTTATAAAGGATATGAGCTATGGAGGTTATCTGCAAGCCGGTGTCCAGTGGAGCGTTCAGGGGAATTCCATCCATCACAACAGGTATTATTGGACGTCCTCCCACATACCTGTCCTGCCAGCTTGGTGGACCTTGTGAGTTTCTCCTGGTGCGCAGCCTGCTTCTACAGGGGATCCTCGTTTAAAGCACACTCCCTGGCGAGGTAACCTGGTTCTCTGCAGTGGCGGAAAATGGGCTGTCCATCCGGGTGGTAGCGATCGTTGCGTCGTCCTCGGGTCGCTGGGTACCTCCTGGGTCTCATCCATGGGACATCCTCTCTGCTGTTAGCCAACCTGATCTTCTCCACGGGCTTGGATCCACGCAGCTTCTGCATAGCTTTGGCCATCTCAGCTACATTATCTTTATCACCTGACCAGGACTTTGTCTCCCGCTGTGCATGACCAGTTAACTGTCCCATTAGGATGCTGATATGCTGGCCCTCTGTCAGGGGATATATATTGTAATAGCTGTCCAGCTTTTCTTTAAAATCAGTGAGATTATTGGGCTCATCTGCGTATTGTGGCAGCCACGTCGCTCCCGGGGTGTACGGCATCAGGAACGACATGATCGGCGACATCCTTTGCACTGCAGCACTGCTGGGCACTCCATACACTCCCGGTGCTGCGGGTCCAGCAGTCCACCGGCTGCGACATCTTTTGAACCCACTTAGTTAACTCTGACTCTCCCGGTATTCTACTTCTGTCGGAGTGCACAATATTACTTCCGCAGTGGGACGGGGTTTCTCTTCCTCACCGGATGTTGTCAGAGCACAGGATGGGCCTCGCTTTGCACTCTTTGGTGGGTGCCGCATGCGATGACACGCTCCCTCTTCTTCCCGCACGCCACACGAGACAACAATGGCGTCAGTCTCAAAACATGCATTTCACACAATTCATGGCACACAGTACCCGATTTAACGGGCACGGTATACTATTCGTGACCCCAGAAAACTGAGGCGCCCCAGGCTGTGGGGTGCTCGGGGCCGGGCCAGGACCACCGCTGCTGCAGAACCTGTGGGGATGATGGATGGCAGCTGGGGATGGGATGGCTCTCCACAGGTAAAGCCAATCCCTGGGGCAGTGTAAATAGTCTATGTGTGAGGTGCAGGGCGACGGGCACAAGGAATAGGCAGACGCACTGTTTATAGTTTTCTCAGTCCTTTATTGGAGCAGTTGGTAAAAGCTGTCCACAGAGTCTTGAGAGCAACTTGGGGTAATTCTCACCCGAACGGGTCTTTGGCTCCCTTAATGCACTAGTAATTTGGCTCCTGCTGCTGCTTAAGTTTGGCTGTGGCCCCGTCTCATCCTGTGAGGTACCGGTATGACAGGCAACTTGAGTACTTTACTTATACCCGCGTGTCAGTGTTGATGGAATCTATACGTTGCTATGTCTCTGGTTAGTGTGGCTGGGAATCTAGAACCCCCACCGTCTGGTGTTGACTGCGAGGATGTGTGACCCTGCACAGTCTCGGACTCCGATGTCCGTTCTATGCGCCTTTCCTCTGGGGAGAGCACGGAGTTGCTCAGTCTCCCAGGTGTGTTCTTGCTTCTCCTTTCCTCAGACCCTAGCCTTAGGTCTGGCGTTAGTCAGCGGACCTTCGGATGAGCTCAGCACACCTCTTTTACACCCAGGTCTTCTTCACAGTTCTCCTAGGAACTGAACTCCCTTCCTCCTCCCCAGATCAGAATATATAAGGGAGCTCACCATGACCCTGGGCTTGGTCTCCCCCTTCTGGCCTGGAGGTGTTGGTGTCATGTGTGTGTTGCCTGATGAGAATACCCTCTTTGTTGCTCTCTGGTGCCACCACTACCCGGGGGCAGTGATGACACTGTGGCACTTTGACCCAGGTGTTCCACACATACTTACTACTAACACCAAGGATTGTGGGCCCTAGTTCCCTCCATTAGTGCTTCAGCAGTTTCTGAAAACCTACTTAAATTTGCCTGAGCTACTTGTGAAGCTACGCCATGTGTGTGTCTATCTCCATTAGTCAGTTACAGCTGTCGCCGGTCTGACAGGGCTACAGCAGTGTTTGCAAGGACCAGATCACCGACTAGTGAATGCACCCTCAATAGTCCTCCATATATTATAATTCACTTCTATTGTCCTTCATAGCTTCTAATGCACCATCCATTGTCCACTAATATTATAATTTGACCTGTTAGCGCTCCATGCATTATAATGCACCTCGTATAGCCTTCAATACATAATAATGCACCCTCCATAGTCCTGGATTTATTATCATACAATCTCATGGTCCTCCATATATTGCACCGCCCATAGTCCTACATATATTTTAATGCACCCACATAATCCTCCATACATTATATTCCATCCCCATAGTTGTCCATATATTATAATGCAGCCCCCATAGGCCTCCATATATTAGTATACACCTCCCATATATTATAATTCACCCCACAGTCCTCCGTACATTATAATATACCCCCATTAGTTCACCATATATTATAATGCACTTGCCATATATTATAATGCATAGTCCTCTATACAGTATAATGCAGACTCCATAGTCATCTATGTAGTATTATGGCTACTGGCCTAAGGCTACATTCACACTATGCATTTTTTTTTCTTTGTCTTGTGTTGCGTTTTTGTTGTAATCTGCTGGAAAACTGGATCCATTTTTTTTGAGTGGTTAAAAAAACAGATCTGTTTTTTGATCCGTTTTTGAGTGCTTCAGTTTTTTTCCCCATTTTGAAGGGCTCCTGTGGGAAAAATGCTGTAGAAAAACGCAGCACAAATTGACATGTCATTTTCAAAAACAGAGCTCTCCTAAAGTGAAAAAACAGATTACTTCAGAAGAGCACAGTCTGAATGACAAAAATAAAAACCCATAGATTTTGCTGGGGTGTCATTTGAGTGATCCATTTTCTGCAGTGCACTGCAAACAACGGATCAAATAATGGATCAAAAAACGCACAGTGTGAATGCAGCCTAAAGCGTACTTACTGACTTAAAAAACATATATTAAAAAACCTCTCCTGTTTTTACCGTTACACCAATCTCCATGGTGAGAGGTCTGTAGTGCTGCACATCTAGGCATAGTGGGTGTGTAGTAGTGATACCATCGCACGTGATCGGCCCTGCTCTGTGCATGCGCAATGCGCTTATTGAAGCCAGGCCGATCACGTAATCAGGCCCATAATGCACTGGGGCAGATCATGTGATCGGCCCCATAATGCACCGCGCCGGATGTGATGTAGCGGCCGGTGCATGATAGGCGTCCAGAGGGCAGGAGATTCCAAATAGAGGGGCAGAGATGAATAAATAATAATGCCATCCAGCGGGGCGTGCGCAGCCGGATCGAGGAGTGCTGCATGGAGCCTGGCGCCGCATTTTCTGTCCCTAGCCTTAGGGACTGCTGTAAGTTAGAATTTATTTTTCTGATCTTTTATACGGCCACTTTAGCTCACATAGGGATACATAGGGAGCAGCTAGGAAGGTGTAGGGACAGGTAGTGATAGTGTAGGGCCTTAATTCTAGGTGACAGGTTCCCTTTAAAGTGACAGTAGTGAAAACAAAATGCAGTAGTGGTGATTTTATGTCATGAGAGGTTTCACAGTTGGATCCAGGGACTTCTTCCAGAACTGACACAGCAACGCTGCCTTTCCTATCTTTTCACTTGCGTCTGGGAGTACATAGATGTGACATCTTCTGCATGTGCTTGTACTGCACACAAGAGAGGTGCAACACACGAGACTTGAGCGGCGGCACTGCTGCACTCACTGCTCTGTTACACTCACTGCTCTTCTGCTCTTACTGCTCTGCTGCACTTACTGCTCTGCTGCACTCACTGTTCTGCTGCACTTACTGCTCTGCTGCACTCATTGCTCTTCTACACTCATGGCTCTGTTGCACTTCTCTGCTGCACTCACTGCTCTTCTACACTAATAGCTGTTGCACTTACTGCTCTGTTACACACATTGCTCTGCTGCACTCACTGCTCTGCTACACTCATTGCTCTGTTGCACTTTTCTGCTACGCTTACTGCTCTGTTACACTCACTTCTGTGCTGCACTCACTGCTCTTCTACTCTCGAGGCTCTGCTGCACTTACTGGTCTGCTGCACACACTACTCTGCTCCAGCTACTGCTTTCTCTGAACAGTGTGTAAACTCTATCCATATCCTCCTAGAGAGCTGAGCAGACTCTGCCGCTTGGGATGAAGCCTTCTCTCTGCTGGGCTACAGATTTGTTCTTACAAAAGGATGTGGATACTACTGTGGTCCCCAGCCCCCTATTTGTCAATGTTGCTTATATCCAATCCTCCTGCCTTTCCAGAACAGCAACTAGTTGATAAATAGAAGGGGGAGGAGAAGCAGTCTGATGTGCACATACAACCCCTGGCAAAAATTTTGGAATCACCTGGCTTGGAGGATGTTCATTCGGTTGTTTAATGATGTACGGTAGAAAAAAGCAGATCACAAATATGGCACAAAACTAAAGTCATTTCAAATGGCAACTTTATATCTTTAAGAAACACTAAAAGAAATCAAGATAAAAAATGTGGAAGTCAGTAAGGGTACCTTTTTTCAGACCAAGCAGAGGGAAAAAATTATGGAATCACTCCATGGCGTGGTGCGTTGTAAATTGGGATAATGATTTATCGAATTGATGTCAGCAGTTTCCTAGAACGTTACACATACACACATTGCAGTAATTAGTACTATAGACCCCACGGTCCTCAGGTTACCTATCGGCAAAGTTCTAACTCTCCGGTTATGACTATAACGCTGCATAAAAGACATTATCTAACTTGGCCCAACGGGGACCAGTACTAACTATGCGGGCCCGCGGCTCACACATCATCAATAAAACAAGGAAAAGTTCAAATTAAAAGTCTCTGTGTCTTCAGCCGAAGATAAAATTCAAGGGAACATACTCTTCTTTCTTAGGGGCTTGCAAAAAGGAAAGGCAAAAATAAAGGGGCCTGGTTGCTGAAAAATTAGGGGCTATGTACAATGCAATGTCTCAACAGTGGGAGTCTATTGCTGGGTGCAATGTCTCTACATGGGAGTCTATTACTGGAGGGAAATCCTTATGGAGAACCAGGTACCGGGGTACCGCTCATAAGTGACCTGCTCACCTCGATAAAGGTCTCTGTCCGGGTGTCCTCGCCGCAGGTACGACTCTACATCGCGTATGGCGAATAATACATCGTCTTGAAGTCTGGGTTCTTGTAGAAATCCCCATCCTTCGTCCTGGTACACGGAGATGACGGTTCCTTGGCGGCGTAGTTCTACTGGAAGCGGGGACTGTGATCTTGCCTCGTCCCATAGTCGCCTTGTTGCCTGTTCTCGCTGGAACCACTTCTCTCTACGTCTTTGTCTAGCCACCTGGTCTCTCTCATTTAAGGCTGATTGAGACTGCTGGGGTGACTGGTACTGTGGGGGTGGTGAGTTGCCGGTTGGGGCTCTGGATACCACTCTGGTTTCCGCTGAGCTCACTATGGCGGGGCTCCTCGCTGCTGCCGCTGCCTCCAGCCAGAGACAACCGCTGGGATGGGACGGTGGCGTTGTCGGGGGTTCCGTCTGAACTCCCGTGTCCCGGGTCTGAACGAGTGGTGGTACGGTTGGTAGAGAGGCGCAGTATTCCACAATGGCTTGCTCTGCTACACCTGCCTCTCACGCTTCACGGTCTGCTCTCTTAGACGAAAGTTCATAGGTCTGCTCCGCTCTCCACCGTCGGCACACCCACGCCAGGGCTTCTTCCATGTCCTGGCGGTGCCGTCCAAATGCGTCCCTCCAGTAGTCAGCATCCCCCTCTAGTGTTAAGAGGGACGCCGCTGCCGGGTCTCCTTGCACGGCTCGGGCCTGTTCTTCGAGTTCGTGCACTACATCTCTCCAACGGGGTGCTGCCATGCTGCCAGGTATTAAGGAGCCTTGGTTGTTCTGTCCTTCTCTTCCGGATTGTCTCTTTATTGGCAGCCAATCCCGAAGAACTTCCTGTGGGCTGCCCCCCTGATTGATTGGTGGCAATCTGGGCGGCCACACTTTTTGGGGCCTCTGTCTTGGCCCTCCTTCTTCTAGGGGCTGAGGCACAACCCCGGGCCTGCACATGGCGTTTAGTACATGGCCAGTGGCGTAACTTCAGCCCCAGGAGCCCCGATGCGAAAGCTCCAACGGGGCCCCCAATTATTGCAAATCTTTAATAGTAGTAGTCTTTTTCTATGGGCCAAAGGGACTTTTGGGGCCCCCCTAGGCTACAGGGCCCCGGTGCGATCGCAACCCCTGCACTTATTGTAGTTACGCCCCTGTACATGGCTACGGTGCCATCTTGGGTCCTCCTGCAGTTATGGCGGGAACCCATTTTTGGTGCCAAGCAATGGCGGAAAAAGTTATTTTTAAGCATAAGTCCAAGACGCACAGTACCCGGTAATACCGGGCACGATATCCTGTTCGTGAATGCCAGAAAAGATATGTTGAGCTGAGGCTTTAGGGTACTCCGGTATCAGGCTACAAGGGGTTAACGCTCCTGTTGTCACGGGCAGTGGTGGCCGCGCCTGATCCCGTGTCCTGGGTATATCTTCAAAAAGGGGTGATTATTTACAGGGGATTTTATATATACAGTTTGTCGTGACGCCACCTGTAGTTTCTGGTGAGGTGTCACCAGCGTCTCCACAGTCCGCCGGAGGAAGATAGTTGGCAAAGTCCTCTACAGGTAGGGCTGGACCTCCGGGGCAGTGTTCCTGTCTGGGAAACAAGTTCATGCAAAAGGAAACAAAGGCAGAGGCTGAGTCACTTTTCCTCCGGGTACTTTACTGTTAACTTGCATTGGCATCATACAAAGCTTACAGCACAGCACTTTTAATGTTACAAGAACAGGTAGCTTAACGGGTGGCTGCAAGTGGATCCCAGGAGGTATGATGGAACCCTTGGTGTGCCTTCCTTCACTAACCCGTGTCTGTTCCTTCCTGCTTTCCAGTTTTGGTGTGAAGCCTGGTGACTTGAAGTCCAGCCTGGCCTCCTTTCCTCTCTCTCACCTTCGCTGCCGTCAGGTAACCCTTAACTGGCTGGCCGCTCGTTCCTTTGGCGGTGCCTGGTACACTTCTTGTGGACTGCTCTGGTGCCTGGGAGAATTGAAGACTCCCCGGGAATCTGGATTTTCTGTCGTGCTTGTAGCTACGGCAGTCTGCGGGCTCCGGTGCCCAGTAAGCTGTCTGGAAGAACCTATCAACGGCCCCTCTTCCCAGACCGGCTGCTCTCCTGAAAACCTCCTTCTTGCTTAAACCCTCTCTTCCTCCTATACATCTGCTCCGCTCCAGGTCCCTCTGCCGAGCGACCTAGCAGCAAAAGCTCTAGATGAAAAGACCTCCTTGTTCCCCGTGGAGGTGTTTTTATTCCCTCCCGGGTGACCTCCCACCGTGTATACTAGTGTGGGAGTGCTGAAAATGGGTCCCACCCACCAGCCTAGGGTCCACCTGCAGCTGGAGCATCTGCACCTCTTTTACGGGTGCAGTACCCCTCTGTGACGCCTGCTTGGTGGGGTGCCACACCTACTTCAATTCAGAATTTTAGGAAGACTGCTGAGCCTAGGAAAGAATAACATGAAAGAAAGTGAATGGAAGGGTAACTTGTTTTTGGACACATCTGAAACCTTTGCAACTGTCACTAGGTGTCATGGCACTGGCAGCGCGGTTGCCATTGAATGGCAAAGTTCAGCTCGGATTTCTGTCCTTCCAGCTAGTTTTATTATTTCTCTTCAGTGTGCTCATTAGTCTAAGGTAATTAATTCTTCGCTGGAACTTCCTATTTAAATCATTAGCAATCAGTCCCTGGCTGCTAGTTATAGTTTTTACTAGCTCTGGTTAACAACTCCTGTTATTTTCACACCCTATAAATCTAGTATTTTTCCTGTTCCAGACCTGTGCTAATTACTAAACATTGTTCTGTATGACTATTTTGTCCCTATCCATACCTTCCTGGTTCTGCCGCCTATCTGGCCATTACTTTTAGACAGCTCCACTGGCAAGCAGCTACACTTATAACTCACCTCAGGATCCCTGTGTAATTCCAAAGGAATTATATGATGGAGGTCAGGGCTCCCCTGAGACTTGATAGTAAGAGTAGCCAGCACAAAGACTGGTCATGGAAGCTCCATCTAGAGCTACCAGACAATGTCAGACAGAGCCCCGTTATTAGAAAAATTGACAATAACTGTGCCTAAACATCCACTCTTAAGATCCCCTAAGCATCGGCACCCCTATAGAAGTCTGTGTCTGAAATAAACTGTATCCTACATTTCAAGTCTTTTTTGTAGTAGACATCTGAGAAACCTAAATTAGACACAAGCTGACAGTTGACAAGTGCAGTGAATTCTTCTTCACAGCAGCTGTTTACTTCACATCTATGAATCTTTCTCAAATTCATGTTTGGAATGGACTCTTACATATGTGTTGCATGGTGCACATGGTACTGATCTACATGACCTTTTACATTGTTAGGACCATATTTAATTGGATGAATGTTGAAAATGCGGTTGCAGACTCACAGGCATATCTCACAGGCGGCAGATAAAAGCCATTTCTACTTTTTGACCCTTCCTCTGGCCTGTGCAATGGAATGTGGTTTTGAACTAGACTAATAATTCACACTTCTTTTACGCTAGGCAAAGCAGAACAGCAAAATATCATGAATAACAAATACAGAAATTAATCTCCACCATAAAGGAAAAAAATATTCCCATGAACAGAATGATAATACTACAATACATTGCATGCAGGGCCGGCTCCAGGTTTCTGTGGGCCCCGGGCGAAAAAGGTCTCAGTGGGCCCCCTTTAAGTACATATCGCGGACTATATATATATATATGTATATATATATATATTGCCGCACACTTACCGCAAGCCCCATAGACAATGCATGGGGCTTGCCGCAAACGTGCAGCAAGTGCAGCCGCTAGATGGAAAATGCGGCAGATGCAGGTTTTTTTTACCGCAACTGCCACATTTTAAAAAAAACTCCTATGTGAAGGCAGCCTTACAGGAACAGTGACTGCCGAATCCAGCAAGAGCTGTTTCTGACAGTGAGTATATTACACATTGTTAGGAGCGGGCTAAAATGCGATTGCATTCCCTTGCGCCTTTTAAAAATACCCTTCAAATGCAAAATGTTGCATTTTTGTGCGTCTGAGGATGCTTGGTATATACACAAGCATCCTGAAGCACACAAATAATGCAAGCAGCTCAATGGAGCCGCACTGCCATATGGTGGCACCGCAGCCAAGCGGAGTGTCTGGCCGTCCAGATCTCTCTTCTCCTCACCTTTCTTCTCGCTGCTCCGGTCTCCTCCGGTCGCTCTGCATATATCAGCACAGTGATGACATCGTGCCCCTCCATGCTGAGCTGCAGAATGCAGACAGCGGCAGAAGAGACTATGGAGAAGAATGCTGCTGGCAAAGGTGGCTGAGACTATAGGAGCGGAATCCGCGGGGGGCTACCACTGGTACACATACCTCGTACACATGCGGCTCTGCTCCGTACACTTCGTACACACGCGGCTCTGCTACGCACACCTCATACACACGCGGCTCTGCTCCGTACACCTCGTACGCACGCGGCTCTGCTCCGTACACCTCGTACACACAGGGCTCTGCTCCGTACACCTCGTACACACACGGCTCTGCTCCGTACACCTCGTACACACACGGCTCTGCTCCGTACACCTCGTGCACACACGGCTCTGCTCCGTACACCTCGTACACACACGGCTCTGCTCCGTACACCTCGTACACACACGGCTCTGCTCCGTACACCTCGTACACACACGGCTCTGCTCCGTACACCTCGTACACACACGGCTCTGCTCCGTACACCTCGTACACACACGGCTCTGCTCCGTACACCTCGTGCACACACGGCTCTGCTCCGTACACCTCGTACACACACGGCTCTGCTCCGTACACCTCGTACACACAAGGCTCTGCTCCGTACACCTCGTACACACACGGCTCTGCTCCGTACACTTCGTACACACGCGGCTCTGCTCCGTACACCTCGTACACACACGGCTCTGCTCCGTACACCTCGTACACACACGGCTCTGCTCCGTACACCTCGTACACACACGGCTCTGCTCCATACACCTAGTACACACTCGCCTCTGCTACATTCACACTGTAAATCCCTCCTGACCCCACACATAACCTTCACCTAATTGCCATACACCTAGTACACACTCACCTCTGCTACATTCACACTGTAAATGCCTCCTGACCACACACAAACTTCACCTTATTTGAGCATCATTGATGGCCAGCAGAGTCCTGGATACACTGAGGAGCTGATCATGAGACCCCTGACTCCTCCCCTCCATGTGACATCATCGCAGGTCCTGTAAGCACAGAGTGTGTGCAGCTCTGTCGGCTCCCGTGGAGGGGGGAGGGGAGACCTCCGGTGCTGCAGCCTGCAGGAGCCTGAAAATGACCCCCCAGCACCCCCCTGGATATGGCTCTGGCTGTGGGGGCAGTGCTCAGGGGCCCCTGAGGCTAGGGTCACACTTGCATTGTGACCCTAGCCTTATGCAAGTATACTATGTTGCAACGCTGCTATGCGCTGGAGGCAGCCCATAGAAACCCGACGTTTACCGTGACAACCATTTGGTTGTCAATGTAAACTGCGGGTTTCTATGGGCTCAGTTGCTGGCAGCGCATAGCGTTAAACGCTCTGCGCTGCAGCAGACAATACTTGCGTCAGGCTAGGGTCACAACACAAGTGTGACCCTAGCCCTCAGGGGCCCGGTGGGCCCCCTCCAAGCCGTCGGGCCCCGGCACTTGCCCGGGTACGCCGGGTGCTGACGCCGGCCCTGATTGCATGTCAAATATTTTTAATATCAGGACGTATCAGTTATTTTAATAAATTACCAAACTCTTTAAAGAGGTTGTCCACGCCTCTAACTCAGTTACTACCTATCATAAATGCTTAATAATAATGCCCTAAAGATACCCATATGCCAGTTTTCTGCCCATATTTATATGCCTCAATGCTTCATATCCTGTCCTGTATCACCAGCTCTGCTATCACAGCCATGTCTTCCTCATCTTGATCCTCTGCTCCTTCCAGGATGCAGCGAGCCCAACCTTCTGCCTAAACCTGCGCTGTGCAAACAGTCCCTCATCGCTTCCAAGACTGCACTTACTGCCACCAAACAAACCTTCTTCTCATCCCTCCCTGTCCCGCAATCCCAAACAACTTTTCAAAACCTTCAATTCCTTACTCCGCCCGCATGCTCCCCTTCCCTCTCCCCTTATCGCTGCAGAAGACTTTGCTTCCTTCTTCAAAGAAAAGGCTATTTGTATAAATAAAAAGTGCCAGTGCACTCACCTATAATGGTTGTGTACGTCTACATAACCAAGATTAAATGTGTGGTTAATGGGGCTTGGGCTTGCCTCTCTCTAATAATGCTGCTGTCCTGCCAGTGTTTGCATTCACAACTCAAACCGAAAATTTGCGTGATCCTGCCGGACCGGACACCACGTCACCCCAGGTCCTCAGTTGTATATGCCGGTAGCTAGGTAACCACAGGTCCTCAACCCTCCAGATATGCCAGGCTGCATCTGTCGCTTTGGCTCCGTAGAGAGATATCTCACATAAAAACAACAGTACAGCAGTCTCAGGGAGTGCCAAAGGAATACTGGACATATTAGTGGATAAGAACCGACCTTTATTCTTCCTCCAATACCACTGCCTCAATGCGTTTCGATGGTCTAAGCCGTCTTCACAAACTGTCCCACTCCATACATCTCTGACATGGTCTCCTGATACCTACCCTCACGCAACCTGCGATCCTCCCAAGAGCTCCTCCTCTACTCCCCCCTCATCTCCTTTTCGCACAACCGCATACAGGATTTCTCCTGTGCTTCACCCATACTCTGGAACTCTCTGCCCCAACACATCAGACATTCTCCTACCCTGGGAACCTTCAAAAGAAGCCTGAAGACCCACCTGTTTCGCCAAGCCTACCACCTGCAATAAGACCCCGTCCACCACACCGCTTCACGACTGGAACTTCCCCCTCCCACTGTATCCCCACCCGCACCTCGTAGGCTGTGAGCCCTCGTGGACAGGATTTCTCCCCTTTTGTATCTGTACGACCGAATTGTCCACATTTATTGTTACTTGTACTGTTACTATGTTACTTGTTCTAGTCTGCCCCTTTTAGCATGTAAAGCGCCATGGAATATAATGGCGCTATATAAATAAATAATAATAATAAACCTCTTAAACTCCCCATTCAGCTCAGTCTTGCAACTCCCATACAGCCTTAGCATGATGTCCTGCCGAGGACAACTCTGTAGGCAAGTTACTGCTAGAATGAATGGAAGTAACAAAAAGCTCCAGAAAACCATCCTTGGCAATAAAGTAGTCCCTCACTGACTAAACATGTTGCACTGTAAAAGTATGAATGGATGGAAGAATGGTCAATGAAGTGAAGTCTACCCACGCTTCACAAAAAGTCACAGATTGTGATGTGACATCATATTCCAGAGACTAAGATTCAGGGAGAATGAGACAATACAAGAAATCTGGACATTTTTATCCGGAGATCATATGACTAGGGAGCAGGTCAGGGAACAGAGAAATTTGGGAAAACAAAGTATTCAGAAAAGAGCTTATCTATGGCAGTTAGTTTACATGAGAGGGACTTATAAAGTAGTGGTCAACCCCTTTTGTGGACCATGGCAATAACTGTACATTGGGCATTTAAAGCATTTACATCCTGAAACAGATGTAAATATATAAGCCCCAAAAAGTTGAGAAAAGTATTCTAGGAGTGATACCTGTATTGGCTAACCAGAAAAATTATCTTAGTAAAGTTTCAAAGCTCAATGGCTCCTTCATCAGACAATATTACAAATGAATTACTGATACATTTAAATACGTAATACACCAGGACATAAGATGATGCTAAACAGAGGTGGGCTAAGGAAATTGAATTAAAGTCTTTGTTACTGATGCAGATGAAGTGGAAGTGTTCATTTACATTTCAGAAGATATCTTGTGCAGGTGTGAACTATGTCCATGTAATGACTCATGAATCCAAGTGTCAAATTGAGAGTCCAGCTGTATTATGTATTTAAATGTCTAAGTAATTCAGTTGTAATATTGTCTGATGAAGGAGCCATGCGAGCTCTGAAATCTTACAAATATAATGTTTCTGGTTAGCCAATAAAGGTATCACTCCTAAAATACTTTTCTCGACTTTTTTTGGGACTTAAGTATTTACATAGATTTCTCTGGCTAAGGGTGGCTTCACACTTGCGTTCCCCGCTGCTGTGTATTGCAGCGGGGGAGCACAAGCCGAGCGTATACACCGTGTGTCCCTATGTTTAACATGGGGACGCACGGTGTATGCGCTCGGGTAAGCATGGCCGTGCGCACCCATTGCCCGCCATGTGTGATTTGTACGCATGTGGATGCTTGCGTACAAATCATACATTCTCTACCGCACCATGAACATAACATGTCTCGTTCATGGTGGACGAGAATGTATGCTTTGTGTGCAAGCATCCGCATGCGTATAAATCACACATGGAGGGCAATGTTAAACATAGGGACGCGCGGTGTATGCGATCGGCTTGTGCTCCCCCGCTGCAATAAGCAGCGGCGGGGAACGCAAGTGTAAAGCCAGCCTAACACGGTACCACAATATTATTTTGTATGGTACATCCTGAAACAGAGAATACAATGTCAAAAAAACCCAGTTCAATAAGATGCACTAAGGGAAAAAAAATTATAAAAAAATAAATAAATACTGTAGCATACCTATTCAATTCCACATGGTGAGTCAACACTGAATACTTTTTCTACATTGTTTCTGTTGGTATCGGCCTTCGGCGAATCTACTCAGCCTTAAAAATCCAAGATATGGTTGGGAACGGTATTTCCCTGTTGTTCTGAGAGAGAATATTTCTCAATTTATGATATTTAGTCACCTGTTAGCAATTGTTGCACCGTAAAGGGGTTTCCTTTTACATAGTGTGCTACTTATTTTCAAAAGTTTTCAGATTCAGTTATGAAATGAGCAATTTCTTAATGATTTTGACCTCATGAATTCAGATTTGCCAATTAAAATGTTTAGTTGGCTTTCTATGTTATATATTTCCTTTTACTGCTACATATAGTTAATGCATAAAAGTTTCTGTACTTTGGAAAATTATTATGTTTGCAAATATAAAGAAGCTGAGTTTTTTGTTATGCCAATTTTCTGATAATTATTTAGAGGAACTTAGAAATAATTCAAATAACTAAAATATGTCTAATCACTATTGTAAATTATTAGCAGTTACAGAAATTACACTGCAAAATGTGGTTCTCATCATTGACAACTCTTTTTTGCTTGTCCTCAAAGTGCAGTATCAGATAATTTCTCTACAATTTTTCAACAGTAACCTGAAAACATTGATGGATCTAATTTTCCTTGCGATCTTTTCTCCATAGCAATATCTTTGCAAAATAACTCACGGTGTTCTTTGTTCACTGCTCCGCAGATTGGTGGATGAGAACTGCACATGCTAATGTAAGAAATTAATGTTTAAGGATATGTTACAGCTAGATCCTTACATGTTTTGAGGAGATTTTCAACCAAATCTTCATAGTTAGCTACTCTTGAATTTCATAAAAAATTAGTTATTACTAATGCGAATGCTACTCATATAGCTTTTCCTTTGGGTGAGGTCACACTGGCGTTAAAACGAACAACTGCAATGCATGATTTTATCGCATTGCAGTCGGACCCATGTTAGTTAATGGTATTGAACAGACTAGCAAGTGTCGAATGCTTTTTTCTCATCCAGATTCTGGATGAGAAAAAAGTTGCAACATGCTGCGACAGTATGTGATTCTCGCGCGAGAGTCGCTAATGCAAGTCTATGGGTCTAACAAAAAATCGGACCGCACACGGATAGCACACGGACCATCCGTGTTCGATGCAATTTTTTCTCAGCTGAAGTAGTTTTAAACAGGAATTAAGCTTGATAAGCATCCATCACATATCAAACCAGGAAGTAGAAGCCTGCTTAAGTGTCACTACTTCTGGAAGCATACCTCCACGGAGCTGAACAACATGGCACCAACCATCAATGTTGAGATGCTGATTGTATTGGTCAAGGAGAGGCCCGAATTGTGGGATCCCAGAGATGCTGGATATGCGGACTACCATAAGGAAGATGCCTCATGGGTGTACAACACTGTTATGAAGACAGTTCCCGTGATGTCCAGGTAAATCTGAGTAACGTATTATGGTGGTTTATCATTCCTAATTGCTGCATTTGGAAATCATCATGTCAGTGATATTGTTTAAACTGATGTTTTGTTATGGTTTTATACAACGCAGTAGATATGGTCAATGAGATGGCGAAGTTGGCGTGACCAGTGTTAAAGAAGTTATACACGTACTGTATACCTTCAGCCATTTTATCTCTCTAGAAACCATTTCTGTGTTATCATGTCTATTCTCTGAAGTTTAGACACTCTGACTAGTGTTCTATTTGGCAGAAATAAAGGATCAGGATGGGAACCAGATGGGAATCAGGGAAAAGTTGAATTCTCAGAGAAACACGAACTAGCCATTTCCTCTACTATCGTCCCTTATCCTAAAATAAGGCCAAGCAGGCCCCAAGGCCAAGCAGGCCACACGAATGTTGAAGTCAGCCAAACCTCTGTAATCAATTGTTGTTAAACTTCACAAATCACTGTAAAACTGTCTTTAATGCATATTTGTCCAAAAAGGGCCCCCACCATCTTGTCACATATCAATCTATATTTAGAATCTTCTGAAACGTATTTAAACCCTTGTTACAAATAAACTGGGTGACTCTCTCTTGTAAAGACCTGCACTCTGTGTCTTTTTATTGAACGTCTCCAGAATACGGTATAACTGTGCAGATCCCTTTAATAATTCAGTCTACCCTGGTTGGTTTGAATCTCCCGCCTTTGACACCAGTAAAGGAGGGAGAAGAGAAATATGCCACCCACTGGGTCAGAGGCTTCCGAAAAATGGTCATACATTTATTTTTCATGCCTGACTTTTCTGGCTTCTGTACTGGATCTAAGATCGTATATATTTTATTGTATTTTTTTTCATTAATATCAATCATTGGCCTAAGGGAAATGCTTTCAAATTTACATGCCTCATCTTTTATTGTAGCACAGACACCAACCTGCGGCAGCAGTCAGCCTCAGAGACAGATTACCTAACTGACCATGCTGCTAATTCTGCTGACAAGGGCTGTGTTGCTTCAGTCTTCCAAGAGGATAATGGGGTGTCATCATCAGCAACATTACCAGGGTCAATGGCATCCAATGTTGCACCTTTGTCTGGCCCAAGACAACAACCGCCAGAGGAGTCCGGGCAAAATGTGCAATAAAATGTGTGACAATGTCTAGGTCCCCTCTGTCACCTGTTGTGTCACGTCGCTCTAGGCGCAGACGAAATTTGGGTGTGAGCAACCAAAGGTGCGATGTGGATTCTGGAGTGTTCCAATACCTTGCCTGAACAGTAAGTGATGATGGTGAGGAGGCTTTTGGTCATAACCTCAGTAATTATTTGTGGGAAATTCCATGCCAAGTGAGGCTATAGACAAGGGCTGCTGTTCAAATTGTACTGGATGCCTGTGTTCCCCAAACAATCCACGGGTGGTATTTCACATGCTAGAACAGTGGCAGAACTCCCAGGACAATTTGCTGGGCAACACACAGACAGTAGGGACACAGACATCCTCCACATCATCCTTACTGGGCACGTAAAGTAATGTAACATCCCAAAATTCATGTTCACAGGGGCCTACAAGAAGCAATATACTACCCTTGCCACCGGTACCATCCTTCACACAAATGCCACCACAATAAGTATGTCAGGTAGCACACAATGTGGAATATGCAGACCATCCTATTTGGTGGCATAACACACGCCAAACCCGTGATCCACAAGGTTTTCAGCATAGTCCAGGGAATGTGAATTTTCCAAGGCAAACAAATTATGGCCATGCTCACAGCCAATATACAAACATTCCAATGGGTACCAATACTAGTATCCGAAGGAATGATTATGTTAGTATGCAATACTCAACAGGCAATACCACTCCTACCAACCACCCATTCAGGGCCACACATAACTTGCAGCCCTCCTATACCCCGCAAAGTCAAGGCCAATTTCAAGAAATGTCAACAAGTCAGGAAATAGACCTTTCACAATAGAGCATTCCAACTTCTCAAAATTCAAGCATGGGTCACAATGCAGGGCCAAACCATGATACACAAACCTATACAAGCATTTAATTGATGTATACATTAAAGGAAAGTGCAATGTGGGCAAACAACTGCCATATTTTTTTATTTTATATCCGTGTACGGGAAATTGATACATATGAGCAATATCATCATGTCAATTTTATTTGTAACACACAAAAAAAGTAAAGATTTTATATTTCACAAATATTAGTCTGCCTTTTTGTTCAATAATAATAGGTTCAATTCCAAATCTGTTTAAAAACAGACACCAACAAATAAATTCTACAATAAAAAATTATGTTTTTGGAAATACAAGAACACAAATTGATGTTACTTGAAAATCTACTCCATGAGACACTCAAGGGCCATGAACATATTGTTCCTACCATGGGAGTGAGCCCTCTGTTGACCCAAAATAATTTGAAAACAGTTCACGCACTCTAAGGGTAGAGGGATCAGGTTGAGGCCTCATGACAGGACCAACAGAAGGATAAGGATTGGTCATAGTTCCTGGTAAAATTGTGGAGAATGACACAGGCCTTAATGACCGATTCAACATGACTGGCACTTAGTTGGATTGGGGATATGAGCACCCACCATTTGGATGTTAGGATTCCAAAGGCACACTCTACCATTCGCCGAGCATGTAACCGTCTGTGGTTGAAGACACTGCGAAGATAATCTAACGCGCGTCTTGGGTAAGGGCGATGAAGTCAAGCCTCAATTGGCAGGCCTTATCCCCAACAATGACAAAAGGGACTGGTGGTCCCATAGAGCCTGGTAATTGTACAGATGGTGGGACATGAAGGTCTTTCATGATGAGGTGACGGCACAGTATAGAGTTTTTAAATATGTTAGAATCGCTAGTACAGCCATAGGACCCCACATCAACAGTAATAAATCTATATGTGGTATCTTCCAAGGCCAAAAGAAAAATAATGCTTATAATTAAAAAATTGTGTGCTTGAATTTGGTGTTTTTTTATCCTGATGTGTTTACCATGAAGCGTCCCAAGGCAGTTAGGGATTTGGCACACATTGTGATATCCATTGGCAATGTGATACCAATCAGCCTATGTGGGCTCAGCCATCAATAATGGCTGTAGCCTCTGCTATATTTCATCACAGGTAGTAAAATCAATTTGACTAATTGTGGATTTTCCTATTAAGAACTCCACATGTAAACCTGCCAAAAATCTATAGATGGGAAAATAAAAATAAAAAAAATAAGACACAATGACTACATAACAAAGTATACATTGCCACGATAAATATGTGGCCATCAACGCAATTACAAAATATGACGGAAGCACATACACATATATGACATCATCAACACATACATGAAGTCATGTCAACACATGCAACCTTCATACAGTTCGCCAACAACTGCAGAGGCACATACAAAATAATAACGTAAAAATTCTGTGGGTGTGCCAAGAGACTATCACATCATGCAAAGCAACATAACATTCATACCTCAAACACCAAAAAAAAAGAACACCACAAATGACATAAACATACCTCAGTGTCGAAAGCAGCCGTTCTGCTGTAGATGAACCTGGGCAAATTCAGGTGATCTGGTATGTTATGCAAGGCCTAAGGAGTTCAAGCAAAATGTCAAAGGTCAGAGTGGTCATCCTGGTGTAGGCAAGGGATTTCGCTGGATGGGCACATAATTCACCATAGAGCCTATGGAAATGGCCATGGGTATGACGTTGCTGGAGAAGTGGGTGAACTCAGATACAGCCTCGCCTCCTCGGATTACCAATTATGGGGGATGGAGTCCCATATCATCTAAAAATAACCCAGTGGAACAACACACGCTCTGTGGTGTTCAATGTTAGGTTGGTAGACACTGCAGTAATATGATGGTACAATATGGCGTAAAACCTAATGCACAAAGACAGTAAGCAAGTGCCCACACTCATGTACAGGAAACAGGACTCCAAATGGCCAGCAATTCACTTGATCAATTTAAGTCCTTATGGCCGCACAGTGCAGCCAATTCAAACCTTGATTATTCATTGAAATTGCATGAGAAAAACGCATTGCACACGGACAGCACACGGATGTCACACGCACACCACTCCAATGTTAGCTAAGAAAACCTCAGAAACTCGCATAGCAGTTGCATGCCAAACAGACCAAAAAGCAGATTGAAGTCGCCCAACTCTCCTGGATGATAATCGGACAAATAGTTGTGCAGAGATTGTTCGCAGATTTGTGGTTGTAGTGAAATCATGGTGACACACCGTGGCCGGGACTCCGGTTTAGACAGGCGATTCTTCTTGCCTCCTTGTCACGGGTGGACCGCGCCTGCCGGTAGTGGGGCCCGGTGTAGTGCAGATCAAAATTGTTTGAAGACGTCCTTGTGGAACAGATTAAAAGGGGTTTAATTTGTTTTATTCGTGACGCCACCTATGAGTAGTTCGGTAAGGGCTACCGACGCTGCGGAACCCCCGGGGGATGGACAGCAGCAAGATGTTACGCTCCCCACAGGCTGAGCGGTGATCCCCGGAGGCTGGAGCTGCTCAAGATGTTGTGCGGCAGCTGCGGTTACCTTTTAGTAATGACGGACAGTTCATAAGGAAGCACGGACACAGTAGTCTCTGCAACGGGTCTTTACTGTAACCAGCAGGCAGTACATGGTATACAGTGGTTGAGTAGTAGACCGGGTGGACTCAGCAGTGATAGTGTTCCTCAGAGATCCGCAAGTGTTCCTCCATTCTACCTACTTGATTGCCAGCGTCGCCCAGGAATACCAGATCGGGTACGGGGAGGCTGCTTCAATGCCCTATCCATCTGTATACGTTGTGGATGCTTTGGGGAGTCTTGGATCCCTCAGTGGGTACACCGCTGGTTAGACGACTGGAAACTGGCTGGTGGTGGGGTGCTCCTGTAAAGCTGATCCTCCACTCTTCTGGTTCGCGTGGCAGAGGTGAACTGCTGCCAGCTTCGGTACCAGTGAACCGGCTGTGAGTTGTGGGCACGGGAGTCTTTTGGGAACCCGTGTAGATATGTCCAATCCCGGTGGTTAAGGCCTCAGGTGCTGACACCCGACCGGTGACGGCCCAGGGGCCCGCACGGAGTGCGGAGCCCCCGCTCCTCTCCAAGCTCTAGTCTGCTCTTGTCAGGTTCTAGATTCTTTCTCTGTTCTGACTGTCTAGATTATTGTGTGTTCTATTACACTACCCTAACACTCCACCCACCAGGACCTAGGATTGGTCCCCTGTTCTAGGTGTTGCATGTTGGGTTGGATCTCAAAGTTAACTATTTCACTGCTTTGTCAGAGAATATTGCGGCTGCAATACTCCCTTGTGACGCACTCGTTGCGTGGCGCCACACTCCCCCTTGGTTAAATATGCTTGTCCCCAAGCGTCAAACTACTCACATTACAGAGGTTTTTGTATTTTTATAACATATATGACACACTTTTATTAAAATGAAAAACAGGTAAAGGTATGCTTTGGTGACATAAGCAAAGAAACAGGTAATCACTTTGTGCGGACCCGGCGTGCGGTCGGCTGTCCTTTAACTAGAGTCCAGGCTGTAGCTGCAAGATCACACAGTCAGTGATTAACGGGAACAGAGTCATTGAGGAAGTTCAAGTTTTAAAGTCACTGGCTCTGAGGGTGATGGCGCACCCGGATAGCGAACCACCCATCTGCACAAGCGTAGCGCTCGTAGGTGATAATATCGCCCCGGTATAGGTCGCGATCGGGATGTCCTCTTGGCAAATTTGACTCAACGTCCCGGCGCCCCACAAACACCTCCTCATTCAAACCCACCTCCCAAGCGAACCCCCACCCGGTATGTAAGTTAAAGGTGGAAATTCTACCTTCACGGCGGAGTTCATCAGGCAGCGGCGGCTGGCGGCGAGCCTCGGCACGGGCCTGCATATTGGCGCGTTCTCGGGCTTGCCACTCCTCTCGTCGTCACTGGCGTACATCTCCGTCGTTACGGCTCGGGGTGTAGAGATGAGTAATGGAGCTGGTGGTTTGGCGGGAAGCTTGAACTTGGCGGGCTGTCTGTATTGGAACCCGGTGGAACGGCACAGGGGAAGGTGTCGGCATTGCACCCGACCAGTGTACCCGAGCTGTATGCCCGGTAGGAAGTTCCCTGTTGTCTCCCCAAGCGAACCCGGTGTCGAAATCCTCAGCGGTGCTGTGGGTCTCGTCGTCATCCTCTCCGACCTCTTCCTCGATGACCACATCAGGTTGCTCGATGGCTGGAGATGTTGAAGCTTGTTCCGTTGTACAACAGGGCGGTGGTGCTGCGGATCCTTCCGTAGGGACGTCCTGCAGGGCTTCCAGGCCGCCTGCCTCTTCATCTGTTTCCGCAGGTAAAGGTGTTTCAATCCCGGTTACCAGGTAGGCCTCGGCAATGGCAAGGGAAGCCTCCGGTACGGGGATAAAACAGGCGACAGTCTCCGTAGTGGTGAAACTCGTCGCGGGTTCCTCGGTGGGAACCTGGTAAAGTTCAAGTTCTTCCATGGAGCGTGTTATGAGCTCCGGCTCAAGAACGGGATCGGCTGCGGTGTTGACCGCTGGAACGGGTTGAGCTGTGGTCCTCACGGGAATGATACAGTCTATTGGCTCAGGTGACGAAGCTGGGCAGGTGGTAGGTGACGGTGAGGCGGTCGAGAAGCTGGTGACGTCGTCTGGGCTTGGAGTAGCGGTACCCGGTCGGCTCTGCTGCATCGCATGGTGTAGTCGTCTGCCTAGGGTCGCGCTCCAGCTGCGAATCGTCCATTCCACTGTCTCTAGTAACCGCACCCGGAGGTCTTGTAGAGCCTCTAGCCAGAAGTCGGGGCTGCCGTCTATGGTAAAGGCAGGATCCGGACCCGGTTGGCTGATGGCTGCTCTGGCCTCTGCCTCGACCTCCCGCATCAGGTCTTGGAGTCTCATGCTGGCCATTCTCTTCTTGGAGGGAAACCACACCCGTTCAACCGGTAAGACGTTCTGGTAGAGCTGGTGAAGAAGTCTTCTCTCTGTCTGTGACACTCCCATTTCCTGTGGGCTTTTGTAGTCCAATGGTGGGAAAAGTCTTTGGGGTCCGCCCCATGGTTGATTCGAGCAATCAGGGCGGACAAAGAGTTTGGCGCCTTTTGTCTTTAGCCCTCCCACGATGGGGGGGGGTTGACTCACTCCTGGGCTTCACGTGGCGGCTTCTTGTGGCGGGAACGCCATCTTGGGCGCCATCTTGGCCCGACGGTGAAAAGGCGGGAAAGTTCTTTTAGGGACGAACAAAGTCCAATGGTAGACAATAAAGTCCAGTTTAAGCACATTATACCCGTTGGGTAACGGGCCTGCTCGTATCCTGTTCGTGACGCCATTTTCTGACTCACCGTGGCCGGGACTCCGGTTTAGACAGGCGATTCTTCTTGCCTCCTTGTCACGGGTGGACCGCGCCTGCCGGTAGTGGGGCCCGGTGTAGTGCAGATCAAAATTGTTTGAAGACGTCCTTGTGGAACAGATTAAAAGGGGTTTAATTTGTTTTATTCGTGACGCCACCTATGAGTAGTTCGGTAAGGGCTACCGACGCTGCGGAACCCCGGGGGATGGACAGCAGCAAGATGTTACGCTCCCCACAGGCGGAGCGGTGATCCCCGGACGCTGGAGCTGCTCAAGATGTTGTGCGGCAGCTGCGGTTACCTTTTAGTAATGACGGACAGTTCATAAGGAAGCACGGACACAGTAGTCTCTGCAACGGGTCTTTACTGTAACCAGCAGGCAGTACATGGTATACAGTGGTTGAGTAGTAGACCGGGTGGACTCAGCAGTGATAGTGTTCCTCAGAGATCCGCAAGTGTTCCTCCATTCTACCTACTTGATTGCCAGCGTCGCCCAGGAATACCAGATCGGGTACGGGGAGGCTGCTTCAATGCCCTATCCATCTGTATACGTTGTGGATGCTTTGGGGAGCCTTGGATCCCTCAGTGGGTACACCGCTGGTTAGACGACTGGAAACTGGCTGGTGGTGGGGTGCTCCTGTAAAGCTGATCCTCCACTCTTCTGGTTCGCGTGGCAGAGGTGAACTGCTGCCAGCTTCGGTACCAGTGAACCGGCTGTGAGTTGTGGGCACGGGAGTCTTTTGGGAACCCGTGTAGATATGCCCAATCCCGGTGGTTAAGGCCTCAGGTGCTGACACCCGACCGGTGACGGCCCAGGGGCCCGCACGGAGTGCGGAGCCCCCGCTCCTCTCCAAGCTCTAGTCTGCTCTTGTCAGGTTCTAGATTCTTTCTCTGTTCTGACTGTCTAGATTATTGTGTGTTCTATTACACTACCCTAACACTCCACCCACCAGGACCTAGGATTGGTCCCTGTTCTAGGTGTTGCATGTTGGGTTGGATCTCAAAGTTAACTATTTCACTGCTTTGTCAGAGAATATTGCGGCTGCAATACTCCCTTGTGACGCACTCGTTGCGGGGCGCCACAATGGACACATTGTTCCATTTGTACACAGCCACAAAATGGAACAATGTGTCCATGATTTCACTGCAACCACAGATCTCCGAACAATCTCTGCACAATTATCTGTGTGTGTAACTGGGCCTTTACCCTTACCCGGAAACTATAAAGGTACCGTCACACGCTACAATATCGGTAACGATATTGGTGAAAAGTCACGGTATTTTGATCATTCAAACAACATCGTTTGTGCATAATTGTGTGTAAATGAACGATGTTGAAATGTCAAATCGTTGGATCGCTGATCAAAAATTCGTGCTCCGGACCTGAAATTTGTCGTTCGCCGTCAATTAACGTTCTGTCACCCTGCTGTATCGTTGTGTGTGACGTCGTGATAAACGATGTCGTTCACAACTTCAGCGATGCAAAAATGAATTCAGTAGCCGTGTTTTGTCGTTGTTGTTTCCGCGCCCCCTGAGTGCCGAGTTGTGTTTGTGCTTGTGTTCCGATTGGCTGTTGTGTGTTGTCCAACCCAAGGCGCCATATTTGATCATCCGTGCTTGGATATTGTGTGTCATTGACTTGGTAAAATTAAATTCAAACCTAAATTAACCTAGCAGACTAATGGAAGTCACCCTCAATGTTGTCTAGGCTTTGTTAAACGCTTGTGCGCCCGCAAATGAGACTTTGTGATCTGCAAAGAAAACTGTGGAGTAGCACATATACATATGTTATGATGGCTAGTTACTATATTATTGTGTGTGTTCCCAAGTTGCTTGACACTTTTAATGGCGTGATGTTGACAGTCGTAAAAGTGTTATATCTAATGGCCAATGGTAAACGCAGATGTGGCCACCAATCAGAGTTGTAGGGGCACGGTAAAACACACAACCTGGCACGCCTTTATCCTGCACTACATGAAATAGAACGCCCACATTGAAGGTTCTCATCATTCATATACAGTTGTGGCCAAAAGTATTTACACCCCTGCAATTCTGTCAGATAATACTTACGGTATATAATAATTTCTTCCTGAAAATGATTGCAATCACAAATTCTTTGGTATTATTATCTTCATTTAATTTGTCTTCAATGTACACTGCGTTCCATACGCAAATGTGAAGGCAGCCTTAGAGAAGCATCATGATTTATCTAACAGTGCCAATACTTTTGTCCACCCCTTTTTTATGGTCGGTGTGGAATTATATCCAATTTGGCTTTAGGACAATTCTTTTTGTGTTTTTTCATTGAAGACAAATTAAATGAAGATAATAATACCAAAGAATTTGTGATTGCAATCATTTTCAGGAAGAAACTGAGTATTATCTGACAGAATTGCAGGGGTGTCAATACCTTTGGCCACAACTGTACTTGCTGAACGATGGCCAACATCCTTCGCTGGCTCGTTCAAACAATGTCTAGATCGCTTGATCGTTCACGCATCATTCAACTTATCTGGACGTGTGACGTCTCACCAACGATGTGGAAACGATGCATGAACAATCTCGGTCACGTGACATCGCTAACGATATCGTTACCGATATCGTAGCGTGTGATGGTACCTTAACAGAGAGAAACTCCTCATCTTGAAGAAGCTTAAGAATCAGAGGTACAAAATACTCCTTCCTTCATATTTGGTTCACTCAACTCCAGAAATTTATCAATGAGATACTTACTTTTGCATTTTTATCTATTGCCTTTAGAAAGTTTTTCATTAGGCCCAACTTAATGTGCATTGGTGGTAACAAAATCTCATGTAACCCCACTTTTGCTCCATTGAAAATAAAACTATTAAAGAAAAAAAACACATATTTGGTATTGCCGTGTTCAGAAATGACCGATCTATAAAAATATGAAATCAATTAATCAGATCTGTAAACTACATAAAAAAATAGTCCAAACGCCAAGCTTACATTTTTTTGGTCGCTGCAACATTGCAATAAAATGCAATAACAGGCGATCAAAACAACATATCTACACATAAAAATATCATCTCAAGACCCAAAAAATGTGGTAAAATAAACCAAGCGAAGGACCAAAGCATAGATATTAGTAGTGGTAAATAGTAATCCTAAAAGTGCTAACCAATATAATTATAAATATAAATGCTGGTACTAATGTAACCTATACACATATGGTATTACTATTTACTAGTGATGGGGGAGCATGCTTGCCGGTACTCGGTGCTTGCCCGAGTATCACAGTACTTGCGATGTTCATCGAGCACCGAGATGCTCGGGCTCATTCTCGGGTCCACCTCTCTGCAGATTGGCGCTCTTTACAGAGCCAGCCCAAATGCAGGGATTGGCTGCCACACACTGTAATGCTACAGCCATGTTGGTTGTGGCTTTACAGTGAATGGCTGGCCACACAGCGTCATCAGGTCTATATAAGACCTGACGGTGCTGTGCTCATCACTCTGCTCCACATTGTCAGCTAGTGTAGGGAGAGGTGCTGCTGAGTAAGGGACAGATGTTGGGTCTTTTAGGTAGTGTAGTTGCTGGGATACAAAATCCATCAAAACAGCAGTCCTTTTGAGGACTAATCTAGCTGTATACAGGTAGGAGGGGTATATAGTACACATCGGTGTACCACAAGAGACTGTATACCAGTCAGCACATCTGGGGCTGGTGTACAAGCTTCTAATATCTATCTATCCATCAAGACAGCAGTTCTTCTAAGGATTAGTTTAGCTATATACAGGCAGGAGGGGTATATAGCACACGTCGGTGTACCACAAGAGGATGTATACCAGTCAGCACATCTGGGGCTGGTGTACAGGCTTCTAATATCTATCGCCATCAAAACAACAGTCCTTTTTAGGATTAATTTTGCTGTATACAGGCAGACAGGGTGTATAGCACACTGTGGTGTAGCACAACAGGCTGTATACCAGTTACATCTGGGGCTGGTGTATCAGGCTTCTAATATCCATCTAAACAGACCTTTTGAGGATTAATCTAGATGTATACAGGCAGGCAGGGAATGTAGCAGACTGCCGTGTGAAAAATCCTTTTCAGGACTAATCCAGCTGTATACAGGCAGGGTATATAGGAGACTGCGGTGTGTAAACTCCTTTTCAGGATTAATGTAGCTGTATACAGGTAGGGTATATAGCAGACTTTGGTGTGTAAACTCCTTTTCAGGATTAATGTAGCTGTATACAAACAGGGTATATAGCAGACTGCAGTGTGTAAACTCCTTTTCAGGATTAATGTAGCTATATACAGGCAGGGTATGTAGGCAGTGCATATAGTCCTCCATTGAAAATGCACAAGGTGCGTGGCAAGGGACGAGGAACTGGATGTGATGGTGATGGTGCATGCAGAGGCCGTGGCCATGGGCAAGCTACAATTGTGCCACATCTTCTTCTTGTGGACTGAGTGGTTAACAGATCTGTGCATTGCTGACAGGAAGGCTACAGTGTAAACCATTAGTCAGTAACCAGTAAGTTTCCACACACAAACTCCTCTGTCCACAGCTTTCTCATCATCTGCTCCTCTGTGAACTGCAGGACAACATGGTGGCTCCATGGAGTTTTGTACTCCTGTTCCTAGCAGCCAGTGCTTCATCTGGGACCATTAGTGGATTCCTTGCCTTGTCCTGAGCGCCCAGCAGGAGATCGTGCTATTTGTTTTACTACATCTTCTCGCCCGACCTTCCTGTCCCAATTCCAAGGGGACCGCAGTACACCACTATTGAACCCAGACCAGTGTCAAAAGGTTGTTGGTTGAATAGCAGATAATGCTTCCAGTCAGTTTGCCACCACCACAACCACCCTGTCTTCCACACGGTCAAGTCTCAGTAGCTGTGAGTCTGGACCACATATTCCTCACCTGCCCTATGCAGGGCTGCCAAAAATTGGGAGGCACTCTGATGCCCCTTTGAAGAGACGTGGAGGAGGGCCTCTTTTAATAATGTTCCCATTATTAGGGTCTCCCATAGTGTTGACCTATGCAAGGCTGCCAAAAATTGGGAGGCACTCCGATGGCCCTTGGAATAAACATGCAGGAGGGCCTAATAAAAACAACATTAACATTACAAAGGAACAGGTCTCCAATACTTGTAATGCCCATGCACTAGGTATGGATTGACAAACATTTACCCCTGGGGATATACATGAATATACTGTATACCTTTTCTTTGTTACGGGCATCATAACCACCCTTTTAAAATATTATGTGCGTGTTGCATTATGGACCATGGTCACCCTGGTGATATGGTGGTGGAGGATGAGAAGAAGGAGGACTACAGCAAATAGCCAAAATCAGGAAGCATATACCCATGTGTGGGGGTGAAGAGGAGCATTGGAATATACCTCCCCAAAAAAGACACTGGCTTTGAGTTTATATTATGCTGCTATCATTTCATGGTGTTGAAAAGTCTGGCCCATTCCAGCCCTTTTTTTATTTTGATAAGGGTCAGCCTGTCAGCATTTTCAGTTGACAGGCGGGTGTGCTTATCAGTAATAATTCCCCCAGCAGCACTAAAAACCCGCTCTGACAAAACGCTAGCGGCAGGACAGGCCAGGACTTCTAAAGCCAAGAGAGCCAGTTCATGCCACGTGTCCATCTTGGATACTCAATAATTATAAGGCACAGAGAAATCAGGAAGGACATTGGTGCAGTCGGCAAGGTACTCCTTCAGCATCTCTCCAAACTTTGCACTCCTTGTGAGAGTATTCCGCACCTAAGGGTCACTGCCATGGGAGGGGCTGAAAAAACTCTCCCAGAACTTTGACAGTATTACCCTGCCTCTGCTGGATTAGAGTTCTGTCTCTCTCGCCTGTACTCCTTGGTTGTCCACCGTACTGAGACTTCTGCCGCCAGCATTTTCAGGAGGGAATTTTTTTTAATAATTACGCAACAAGGGCCTTCTGGTACTGTCCCATTTTTGTAGACATCTCCACCTCGGGAATAAGAGATATAAAGTTCTCCTTTTAGCGTGGGTCTAAAAGTGTCACCAAACAGTAACGAGTGTCACCAAAATTTTGATAATACGAGGGTCACAGGACAGGCAGCGTAACATAAAGTCAGCCATGTGCGCCAGACTGGTAATGGGCAAAACATCCATGTCCTCACCAAGAGGACAACTGACTCTCTTCCTCCTCCTTCTCCTTTTCCTCCTCCCTGTCCTCTGGCAATCCATGCTGAACAGATGGTATGACAGTTTTGCAGGTAGTAACGTCTAAAGCGCATGAAACTAGCTCCTGTTCTTCCTCCTCTTCCTCCTCCTCATTGTTCCCCAATCCACATTGGGATGAGATGTGGCTGGGCTGTGTATAATCAACCTGTATGGTTCCTTGCTCCATCTCATCGTGCTCCGCCTCTTTGATTTTGAGCAGAGAGCATTTCAGAAGACAGTGAAGCGGGATGGTGATGCTAATGATGGTGTCATCGCCATTCACCATCTTGGTGGAGTCCTCAAGGTTTTGGAGGATGGTACATACAGTATGTTCGACATCCATGTCCATTCCTGATGTCTTATGTGTGGAGTCTGAAGCGAATACCGATGGCCTTGTTGATGCTGGTAGTCAACAACTGCCCTTTTCTGCTCAGAAATCCTGACCAACATCTGCAGTGTCGAATTCTAATGCATGGGGACACCACACACCAGTCTGTGAGCCGGAAGCTGCAAACGCTGCTGAAACCCGGCATGGGCGGCCGAAGCAGTAGGTGACTTTCTCAAATGGGCACACAGGTGGTGTACTTTGACGAGCAGACCCGACAGCTACGAGTAGGATTTAAGAAACCGCTGAACCGCGAGGTTGAGCACATGGACCAGGCATGGGAGATGTGTGAGCTTGCCTCGCCTCAGAGACGCCACCAGGTTCGGCCCATTGTTACACATGGCCATGCCTGGCTATAGGTTCAGCGGTGGGAGCCACAGATCTGCCTGCTCTTTCAGAGCTGTCCATAACTCTTCAGCACTGTGCTGTTGGTCACCTATGCATATAAGCTTCAGCACAGCCTGTTGCCACTTGGCTGAGGCAGTGCTACAGTGTTTCCAGCTTCTGATTGATGTGGAGGGGGAAGAGGAGGAGCTGGCTGAGGAGGATGACGTGCAGGAGCTGTAGACTGTGGGGGTAACCCTGATTGAGTTAGGGCCCGCAATCCTTGGCGTCGGGAGGACGTTGGCAGACTGGGTCCCGGCTTTCACTCTGTTAACCCAGTGTGCCGTCAGCGAGATGTACCATCCCTGCCCACAGCCACTTGTTCACGTGTCTGTGGTTAGGTGAACTTTCCTGATAACTGCGTTATTTGACATCTACCACTGTTTGACCGTCTCTTCTACGAGCAGCGTGGGTCAGAGGAACATTGTCCAATTCGTCTCGCCCATAGTTTACCACAGATATCGGTGGCATGTGGACCCTGCAGCAGCCCTACTTCATGTTTATTCTAGTTGTGGGTGCCACAACTAGTCCAGGTGAGCAGCAACCTTTTGACTGTATCCTGCATTTTAAAAGATAAGACCATATTGCTCTCTCTTTGCTTCACAGTTTCATTGTGTTATTAAGGGCACAACTAATGTTTTGGGACACATGCTTATGTAATGCGGGGACAGCACACCGGGAAAAATAGTGGCAGCTGGGGACCAAATACCAAGGCACGTCCGCAGCCATCAGGTTACGGAATGCTTCCATCTCCACTAGCCTAAAAGGCAACATTTCGAGCACAGTCACGAAATGTGCGAAATTAGTAGTGTGGCCTGTAAGGCGTTGGCTGCGTATTTACGCTTGTGTTCCAAGTACTGCGATATGGACAACTGAACGCTGCGCTGGGACAAGGACATGGTCGTGGTTGCTGATGGTGGTATTTCTGATTGTGCAACCTTGATTGTGCAGGACAGGAGGCATCTGCGAATGCACTATTGACAGGGAATTGTCTTGCACGCAGAACAGTGTAAGAAGCAGTGGTATCACCTGCAGACACTGCTCCTGGACCCTGGGGTTCGGCCCACAAAGTCAGTTGCTTTGCTGCCATGTGCCTGATCATGCTGGTGGTGGTCAGGTTGGTAGTTTTGCTACCCCTGCTGATGCTGCCATGGCAGGTGTTGCAAATGGCCTTTTTGGAATTATCGGCAGAGTCCTTAAAAAACAGCCAGACTCGGGAAGACCTAGCAGTAATACTGGCAACTTCCGTCGTGTTGGTGATACGGGGAGCGGGTGCCCGCCTTCTGTCTGCGGCCTCCACACTGCTTCTCCCTGCCTGTATGGTGCTACACCTCCCCTTGTGTGCAGCTGTCCTCGCTCTGCATGTCCTCCTGCCAGGTTAAGTCAGTTACTATATCATCCACCACATCATCTTCCACTTCCGCACCCTGGTCTTCCTCTTGACTTTCTGGCAATTGTGTGTTATCATTGTCCACCTCTTGTGACACATTCCCACCGTGGCCTTTGTGCGACCGTGGCTGTTCAAATATTGGGGTATCGCTACTTACGATCTCCTCCTGCCCCACTTCAAGTGGAGCGGGCAAGATGCCCGAATCTATAAATGGAAAAGTGAACAGCTCTTCAGAGTGTCCAAGTGTGGGATCAGTTTTGTCAGGGCACTTGGCATGGTGGGAGGAAGGAGGATCAAACACTATGGGAGACCCATAATGGGAACATACAATATTTAAAGAGGCCCTCCTCCACATCTCTTCAAAGGGGTATCGGAGTGCCTCCCAATTTTTGGCAGCTCTGCATAGGGCAAGACTATGGGAAACCCACTCCCTAATAATGGGTACATATAATATTCAATGAGGCGCTCCTCCACATCTCTTAAAAGGGGCATTGGAGTACCTCCCAATGAAAATTTTTTTTTAATGTAATAAAAAAATATATAATACACCAACACTGTCTCAAATGTTAGTATGAGCCCTTAACATTTTCCCCAGGAAAATCAATTTTGGTTTTGTTTTTGGAAGTTTTATTGTGAGTCCGTAAACGTGGCGTAATACTCAGACAACATTGTTGACAGCAGTAACATGGGAGTCACAAATGCTTAAAGGGGTCTTCCCCATGCTGTTCCCATGTCATTTGAGCACTGTTATTATACATTTGTGACTTTTTTAGGGTTTATCCATGCTGCCGGGGGTGCCACCGGAAAAATGCTCGGGTTTCCCATAGGTTAACATTGGGCTCAGTGCTCGGGTCGAGGACCCGAGCATTTCGCTATGGTTGACCCGAGCATTGAGCACGTGAGCATTTTACATCTCGCTCATCACTACTATTTGCCACTACTAATCTATGCTTGGGTCCTTTGTTTGGTTTATTTTACCACAAATCAGGGATTATATTGATTAGGCTAAGCACAATATATCATTTGGTAATTGTACTATTTTTCTTGTATTTATATGTATCTATATAAGGACATTGTAATAGCAGTATCTGTAATTGTACTGATAATTATACTGTATGTGTAGGTTCGCTATGTACCTCTACTCATGCTTATACTTTGGGTACCTCACTCAGTTCCTTAGTTTTACTATTAACTAGTGATTTATATTGATTGGGCTACACGCACATTATACAGATAATCTATATCAATATACCCATCCCCTTTTTACTTTTAACTGAAGGGTGTCTCCTAGCTACGCATGTGGTTTAGGGCACTATCATGCAGGAGTTTTCATATTCCTATGAGCATTCTGATTTTTATTGTATATTTTGGGTGCCCTCCAGATTGTTGCAACCTATATAATTACTTTGTACACATACAATATACAATGATGTGCAAATTAATTGGGACAAAGCATTTTTCGAGGAAAATCGTTAGTTGGTTACCAGTCAGTGATTCAAACCAGTTTTAACTGCTTTGAACAGGTGTGAGTGTACAACCTTGAGTAACAAAATGTGGTTTGACTGGTTTTAGTCAGAAAATAACAGCTAGCTGCCCCCTCAGCTTCAGTTGAGAGCTTGTTTCTGTGAGGAGTGGTTTAGTGTACTTTTTCTCTCAGTGTGATTCGTGCCTGTAAAAATGGATGTTACTCCACAGAAGAAGTCTAGAATTATTACTCTTAATGAACATACAAGTCTGACTGTAAGAGAAATCGCTTCCACCATTGGTATTGGAAAATCTACCGTTTCAAGAATAATTCGCACACACAATGAAACTGGATCTCCAAAGCAAAAAGGGAAATGTAGAAGAAAAAGGAAAAGAACTGATAAAACACTTATCAGCAATAGTAAAACTAATGCAAGAAAAACAAGTAAAGACTTGCTTTGTCCTAATTAATTTGCACAACACAACACCTTACTGTAATCTTTCTTGTGCTAAGCCCAGAGGTCTTTTTTAGTATCCATTTCTCATTATAATTGGGCTATATGGCCGTTGGCCTTTTTAATTGTTTTAATCCTCATGTGGTGCATTTTTGGATATTTTTTTTGTAATAATAAAATTATATTCAGGTGTATCCCTACTTTATTTGCACATTATCCTTTTGTATACATCAACAATTACTGGGGCGGTGGCAGGCTGCTAATCTGTAGCCTGGGGGGCCCAATAACTGTGGGCTTCACGGCGCTGAGAATACCAGACCAAAGCTGCCTGGTTTTTACCCTGTCTGGCAATCAAAAGTAGGGTGAAGCCCACACAATTTTTTTTAAAATTATTTATTTAAATAATTAAAAAACAAATAATGAGCTCTCCTGTATTTTTGATTGCCAAGCAATGTAAAGCCAGGCAGCTGAGGTTGGCAGCCCCTAGCTGTCCGCTTTATCTGCCCTGAGAATCAAAAAACGGCGAAGCCCCAAATCATTTTTTTAATTATTTCTTTATTTTTACACCCTCTTTGACGGCAAGTTTGTTGCCAATGGCAACCAATCAAGGACGCTGGCACAATGGGTGGGGGCGCAGCAGCCGATCACACATGCTGTTACAGAGAGTGGACGTCTGTGATTGGCTGTTGGAGGCAAAGTGCAGTGAATAATCATGAAGGTAATGTGCAGACCGGAAGTACAAGCTAGCAGTTCTTGGTAAGTATATGCCGCTGCTTTAATCACCATTTTGCTTATTTTTACAGCTTCCCCAGACCACCTAAGCACCATTTTATAACTTTATAGTCCAAAGTCAGGGTTCAGGCTCAAGTTCAGGTCAAATCTGGTCACGAATCCGGACTTTAAAAAGAAAAAAGTCTGTCCGGATCCTCAAAACCCGAACATCTGCATGTCCGCCCATCTCTAATACAGAAGTTTTTATTTTACATTTTTGCTGGATTTTTTCCTTTTGTCTGTAGTCAGCTTGGCAAGTAAATAATATAATAATGAACTACATGACTGGCATGCCACAATTAGGGCTCGTGTTTATTGCCATGCTTGTTATCACACTTTTTCTTATATATGTGTTGTAGACATTAACTGTAATAATAACATAATACTTAAAGTGATTGTCAGAGACTATTCAATTTTTTTTTTCTATGGGCCTAAGAACTAACAGGCATGTCACAGACCACCACTGATGGCCAATTTACTGCTTCTTGTTAACAGAGCAGTTCTTCTTTTCTGGGCTACTCTGTCATTAGTGCGTGACTACTGATGTCATGGTGATTAACAAGCACTTACCACCATTAGGCAGTGGTAAAATCATCTACCATCAGCCGTAGTGATGGGCGAACCTGAACTGTAAAATTCAGGGTCTGTACAGGACACATAGTGTCTTAAACATGGGTTTCCCTGGGAAATCCGTGTTACAGTTCGGCTCCGGGGGCTGCAAAATTCTTCACGACCCATGACGTTGTACAATGTCATGGGTTGTGTCCCGGTGTTTGATGTGAGCTCCGGCGCGGCGCTCACATCAAACACCCGACATCTCAGCTGATCTCATCAGCTGAGATGTCAGGCTAACAGCAACGATCTGATCCGGGATCCGGATCACTGACAGCGGGATCAAAAAGCGTCGCTACGAGGAACATGCTGTTCCCCGCCTGCACCGGAGATCCCGCAATAGTATCAGGAGATCTACGGTGCTCACGTGACAGCTCGGGGTCCTGGCTTAACCCTGGAAGCTGTAACGGAGTGCTTCCAGAGAGTGGTTGGCAAGCACTGCCAACCACTCACCATCCGTGATTCTGACAGATACTGATGAGCTGCAGCTCTTCGGTATCTGTCAGAAGCGATTGGATGGTGTAGCAGGGTGCCTGTCTAATGGTGGGGTTACACGTCCCGATATCGCCGCGATATCGGAGGCAACGCCGCGGGGAGCGCGCATTTTTTCAGCCCTTTTCCCGATATCGCATCGCCGGTTTACACGCTGCGATATCGGGAAACAACGTCCCTCCGATGTGTACGCCCACCAACCTAGTAACGACCATTTAACATGGGAGTTAATGGGTGAGGTGCGAGTACAGATCGGAGTTGGGCTGTTACACGCTGCGATGCTGGTACAACGGCCATGCGATATCGGGGAGTTGAATAGCTCTGCTATTCAACTCCGATATCGTTTTGGCATCGTTCCAGCATCGCGTTGTACGCTCAAACCGTACAACGCGCAAACGATATCGGGTCCAACTCGCAACCCACGTGACTTTTTGTCGGAGTTGGGTCGGAGTTGGACGCCGATATCGCGGCGTGTAAACCCACCATAAGGTTCTGTGTAAAAATAAGAATCAATTGTGAAATAAAGTTTTTACAAACATGTGAAAAAACCCCCCATAAAAGTTAAAATCACCCCCCTTTTCCCTCATTCACAATAAAAGTATTAAAAAAAAATACACGTTTGATATCGCTGCGTTCAGAATCGCCTGATCTATCAAGATATAAAATCAAATAATGAGAGCCATAAACTGCGTAACGGAAAAAATGGTCCAAACAACAAAATTATGTTTTTTTGGTCGCCGCAACATTGTTATAGAATGCAATAATGAGCGATCAAAACAGCGCATCCACCCAAAAATGGTATCACTAGAAATGTCAGCTCAAGATGCAAAAAATAAGCCGTCACACAGCCCCAGATCCCGAAAAATGAGGACGCTACAGGTCGCAGAACATGGCGCAAAAGGTGTGATTTGTTTTTTTTTTTTCAAATTTCTGAATTTTTTTCACCACTTAGATACCAGTAAAGGTACCTCGTACCAACCTGAGGCATCACACCGTCATGTCGGTTTTACCATATAGTGAACATGGCGACTAAAAAAAAACAAAAAACAAACATGTAATTGCACTTTTTTTGCAATTTCACTGCACTTGGAATTTATTTTGCAATTTTTCTGTACACTATATGGTAAAATAAATGACTGCATCTAAAAGTACAACTCGTCCCGCAAAAAACAAGCCATCATATGTCTATATTGATGGAAAAATAAATAGGTTGTGGCTGTTGGAAGTAGGGGAGCAAAGAACGAAAATGAAAAATGAAAAATTCCAGGGTCATGAAGGGGTTAATAAAATTAATCATTATACCTACCTGGTCCCGCAGTGTGTGTCCTCGCATCCCGCTGTCACAGCTGCAACTACATCCAGGCCGCTCATTATCTTCCGAGATATTCACTTCACTGTCTTTAACAGCCAATCACAGATGCCCTGAGCCCTGGGTGTGATTGGCTGTTCGAGTAATCTGCAATCAGCCCATACATTCTAGTATGGTAGAATGTATGAGCTGCATTCAGCTCCACACACTGCACTAGGCAGTGCTGTCATTCTGTGCCCAGTTCTCTTTGCTAGGATATGGTGTTTGTCTGCTGGCAAAGATGTAGCAGAGATGAAGAAGCTAAAAAGACCTGGATTACATCAGAGAGAGTTTTTTTTTCTAATAAATGTGTTTTGTGTTTTATTTCTATTACAAAACTTTTTCTCTGTGTCTTTTTTAATTATTTATTTGAGATTCTTAATGGCTGGGTCTAAATTGGCCTGATATTAAGAATCTCAGTGCTTAATACCAGCCGGCAATATAAAGCTGATGTTAAGCCCTTATTAGCCAGTGTGCCACCCCCCACCAGGGCTGCTGGAAGTGCCGGGTAAAGTGCCTGGAAATGGTGCTACAATGAATGCGCCATTTTCAGGGACAGCTGTGGGCTGCGGTTTTCAGCATGGTGGGTCCAGAACACTTGGGTCTAACCACACTAAGAATCCCAGACCCCAGCTGCCTAAGTTTACTTGACACTCCAGGCTCCAAGACTTCTTCCTAGCTGCACCAATTCTCTGGAATGCTCTACCCAAAAAATTAGAACTATCCACAACTTGCATAGCTTCAGACACTCCCTAAAACACATCTTTTTAAGGCGGCCTATCATGCTCCCCAATAGAAGTCCATTATACTGTATATAGCCCATTCACTATCTCTCTGGACATAACTCTCCTTCAAACTCCACCAAACCCAAAAGCTCTACACAGATTGGCTGATGACCATTCATGTAATTTTATTTCTACCCCCCACTTCCTCAAGATGCCTGGACCATCACTGTAATAAGCCCATGTACTATGTGTAATTCCTATCTCGGTGTAGATTGTAAGCTCTTTTGAGCAGGGTCACCTTTATTTTTGCTTTAATTATTGTATTGTACTTTTTACATTGATTCTCTGCTTATTGTATTGCATTTATTACTGTACTGTTTTTTTTACTCTGTTTCTCTGCTTTAATTATTGTACTTTTTACATTGATTCTCTGCTTAGTGTATTGTATTTATTACATTGATTCTCTACTTTAATGACTTCCTGTATTGTATTTTTTTTTATTGTTACCTATGACCATTTGAATATGAACCACTGAATTGTAAAGCGCTGCCAAATATGTTGGCACTATATAAAGATTATTATTGTTGTTATTATTATTATTGGCTGACGATCAAAATATGGCGGGAGCCCAAGTATTTTTTTTAAATTATTTATTTAAATAATAAAAATAAAATATTAGGCTTCCCTGTATTTTGATTTCCAGCCAAGGTAAAACCAGACAGCTGGAGATGGTAGCCCATAGCTCTCTGCTTTATCAGTGCTGAAAATCCAAAATATCCCAGAGCGCTACATGTTTTTTTCCATTATTTAATTATTTTTACACTACTGTGATGTCAGTCAATCTGTGAAGGGCCCAACAGCCAATCACAGACGCTTTCACAGAGAGTGAGCGTCTGTGATTGGCTGCTGTAGTAACCTGAAACCAGCCTATACATTCTAGAATCTAGAATGTACGGGCAAAATCCAGGTTATTCCAACATCCAATCACAAATGGCCATTCTCTGTCACAGCGTCTGTGATTGGCTGTTGGGTCCTCCACACTCTGCAATATTTTTGATTCTTAGAGCAGATAAAGCAAACAGTTACAGGCTACCACCCCCAGCTGTATGACTTTACCTTGGGCGGTAATCAAAATACAGGGAAGCCCAATATTTTTTTTTATCAATTATTTAAATAAATAATTAAAAAATAAATGTGTGGACTCCTGTTATATTTTGATTGCCAGCCAGGCAAAACCAGGTAGCTGGGGGCTGGGATTCTCAGCGTGGTAAGACTCAAGCTTTCTTGGCCCCCACACATAAAACCCCTGAAAATGGTGCATTCATCATAGCACCATTTCCAGGTGCTTTACCTGGTTCCATCAGTGGCCCTGGTGGGGGATGGCACTCTGGGTAATAATGGGGTTAATACTAGCTTTGTATTCTCAGCTGGGACTAAGCCCAAAATTCATGTTGTCACGTCTAATTACAAAAACAACACAGAGAAAACTTTTTATTAGAAATAAAAGAAAGAGCACATTTAGAGACTCCATCTTTTATTACAAAGAAAACCTTCCCTCTGATGTAGTCCATAGGCAGATCAATTTAATCTCTGCTTTATCTCTCTGTACAGACAAGCAGGCTGAGGCTGACAGTGACAATCAAAGTTCAATCGAGTTCATAGCTGAGCCATGCACTCAGGCGAACACTGATGACACAGTGAACACTGCCGAAAACTGCCGAGTTCTCAGTAATGCAGTGAATATCCCCAGAAGTTAATGAGTGGCACTGGAAGTAGATGCAGCCGGGACAGCGAGACGGTAGGATGCACGCCGTGGGACACAGTAAGTATATTGATAATGTTTATTAACTATGTGCTTTAATTTACAGCCCACCCTGCCCCATCCCATAACTGTAAAGTCCAGGCTCAGGGCTAGGAAGCAAGTTTGCATTATGTCCGGCCCGAACTCGGACTTTACAAAAAGGTTCGGGCAAACCAGCCGATCCCGAGCATTGGGGGATTTGCCTATCACTAATCAGCAGTCATGTAAATGATGTAATGTGAAAAAATGTAGAAATATTTACAGGATATGAATATTTTTTCAAGCCACTATAACCTCTTAGGTGTGCATTTGGTGAATTATTACTGTTACAGATTTTCTGTAGCATTACTGTATCTATTTGATACACTTGGTTAGTTGCTTTTTAAGAGTTTTTTTTATATGCATCTTTATCATGTTTTTGATGCTGCAGTTTTTACCTGTTTGGTATGTCGTATTTTAGACAAATTTGCTTTGCATTTTATACTTCCTGGTATTCGGCTTTGACAAAACTTTATTGATACAGTCATGTGCAGATTACATGTATTTTTAGTGTAAGTGTGCATGTTGAGTATCTCGTTTTCTTGCCTTTCTAATGCATTGTTTGCATGTATTTTTCATGCATTTGGGGTGGAAAACACTGCAAGAATGCAAGAATTGACATGGTGCAGATTTATCTCTGCTAGGGAAAAAAAGTAACGTGCACAACACATCAGGATTCTCATTGACTTTGCTGGCATGAGGATTTGCTTAAAAATTGCACTTAAAAATTCATAAAAAAATACAATAAAAACGCACCATGTGCCTTAGTGTTTTCTGCAGCAGAAACATACCTTATTTTTCAGATTATAAGACGCACTTTATTATGGGAGAATGCGGGTGGGGGGGTGTCTTATAATCTGAATATACTGATTATATAAAGCAGGGGAGGCTGGGGGCAGCTCTGGAGCAGTGTCAGGGGGCTGGAGCGGGCTGCTGAGCCAGCGGTAGGTCTCCTGCTCCCGCTCATTTAATATGCACTGCTGCTGTCCACTTCTCAGTGCTGAAGTTGCACTGAGAGATGGACAGGGGAGTAGTGCATGTTATGTGAGCCTGCATTCACCTCTGTTCTTCTCTCACTCCCTCCAATGTGTAGATGCCCCCCATACCCTGCTGTCACCCCATCTCTCTTATATGTCCCCCATGTCCTGCTGTCACCCCTTCCATTGTGTAGATGCCCCCCACATCCTACTGTCACCCCGTTACTCTGATATGCCCCCCCATGTCCTGCTATCACCCCATCCCTCTAATATGCCCCCCAACATCCAGCTGTCATCCCATCACTCTGATATGACCCCATGCTGGCCCGCAGCATGTGAAATAAAAAAAGCTTCTTACTTACCCTCCGGCAATATGTGTTCAGTGTCACTGCCATCTCCCAGTCTCTGTGCTGCTGTTCGCATCTTCCGATCATGTGATCAGGCCCACAGTGATGATATCATTGCTGTGTGCTTGATCACATGATCGGATGCCGAGCAGTAACCCAGAGACCGGGAGACGGCGGTTACTATAGGTTGATGGGGTGATAGTAGGATGTGGAGGGCATCTACACAATGCAGGGGGTGACAGCAGGATGTGTGGGTACATATAAGAGTGATGGGGTGACAGCAGGATGTGGGGAGGCATCTACACAATGGAGGGGGTGACAGCAGGACGTGAGGGGACATGTAAGAGTTATAGGGTGACAGTAGGACGTGGGGGGTATCTACACAATGGAGGGGTTGACAGGGGATATATATACCAGGATGGTGTATATATATATACATATATATATATATATATATAAGGATGAGGGACATATATACTGATTTGTAAGACGGACACTGGCATTATAAGATGGACCCCATTGAACATTAAAAAATTTTTCTCTCTTTTCCTTCACCAAATTTGGGGTTGTGTCTTATAATCAGGTGCGTCTTATAAAGTGAAAAATACAGTACTTGAAATGCATATGTTTTTCTTACATGTGGATTTTCCACATTAAACGCAAGTCTAGGTGTTTAATCTGCTCATAAAACTCAGTGTACCCGCAAAAAAAATTTACATGTTGACAACTGCAAACACGTACCGCAGGTCACTTTACATTGCATAAAAATAAAAGCACTGCGGGCTTGAAATTTCTATAAATCCCATCCATCTTATTGGAAGCGTAAGATACTGAATTTCTAAAACATCAAATCATATCTTGGGAACTTTTTCTTACAATGCAGCCCCAGCTCAGTGGAAAAAAAAGAAAAGACTTTTCATCCCCTGACCTACTCAATAGAGAGTATTTCACTTTTGGAGGCTCTCAATTAGTGCTAATGCTGTCTGGCAAAACTTGGCGTCTATTATGACAGCACTGACCATCAGACAGAATTACATCAGGATAGTTAGATGGCTGTTACAATATGAGACAATCGGCCGGTAATGGATGGTGTTGGGCAATTTCCAGCACCTTTACTATGTCATTATTGTTTCGTGTACCATTTGTAATTCTCAGGGCTTTAATGCTGTAATCTTTCCTCAGGTCTAATCAATTACCTGCCTAAGTGAATGTGTAATGACCGCTCTTTTATTTTTTTCATTTCCGTTCAGTTCACTCCACAGGAATTGACCCCAGTTCTGGAGTTTATACATAAGAATTCTAAATACTGTAGAACAATGATTTGTCTTTCAGTTACAATCACTATAGGATTGTCTGGGTGATCACATTTCTATACAAACAACATGATTACTTGGTCACAAAATATTTTCAATGTTAAACATTGGGGAAAGATGTGTATTTTTCAGGGTGGTCTAAAAGCTTGTATGTTGCAAAGTTCATGTAAAACATTTGAGCACTTATGATATTAATTAAAAAAACCCTCGCAGGAAGAAGCAGTTTTTACAATGGTAACCTATGGATTGTCAGAATAAGAATGAATGGCTCTGTCAGGATCCTGTTGTCCTTCTCTTCCTATAAGTCTGATGCCATGCAGTCCGCTCTTCATAGCCTTCATTGCTTACTGTAATTCAGTAAGATTAAAAATGATTACATCTTATGAGAAACATAATTAAACATCCATTTATACATCAATTCCTTTGTCAATCCATGATTGCATTCCTGATATAAGCTCTTCATGTCCTATTTGTCGGTGAAGTGCAGTTGTCCCTTTACAATAACAGTTGTCACTAGAGATGAGCGAACTTTTTCGAACAAGGTTCACCAATTTAGAATTTGGCACAAAAATTGAAGGATTTAGTTCGTGATTGGAAAACTCGAGCAATTTACAAACAAATGGTGAATACGGCTTTGTTTGGGGAAAAGTTTGAAATTTTAAAATGGCCCTAAAACTTCCCTTGAAGGTTTGGGGTGAGAATGCTTGCTGGAAGTCCCGGTGTCTGAGAACTTTTCCAATCTAAGGTTAGCGGAGTTCTCAGCTTTTGGGTCTACCAGCTTCTTTCAACATGGTAAATTTACGTGAGCGTTAAAAGAAATGTTGTTAGCTTCTTTGAGTTTGTGGCTGTTGGGACACCTGTAGGCTGTGAACTATTGGAAGAGTGCCAGCAGCTGTGAAATCCAGGAAGCTTAAAATCTCCCTTGAACATTCTTATAACAGAGTTTTGTTGTTTATTTTTTTAGAGAAATGTATCTGCTAGCAATTCAGATACAAATAGCATGTGTCCATTATATGCTTAGCATACAAGGCCTTATAGGTCTATTCACACTCATAATACACTATATGGCTGCGTTCACACATTGCGTATTTTCCTGCGTTTTTTTTACGCGCGCGTATTTTCCTGCAGTTTTTACTTGCGTTTTTTTACGCAGGTAAAAAACGCACCTCCATTCACACACTGCGTTTTTTGCCGCGTTTTTTTTACGCGCGCGTTTTTTTACGCGCGCGTTTTTTTCCACATTGTACACAAACATGACAGTGAAGTAAAGTTTGGTGAAGAAGAGAGAAAAAAAAAGGGTCATTGATGTCATTTCCTCTCTTCATTACTGAGAAGAGAAGATACTCTGGAGCATGGCTAATTTGTCAGCTGCAATGGCCTTGAGTCAAAGACGCCTTAGCAAGCGAAACAGACATCGGCTGGGGCTCATTATAATAGCTGAAGTGCTTCGCCGCAGACTGGTATGTACCATGGATCTGACTATTTTAGGTGTCTGTGCAGTGTTTCTCGTCTCTGTCTCCCCCTGTGCCTCTGTATCCTCCTGTGCATGTTTGGCAAGTATTCACCTCCGTTGTTTAATCACTAATTTTTTCTTTTTTAGGCCCGCAACTGTCCCAAAAGGTTGTGGGTTCATCCAATACTGGAAGAGCGCGAGGATAAAGGAAGTTTTCAAAACCTGTACCAGGACTTAAGAACGTAAGTTTCTACCCTGTTATCCCCAAACAAAATTGTGTGCTTAGGCCCTTTAACATAGGTGGTTTTGTCAGGATCCGGCCAAAAAAAGCATATCCCGAGGGTCACGCTTAACGGCCGCACTTGCGTCAAGCCCCATGCATTGTCTATGTGGCTTGCGGTAAGGTGCGGCAAGTTTGTTTGTGGTACACGTTACAGATGCAGCCGCTAAAAAAAACGCAGGCAGCAGCCTTTTTTTTTGTGGCTGCAACTGTTGGAACCGCACTGGCCGCACCTGCCCACTTACCGCAAGCCCCATGGACAATGCATGGGACATGCCACAATTGTGCAGCAAGTACAGACGTTAGGTGGAAGATGCGCCAGATGCTTTATTTGTCCGGATCTGCTGCATTTTCCAAAAAAATGCCTATGTTTGCTCCCAAACATGCAAATTTTTTCAAGGTATGTCTTAGGCCGCGTGCACACGGTCCGGAGGAGCTGTGTGTTGGACGTAGCTCCTCCGGACCTGAGGGAAGCCACGGTGGTCGAAGGGAGACCGCAGCCGCCCTGTACTCACCATGGGCAGCGGGTGCAGGGTGGCTTCTCTGCTGTCATCTGATGGGAGCCGCTTCTGACTACGCAGCATGAAATAAACATGAGGAGCGGACTCCCAGCAACCCGCACCGCAGCTCCAAACACGCTGTGGGCGGGTTATGCATATTGAGGATGGGATTTCTTGAAATCCCATCCACTATGCTAATACTGTAGTACGCAGCGATTTGGATGCTGCGTCTTGCCCCAGCATCCACTGATTGTGTGCACGCACCCTTATTGCAAGCCCCTATCTTTCCCTTGCAGCCCTCAATACGGTATCCCCATAATCTCCATCTTGGTAACAGTACAAAAAAAAAAAAAATTGGCCTGTAGTCTGCGGTGTTCGCTGTACGGTATTCCTTACCGCCCTCTGAGTTCTTCTGCCATAGATATAGAGTGCCTTTGATTCAGTAGTGCATCCTAATCCCTGTAGTATATATTATTTTGAGGGGGGTGTCTTCTATTTATGGCAAGTGGGTGTTATCTAATGTATTTAGGAAATGTTTTTTTATTTTTTTCTTCATTATCAATGTACATCTATATCAAATTACCTATCTAATTATATATTTTCATAATTTTTTTGGGTCAAAAAAATGTTGTCTACAGCTTTCCAGACAAATTTCAGTGGTTCACAAGGATGAAAATTGTGGATTTTGATCGCCTGCTGGACATAGTGAGTGAAGACCTGACTCTCCAGGATACGTGGATGCGGGATGCGATCTCTGCAGAACAACGGCTGCTCATCACCTTGCGGTAAGTATTGTCAGTAATGTATAGCCTCATTTTTTCTTAGCAGCAATAGTGAAATTTTAAAGGACAGTCGCTGTTTGTGCAGCCGATGCATAAATCTGCCGGATCTACTGTTAAATTTAGCACCAGAGCCGGAAGATTTAATACATCTGCTACGCAACGGGCATTAGGCAAGCCTACGCAAAGCCTCCATTTATTCTCTATGTGACTTGTGTAATTATGCTGCGATACGGTAAATCCAGCACAAACTTTTAAAACAAAATCTGCTAAACAGGCTTTTAGGACTTGCTACAACTGCCGTATTAGGCCCCTTTCACATCAGCGTTTTTTTCAAATCGCGGCAGATGCGGTGAAAAAACCGCATCTGCCACGATTACCGCATACCGGCTGCACTTGCGGCGCGGTTGCGGTTTTTTCCATGCAAAGTATAGGCGTACTTGCGGCAGGTGCGGCAAGTGCGGTTTTGCACTTGCGGCAGGTGCGGCCGCGAAAAAAAACGCGGTCAGCCGCAGTTTTTTTCGCGGCCGCACCTGCCGCAAGTGCAAAACCGCAACTGCCGCAACTACGCCTATACTTTGCATGGAAAAAAACGCAACCGCGCCGCAAGTGCAGCCGGTATGCGGTAATCGCGGCAGATGCGGTTTTTTCACTGCATCTGCCGCGATTTGAAAAAAACGCTGATGTGAAAGGGCCCTTAGGCCCCTTTCACATCTGCGTTATTTTACAAATGTGGCAGTTGCGTTAAAAAAAAATCATCTGCCGCATAACGGCCGCACTTGCAGCACACTTGCGGCAAGCCCCATGCATTGTTTATAGGTCTTGCAGTTAGTGTGCGGCGGGTGCCGTCTCAGCACTTATTTCCGCAAAACAAACGCAGTCAGCCATGTTTTTTTTTCGGCCACAACTGCACTTGCCACACACTAACCGCATGGCCCATAGGCAATGCATGGGGCTTTACGCAAGAGTGCGGCAAGTCCGGCCGTTATGCAGTAAATGCAGACTTGATGTACCTGATGGCAGTGCCATAGGGAATGGTTTTTTTGGGAACTGTAGTGTGTAGGTGATGAGCAGTCCCTGGTTTAGATACAAAGTAAGATATAGGTAGCTTGAATTAGATAACTAGCTTTACATACATAGGTTTTTTTTTTTTTTTTTCAGTTCAGTCAGTGTATTGATTTTTGTGTATGTTTTTTTTTTTTTTTTTGGCAGATTCTCAATTGTCTTCAGAAATTGTTTACTATGTAATGTCCTTTTCTTTTGTAGATTTCTGGCCACAGGAGAGAGCTACGCATCACTGCACTTTCAATTCCGGGTTGGTGTATCCACCATCTCTGGAATTGTGAGGAGCACATGTGACGTGCTTTGGCAAAAATTGCAGCCCATCGTGATGCCTTCCCCAACCGAGGACACTTGGCTACAGGTTGCAGCAGGCTTTCAAGCTGTAGCCAATTTCCCAAACTGTGTGGGAGCACTGGATGGCAAACATGTAAGGGTGCAGAAGCCACCTGGATCAGGATCAGTGTACTTCAATTATAAAAAGTACTGTTCTGTGGTCCTCATGGCAGTGGCTGATGCACATTACAAGTTTGTCTCCATTGATGTTGGTGCCCCAGGCAGTTGTGGGGATTCGGGGGTATTTGGAAGATCAGAGCTTGGGCAGCAAATTTTCCTAAATCACGGAACGCTCCCAGCCCCACGAGCTCTGCCGGGTTCCACAGATCCAGTACCCTTTGTGATGGTATCGGATGAGGCTTTTCCTCTGAAGCCAAACCTGCTGCGCCCATACCCACGGAGGGGACTGAATACCCAGCAGAGCATATTTAACTATCGGCTGAGCCGGGCACGTAGATATGTGGAGTGCACCTTTGGAATCCTGAGTAGTCAGTGAAAGGGTGTTGCACACAACCATCCAGTTGGAGGAGGAAACAGTTGGCAGCGTCATTAGAGCCTGCTGTGTTCTCCACAACTTTGTGCGAGAACATACAACAGAACATGTGGATGAAACACAGCAGGCAGATCTTACTCCTTTCCTGTACATGTCAGCTGGTCGTCCATGCAACTCGGGTGTGAGTGTCAGGGAAAACTTCACTAACTATTTTGTGAGTCCCGAAGGTGCCGTGCCCTGGCAGTACTCTTGTGTCGGTGTTGAGCAGCTAGACCTGCAGAGAGCCTTGAAGAAAATCCCACACCCAATTCATAGGACTTCAAGTCCCGGCAGCAGTGAACATGTTGTCGACATTTTGCCACGGTGGACAAAGAAAACAAGCACACAACATTGTAGTTTTTCTGAAAATTTTTTTAATTGCAAAAGTATTTCTTCCGGTTTTCAAAAATGCTATAAAAAACATGTAATGTACATAACTTGGTTTCATTTTTTTCTTGTAAACCTTAACATGTAAACAAAGTGCAAAGCACCCAAACAGTGGTGCATCAATTTTAAACACACATGGATGTCCAACTCCACTCATCAATGAACGCCAAGAGGGTATCTTCCAACTCTCATTAGCATTGCCCAAGGCCATTTTCTCGTCACCACTGACGGTGAGTCATTCGGCACTTGGGCAACACTAATCAGAGCCGGAAACATGCCCTCTTGGCGGCAACTGAGGAGTGGAGTTGGACATCCTGCCCTTAACAAGAAGTAGAGCAAAGCACCCAGAAATGGTGCAACATTTGTAAACAGATATGGATGTCCAAGTCCACTCGTCAGGTGCCGCAAATAAGGAATGCTTCCAGCTTTGATTAGTATTGATCAAGGCTTTTTTCTCATCACCTCGAAGGGCGAATCATTCGGCACTTGACCAATACTAATCAGAGCCAGAAACACCCACTCTTGGCGGCAACTGAGGAGTGGACTTGGACATCCTGCCCTTAACAAGAAGTAGTGCAAAGCACCCAGAAATGGTGCATTTGTAAACAGATATGGATGTCCAAGTCCACTCGTCAGGTGCCGCAAATAGGGAATGCTTCCAGCTTTGATTAGTATTGATCAAGGCTTTTTTCTCATCACCTCGAAGGGCGAATCATTCGGCACTTGACCAATACTAATCAGAGCCAGAAACACCCATTCTTGGCGGCAACTGAGGACTGGACTTGGACATCCTGCCCTTAACAAGAAGTAGTGCAAAGCACCCAGAAATGGTGCAACATTTGTAAACAGATATGGATGTCCAAGTCCACTCGTCAGGTGCCGCAAATAGGGAATGCTTCCAGCTTTGATTAGTATTGATCAAGGCTTTTTTCACATCACCTCGAAGGGCGAATCATTCAGCACTTGACCAATACTAATCAGAGCCAGAAACACCCACTCTTGGCGGCAACTGAGGAGTGGACTTGGACATCCTGCCCTTAACAAGAAGTAGTGCAAAGCACCCAGAAATGGTGCATTTGTAAACAGATATGGATGTCCAAGTCCACTCGTCAGGTGCCGCAAATAGGGAATGCTTCCAGCTTTGATTAGTATTGATCAAGGCTTTTTTCTCATCACCTCGAAGGGCGAATCATTCGGCACTTGACCAATACTAATCAGAGCCAGAAACACCCATTCTTGGCGGCAACTGAGGAGTGGACTTGGACATCCTGCCCTTAACAAGAAGTAGTGCAAAGCACCCAGAAATGGTGCAACATTTGTAAACAGATATGGATGTCCAAGTCCACTCGTCAGGTGCCGCAAATAGGGAATGCTTCCAGCTTTGATTAGTATTGATCAAGGCTTTTTTCTCATTACCTCGAAAGGCGAATCATTCGTCACTTGACCAATACTTATCAGAGCCAGAAACACCCACTCTTGGCGGCAACTGAGGAGTGGACTTGGACATCCTGCCCTTAACAAGAAGTAGTGCAAAGCACACAGAAATGGTGCACAATTAGTTTGGCCCAACACAAACAGCACGAATTGAGTTATTGCAGATTAAACAAATCTTGGGAGTAGAAGTAATGACCATTAGCTGATGAAAGGTTAGATTCTGCTGATGGTGGGTTACTGGTTGGTAGATTGGGATACCATAAATTTTCAAGGGAAGTGACAATTTCTGGCATCGACAGCTTGCGGCTGGGGTTCTCCGCAAAGTATGTTAAAACCATCGTTAAAAAGGACTAACACATAGACTGATGTTCAGGGACAATATTTCTGAGACCAACAGCTATTGCGTTGCCAAAAATGGTGTGCTCATCCTCCTCATGTAGAGGCGTGTCAATTAACTTTATAGCTCGTGACAACGCCTCTCTCTCATCATCAGTTGATGACATGTTCTTTTTTTTTTTGGCCCGCTTGTTTGCAGGTGGAGACAAGGGGCTAGGCAGTTGCACTTGTTCTTCTGCAGTCACAGAAGGTCCAGCAGAGTCCTCTGTATTTTCAGTGGTTTGGACTGGCTCCGGCCTTAACTCATTATTTGCAGATTCTGTCAGCTGGGCTGTGCTGGTGACCACAGAAGTCGCACTCGCCGCTGGCAGTGAAGCAACAGGCTGCACATTAGTAGTTGTGCTGTAAAGGCAAAGAAAAAAAGATTGTTTAAGAAGTTTGCATATTAACCATGTTAACTTTTATTTTGAAGAAGAACAGTTGTCATCATACTTACGGGCGATAATGAATACATCCCATCAAAAAGTCTAATCTTGCATCATATCTGCGATTACGTGCTGCCGATCCGCTCGGGAGCTCCTGCTTCCCCCGAATGTACCGGTCCCTGATAGATCGCCACCTTTTTTTTATAGATTCTTCTGAAATGGGGAAGAAAAGAAGCAAATAAATTAGCTTACAAATCAACTTTATCATAAACAAATTAACCCATACCACCTCCAAAAAAAATTAAACCATTTACCAATCGTAGACCTCAATCGAGGTTCATATGAGTGAAATTCAGGATACAAGCACAGGTAGACCTTCCTCCATGAGTCAAGCTTATCATTCCTGTTTGCATATTCCTTGCAACTTTTGTCCCAAAGTGCGGGCAAGCTATGTATCTGAAAAAAGAAAGCACAAACAATTAAGTCACGGATTTATGCAAGCCATGAAAAAACATGCAGACATAAAACTGACATCCATACACAGACATAAATGCTCTAATAAGGTAGCAATACACTCACATTAGGGAAACTAACATCTATTGATTCCCCCCAAACTTTTCATTACCTGTCCGTGCACCTTGCTACTACATCCAAATCCTCCCTGTGTAAAAAAAAAAAAGGAATATACAGGGCTGTTGTCCTGAAAGGAGTTTGTATGTTCGTTATAAGTCCGACAATTTAAACACATACTGATAGGAGGCTTACATTGTGAGCCCCAATGGGGACAGTGTTGCAAATGTGATGTGGAATTAATAGCGTTATATAAATTATCTCAAAATATTAATCCTTATCATTTTCGGTGACGCAGTGATGTTTAGAAATGTGATATGAAGGTTCAGGGACAGGTACACATACGTTTGGGGGTAAAATGGAGCTGACAGGTAAAGCAAAAATTAGTGTTGCAAGGTTTGCTGTGTTGACCAAAAGTAACTCAGTCAGCAGCGGGTTGCTAAACCCATGCTGTTTGTTGTTTCCTTCACTGTAGTTAAAAAATCCATGTTAAGTTTTTATTTTTTAACCCCTTAGTGACGAAATTAGTCATTTTTCTTTTTCGTTTTTTCGCTCCTCGGCTTCCAAGAGCCATAACTTATATATTTTTCTGTCGACACAGACATATGACGGCTTGTTTTTTGCGGGACGAGTTGTACTTGCAGATGCAAAAATTTGTTTTACCATATACTGGACAGGGAAATTGCAATCAAATTCTAAATGCAGTGCAATTGAAAAAAAAAATGCAATAACACTTTTGTTTTTTGGTTTTTGTAGTCGCCGTGTTAACTATATGGTAAAACCAACGTGACCGTGTGATGCCTCGGGTAAATACGAGTTTGTAGCTACCAAACATGTATACCTTTATTCAGAGATTGAGGGTGGGATCTAAGGGGTTAACAGCAACGATCGGATGGCGGGACCGATTTCACACATCTCAGCTAGTGAGATCAGCTGACATGTGGGAGGTTTGAAGTGAGCGCCGCGCCGGAGCTCACTTCAAACACCGGGTAATGACATCCGATGTCTAGAGACGTATGTCTGTCGTTAAGAGGTTAAATTGTACACAAAAAAAGAAAAAAAAAATTTTGGTGTGGGCTTCGCCGTATTTTATATGTTCATCAAGGGTAACCCAAGCTGCTGGGGGCTGGAATCCTCAGCGTCTTGAGGCCCAACCGTTCTGGGCCCCCCACGCTAAGGACCCCAGCCAGCAGCCGCCCCGGTAGTGGCGCCTCAATGAGACATGCCAAACCTGGCAGGTAACTAGCTCTTCCACCAGCACTAGGACAACTTGAAGAGTTAGGTACAGCACCAGAAAATGGCACCTATAATGTGCTATTTTCTGGGGTGGTGGGTTGCAATTTGCAGCGTGGGGGGGCCACAACATTTGGATCTCTCCACGATGAGGATTCCAGCCCCCCAACTGCCAAGTTGTACCTGGCTGGCATCCAAAAATAAGGCAAAGCTCCTTGTAATTTTATTGTTAGAATAAAAAAAAAAAAATGGCATGGGGCTCCGCCATTTTTTTTGGTCCAGCCAGGTACAACTTGGCAGCTAGGGACTGCCAGCAACCCCCAGCTGCATCGTCATACCTGGCTGGAACCAAAAATACAGCGAAGCCTATTTTTTTTTTTTTTTTATAGAATTATTTCTAGAATAAAAATGACATAGGGCTCCGCCATATTTTTGGTCCAGCCAGGTACAACTTGGCAGCTACGGACTGCCACCAGCCCCCAGCTGCCTCGTCATACCTGGCTGGAACCCAAAATACAGCGAAGGCCATTTTTTTTAAATTTCTAGAACTAATTCGAGAAAAAAATTACGTGGGGCTCCGCCATATTTTTGGTCCAGCCAGGTACAACTAGGCAGCTGGGGGCTGGAATCCTCAGCATAGAGAGGCCCAAGCGTTCTGGGCCCCCCATGCTGCGAATTGCAGCCCGCAGCCGCCCCAGAAAATGGCGCATTCATTGAAGCGCCATTTTCTGGCGCTGTACCCACGCTCTTCCAGTTGCCCTGGTGGCGGTGGCTAACTGAGTAATAAAGGGGTTAATGCCAGCTTTTTATTGGCAGGTGGCACTAAGCCCGAGATTCATAATATAGGGCCAATCTTAGACCCGCCATTAGGAATCTCTAGTATGGTAAATAGTCAATAAATACACACATAGAAAAATCTTTTTATTAGAAAAAAAAACAGACACAATTCGGACTCCATCTTTATTATAAAAAGATCCGACGTAGTCCACAACGAAGGTCCCACGACGCTCAATCGCCTTTGCTTTCAGATCGCTACTCTGGAGCCCGATCCGCCAGCATGGTGATTGAGCTGCAGAAAGTGATCTGAGACCCCAGGCGCATTGACGCACTATGTGCATCACTGCGCCTGGGCTGTCAGATCTTTTTATGCAGCTCGATGCCCATGCAGGCAGATCGAGCTGCAGAGCAGCGATCTAAGAGCCTGGGCGCAGTGACCCACTATGTGCATCAGTGCGCCCGGGCTGTCAGATTGCTTTCTGCAGCTGGATCCTCAGAAAGTGATCTGACAGCTCCAGCACAGTGATCACATAATGGTCACTGTGGATCACTGTGCTGGAGCTGTCAGATCATTTCCTGCAGCTGGATCCTCAGGATCCAGCTGTAGAAAGTGATCTTACAGATCCAGCACAGTGATCCACAGTGATCCAATAATGGTCACTGTGGATCACTGTGCTGGATCTGTCAGATCACTTCCTACAAATAGATCCCCCCTGGGGTGTTGTACAACTCCCATGTACCTGTAGGCCGAGTGACAGGTCAGTGACACCCTCACTCGGCCTGCAGGAGCACGATCATTCCATGGCCCACCCCCTGGGCCATGGGTCGGGAATGGACTGTTTTTCATGGGCCAAACGGTGGGCCAAGGGTCGCAAAGGGGTTAAAAAAAATAGAAATAGGCCCGATGCTAGTGCATCGGGGGTGCGGTGAAATTAACAGGTGCCGTATAAATAGCCGCTGAATAGTACAGTCCTCTCTCCAGAAACTACACTGTTGTTGCAAGATTTATATGGAGTAAATGGTGGCTCAGTGGTTAGCACTGTATATGGTGGCTCAGTGGTTAGCACTGTATACGGTGGCTCAGTGGTTAGCACTGTATACGGTGGCTCAGTGGTTAGCACTGTATACGGTGGCTCAGTGGTTAGCACTGTATACGGTGGCTCAGTGGTTAGCACTGTATACGGTGGATCAGTGGTTAGCACTGTATACGGTGGCTCAGTGGTTAGCACTGTATACGGTGCAACAGTGGTTAGCACTGTATACGGTGCAACAGTGGTTAGCCCTGTATACGGTGCAACAGTGGTTAGCACAGTATACGGTGGCTCAATTGTCCTGTGCAAGCCCCCATTGTCCTGTGCAAGCCCCCATTGTCCTGTGCAAGCCCCCATTGTCCTGTGCAAGCCCCCATTGTCCTGTGCAAGCCCCCATTGTCCTGTGCAAGTGCCGGTGAAGCGATCTGTCAGCTGACAGTCTCGTACATCACGAGCCGGTCAGCCGATCGCTTCACCGGCAGATGCTGGAAGCCGCGAGGAGGACCGGACGCCTTCCTGAGGAGCGGTGAGTATGAAGGGGGACTCACTCACACACACACGACACAGACAGGACACACATACACAGACAGGACACACATACACAGACAGGACACACATACACAGACAGGACACACATACACATAGTACACACACATACTTACCATGTCAATGAGGCGCTCCACATCAATAGTCATCCTATTGAACACAGGCGCCTCCATCATGCCCAGACACTCGGTCACACAGGGACAGCCACGGGAAAGCAGGAATCCCAAAATGGTGGGATTTCCTGTTCCTGTTTTCCCTGGGGCTGTTCCCGTGTGACATCATTTCCTGCGCTCATACCCCTTGCCCCGCTCTGGAATGCGCATCGTCTGAACGGCGATGCGTAATTCCAGGGGTTAAAATGGGGCCTATGGGAGAACGCGCACGTAAAAAGACGGAAAGAATTGACATGTTCATTCTTTTTACGCGCGCGCTTTCTCCCATAAAAGCGCGGCCGAAAATTGCGCTGTGTGTGAACAGCAAAAGTGAAAGTGCATTCACTTTGCTGTGACACGCAGACGCAGGTCCGCTTTGGGGGAAATACGCGCGCAAAAAAGCGCAAATAATACGCGATGTGTGAACGTAGCCTTATACAGATATTTCACCTTGAAAATGTGCAATCCCTTTATTTCCATTCCTTCCATATGTTCAGAATACATATTTGGCATGAGCACAAGTGTGTTAATCTTGGACCAGTCCATGCATTGCCCACTAGCCTTATTCATCATTTCAGATGAATTGGTTGCTAAAAAAAAATTATTTTTCTTATTTTTCCTGCATATATGTCAAGCTTCAATAATCAATACTCCCATCCACAAGATAATGGTCATATCTGGGCCATGTGGAATGGGATTTGTTAGTTAGGTGTCTTCTGTCCGCATAGAGGGATTAATAAGAAGCTAAGCAACAAGGTTGGGCAAATGATAATATTCCTTAATTGATTGAGATATGGTGCTGGAAGAAGCAGGACCATAGGCAAAGGAAATGTGCATCACTGCGGAGGCCGGCACCATCTTGGGATTGCTGTATGACACAGCAAAACGGTGTACCATGTACCTGCAGTCTGCACTTTGGAGACCATATGGATCCACCCCAAGAGATGCCAGCTCTGGAGGAGCTGATTTTCCTCATTACCTCAGGGACCGAGGGTGCTTCACCGCAACCAGATCAGCCCGCAGAGGAGATACTCACATATGTGAGCTGAAGTACGACTGCATTGGGCCTGATTTGCAGACATTTCAGGATTCAGAAATACCTGCAACATCTCACGCGATATTGCAGCTCTCACAAGACAGTGAGTGTTAGGGCCCCATTGCACGTAGTGATGCTCCAGCGATAACGACAACGATACAACCTGGTAGGGATCGCTGGTGCGTCACTACATGGTCACTGGTGCGATGTCAAACAGTCAGATCTTACCAATGACGCAGCAACGATATGGAATGATACAGCAGTCGTTGGGAACCTGTCACTCTCGTGTGTAGTATTGATATCGTTCGTCGTTGTCCCTGTCAAACACAGCGATGCAGCATGCCCAGCGGGAGACCAATGGCCAAAAAATGGCCCAGAACGGTTTGTCACGATCAGCGATCTCACAGCGGGGGCCTGGTCGTTGCTACGTGTCACACATAGCTAGATCACTGGCAAGTTCACTGTTACATCACAATACCTGTGAAGTAACAACGATATCGCTAGCGATATCATTATGTGTGAAGTACCCCTAACAAGCACTGATGCCACTGAGGTTATCTGAGGTCACAAAATTGGATTCCCTGCTGCGTGATACCCATTGTGTAACCTGAGACAACCTTAGTGAAGTCACACTGTTGGGAGCCATGCATTGCTGGCTGTCTCACCATATGGGAGATGTAGTCACTGATCTTGCCTCCTATATGCTGGGACTACTTCAGGATTTATTTGGATGTCACTTTTGTTTTTTGAAACAAAAAATGTAAAAAATGGATTTTAATGTAAAAAAGAGGAATATATTGGGTATTTTATTTTTAAATCAAATAATTATTGGTGTGGTTATTTGTGTCTTTACTGACTTGATTAGTAATGTCGGGTATCTGATTGATGCCTCAATATTACTAACCTCTGAGCTGACATCAACTCCAAATGCTATTATCCTGTTCGCCAACACACCAGGGCAGCAGGAGAGCCGGGACGAAGCACCAGAAGAGGCACATCTAACGAAGGTGCCATTACTGGGGTGGCTGTGGCCTGCTCATTTTTATAAAGATTTTAAAATCTTTTCAGGTTTTAAACATTACTTGCGTTTTCAGCTATTCAAGTGGATGGATAGATGGATCAATGGATGTTTGGATAGATGGATGGATAAACAGAATATATTATAGATATATGGAAAGAATAGATAGATGAATGGAAAGTATAGATAGATTTATATATAGATGGAAAAAATAGATTTGGAGATAGATTAATAGATAGATGTATAAATAGATAGATGTCAAACAGCTATATAATGCTTCTCCGCCTCTATATATTGTAAGCTGACAACCTTTAGTGCTTTTCATGCTGCACTAATGGGTGTTTTAGTCTTGTAGCTAGCTAAAAGTAAATCATTGATTTTAAAAAAGAAATGTGGGGTCCCCCCTATCTTTGATCACCAGCTAGAGAACACTAGACAGCTGTTGCCTGCAGACTACAGCTGGTGCCTTTTCCTTGGCTGGTTATCCAAAATAGAGGTCACCTAAAGACATTTTTCCAAATTATTTATTTATGAATAAATAAATAATGTGAAAAACATGACGTAGGGTTCCCCCTATTTTTGATTACCAACCAAGGTAAAGGTGACAACTGGGGTCTGGTATTCTCTGGGTGGGAAGGGCCATATATTACAGGTCTGCACCACCCTAAAAATAGCAGGCAGCAGCACCTTCATAAGATGTGTTACTCCTGATGCTTCACCCCGCCTCTTTCAGCTGCCCTGGTGCACCCGCATTCAGAATAATAGAAGGGGTAATGACAGATGAGTATTGACAGCTGTCATCACTCCCTTGATTGGTAATGTTGCAGTGTTTATGATACCTCACATTACTAGTCTGGTGAGCAATTAGTTAAAAACACAGACGCAGAGAAAAATCTTGTATTAGAAATAAACCACACAGAGAAAAATCCTTTATTGTAAATAAAATACACAGACAACCCACTGTCACCCATATATTAAGACTAAACATAACCTCTGACGATAATCCATAGCGATGTCCAGGCATGGCTATATGCAGTGAGCAGAGATTATTACAGCATCTGCACACCGCAGCAGCTCACTCTCTCTGACAGCTGGCTGTGAGCAATGATGTCAGACAGTTCATCTGCAGTCACAGCTGAGTTACCATGGTAGAGACGACAGCTGTTAACATAGTGATCTCAGTTGAACTGTCTAATGGTACCTTTACACGCGGCAACATTTCTAGAGTGTCAACAGGTAACTTACTGGCTGCAGTTAAATCATGTAGACAAGGTTCTATCTTGTTGCTGTGTACAAATGGAATAATCTCTCCATGATTTCACTGCAGCCAGTAAGTTACCTGTTGACACCCTAGAAATGTTGCCGCGTGTAAAGGGGCCATAACATCACCGCTCACAGCCGTGTCTCAGTGTGAGGCTGGAGTCACACTGGGTAAGAGACATGCGAGACGTGCTCAAGTCTAGCATGCATCACCCTGCACTGCTGCCCACTCTCATTATCTTGCAGATACATAGTAATACACTCTTGTCATAGTAATGAAGCTGCACCTAGTGTGCTTCGCTAAATATTCTGCCATGTGGATTACCATTGGAGCTGCGTATGTTTGGGCTTAATAAATGGATGAAAGAGGATTGCCAATGTGTTTTATTTACAATTAAGGATTTTTTTTCTCTGTGTATTTTATTTCTAATGAAGGATTTTTCTCTGCGCCTCTGTTTTTTAACTACTTACTCACCAGATTGGTAATGTGGGGGAATCATATATGTCACAACATTTCGAATCCATGGTAACAAGGAGGAGGCTTAGAATTGTATACTGACCTATTTTATTAATAAAATTGCAATTGCTCTTTGTCGCCACTACGCGTTACGATAGCCCTAGCTATCTTCATCAGGTGGATAGAGAGCAAGATTAATGATAACCTTATATATTCCCTTAATCCAATGGGGTTAGTCCTCTGATTATGACATCACAGGATATAAAAATCACATGATAACAACAGAAAAATCACATGATAAAATACCCATATAGAATAAAATCAACTAATAAAAGTTTTTAAAATAATAAAATCTTACACTTATACAATAAAATGTGATAAAAATTAACCAGTTAAAAAGTTGCAACATATAAAAATGATTTAATCTATAGGGATTGGTTAAATCCATAGAAAACTGACTTACAATGATATTCAATGTGTTGGTCCACACAGTACATTCAAAAATCTTAGTAGATGGTCTTTTCAATCGTCAGGTTAAAGTCCTCTGGGGCAATCGTGCCCAACTTAAAAATCCAATAGCTCTCTTTATTGCATAAATGCACAAACCTATCAGGGACTTTCTCATCAACCTGATCAATGATTGTAAGACTTAGGTGAGACGGATCTTTCTTGTGTGCTAAGGCAAAGTGTCTCGAAACACTATGTAGCATGAAGCCTTTCACAATGTTGGATCTGTGTTTGCACAATCGTGCCTGCATAGTTTGGATAGTGCGGCCTACATACTGTTGGCCACACGGGCACTCTAGAAGATAAACAACATACATTGAGTGACAATTCAAAGATTGTGTAATATTAAAGGATTTGCCTGTGGTGTTAGAAACAAATGGTTTTTACACCATTTCGTATGGTTGTACAACATTTGCATTTGGTTGAGCCACATTTGTAACAACCTGGGTTACAAATCTTGGAGGGATTCAAATCTGGGCCGAAACATTTTTTGCCTCTGGGTTACTAGGGGCTACCATAAAACGGAGATTCTTACCTCTCCGGAAAATAACCCTGGGTTTATCGGGGATAACTTTAGAAAGCACCGGATCCCCCTTCAAGATGAACCAATACTTTTGTATCATATTTCGAATGTTCTTATATGACCGATTATAAGTAGTAATCAGATTCCAAACCACAAATTTATTGGTTGTGGCACGATAGGTACTTCCATTGTATTGATTCGAGGTATGTCCAGACAATTGAAAACATGGATCCAATTTATTGATACAAGAGTCTTGTGATAATAATCTACTCTTTTGAAAGGCATCGGACAATAGTTTACGGGGGTACCCTTTTCCCCTAAACCTTTTACTCAGAACCTTAGCTTCACGGACAAAGTCTGTGTCCGAAGTACAATTCTTTCAAACAAGCCAGTACTGTCCATAAGGTACATTTCTAACCCATGCAGGGAGATGACCGCTTGTGAATTCAAGATAGCTATTAACATCTACCTTCTTAAAGAATGTAGAAGTAGACAGCTAACCCTCCATATCAATCTGTATCGCAAGATCCAAAAATTGGATGGAGGTACTTGATATGGTGGCCGTGAATTTTAGACCCCAAGAGTTGGAATTCAGTTCCTCCACAAACCCCAAGGCTTCTTCTCGAGTTCCTGCCCATAACAAAAATAAGTCATCTATATATCGCTTATAAAACCATATATGCTCGCATGCATAACTAGACTGTGTGATGGAGATAGACTCGAAAACTCCATGAAGACATTTGCGTAACTGGGGGCGACCCTCATCCCCATCGCACAGCCTCTAATCTGTTTATACACTGATGTTTCAAATGTATAGATGTTATTAGTGAGAATTAACAAAATTCCAAGTTTCAAAAATTCTTTTTGGGGTTCAGCCATTGTCACATCCAAATTTAGAAAGTGATCTATTGCAGATATACCCAATTCATGGGAAATGTTGGAATATAGCGCTGTTATGTCCAAAGTCAGTAGAAGACAACCAGGTTGAGGCAGGGGCGTATCTATGGGGGTGCAGCTGGACCTTTTGCACCGGGCGCAACCCTGCGGGGGGGGCGCCGCTGCGCCGGTGCCATCATGAGGTCAGGCATCCGGCGGTGGCACTACAGCGCTGGCGCTAATTTCCTCCGCGCCGCCCTGCATATTGTGCACAGGCGGCGCTGCGCGTTCGCAACCCCTGCTGCTGGTCCGTCCCCCTGGCAGCAGTTCCCACCCCCCTGGGTCATGTCGCGGCCGCGCTGTGGCTGACGTCACCCGGCGCGCCACAGAAAGTGAGCGCGCGCCGCGCGTACAGTGGGACAGGGCAGAGGAAGAGGAGCTACTGCAGCCTGCCTGCCTCCCTCCCTCCTCCCTCCTCCTGATTGAGTCGTCCGGTCCGTCCTGACTAGGTAATACTCTACTAGAGTAATTAAGTAACCTAAACAGGCGGGGGGGGGTTATGAGGTGTATATATATATATGTATACATCAGGCGCAGGCACCCACTATGAGGTACAATACCTCATAGTATGTGCCTGCCTGGTGATGTATACATATATACACCTCATAGTGTGCCTGCCTGATGTATACATATATATACCTGAGGTATATATATGTATACATCAGGCAGGCACACACTATGAGGTATAATAACCCCCCCCGTCCTCAACCAAGGCTGCAGGGTCTGAAAGCTGGAGCTGACAGCACCGACTCTCCCCTCCCCCGCTCCTCACCTACTCTGGGGGGGGGAGCGGTGAAATAGAGCTGAGCCCCGGGCGACATAAAACCTAGTTACACCTCTGGGTTGAGGTGAAAGATTCATTAATAGTCTTATGAGATGGGATGAGTCTCTCAGATATGAGTCAAATACCCGGACATATTTTTGTAAAAAAAGGTCAAGATAATGTGAAAGATTACTCGTAATGGAGCCTACTCCCGAGATAATGGGACGACCAGGGGGATCAGAAATATCCTTATGGACTTTTGGTAAAAAGTAAAAATAAGGAGTTCTGTATCTAGAGATATTCAAGAAATTGTATTCCCTCTTATTCAGAATTTTTTGATCAGGGGCATGCTTAATCAATGTACTGTAATCAGAAAATATGGATTTTGAGGGGTCTATATCAAGTTTCTCATAGTAGTTGGTATCATTTAAGATGGATTTGCCCTTTGCAATATACCAATCATGGCTCATTACCACTATGCCTCCCCCCTTGTCCGCACTTCTGAGTATAATTTCTTTTTTCTCTCTAAGGGATTTGATTGCTGCTCTTTCTCCTGGGGTAAGGTTATCCTTTTTCTCATTATCCATAAAACCCTGTATATCTTTAAGGGCCATTTGCTGAAAGGTCTCTAAATGGGGGCCTCTATGATGAGTAGGATAGAAATTACTAGTGAATTTAGGGTTTACATGTTGAAACATGTCAGGAGGGGGTATTGTAGAGATATTCCCAGTGGAATTGTGATTCATCTTCCCTCTTTGTTTCTCTAAAATAAAGTGACGTTGAACCGTTCATTTCCTTATATATTCAATGAGGTCCAGATATAATCTGAAAGGATTAGCCGGAGAATTGGGGCAGAAGGATAGACCCCATTTCAAAAGTGAAATTTCATCTTCCATTAAAGCAATATTGGAGATATTAAAAATCCCTACTTGATTTTTGTTTTTTTCTGAATGGTGTCTGTTCTTATTGTCATATCCAGATTTATTCTGTACACTGCCCCTGCAACCCCGATTTCTCTTTTTCTTTTTGGGTGGTGTCCTGGTGCCACTCGAAAAAACTGTGTGATTTTTGTATTTTTCACAGTTGTGGATGCATTATTAATCTTACTTGATCCAGGTGAAATGTGAGTGGGAGTTGTTACAGTCTCGTTAGTTATTATTGCCGTTACATTAGTTACAATTTCTTGTATTGGTGTAAAAAGTTCAGCTGATGACGTTAAACTCAATCCATGTGGTGTAGATCCTAATAAGGGATTGACATTAACTTGGTCCTTGTGAACAATATTTATTACTGTGTCCTCTTTTCCCAAGGGATTGTGTATTGGTGTCAATTCTTGAAGATTGTGTGTATTGGATTCAATTAGGGAATCTGTGTTTTTAATTAAATTCGGTGAGTCCGGTAAATTGTGATACATAGTTTCATCTAAAGATAGAGGGGGGTTTTAGGGGAAATGTTTGTGTGGACGTATTATTGTGTGTAGTTAGAATAGACAACTCAAGTTGATCCATGTTAATCACAGAGGGACCCATTGTGTGCATTACATTTAACTCAAAATCCAAAAAAGGTGGATGTGGGGGACATTGTTGTCCTGGTTCTATCAATATAAGAGGGATATTGGTATCCAATTGTTGGGAATTGGGGTCAGGCATAATTAGCAGGGGAACATCCTTTACAGGTGGAAGAGTGTTGTCAGATTTCTCCTTTATATCTAATTCACTAGCATTTCTTTGCAGACCGAATCCTTTTTTCAAAGTTTTTTTATGTGATTCATAGTAATTTTTCTGTTTGTCAATGTTCAGCACATTACAAGAATCAACCTGTTCATTCCCTGACCGTAGATTAGGTTTATCAAGATGTTCCCCTTTATTAACATCTTTAATAGGTGATTTTGTGGACGTATCCATTTTCTCATCCATATTAATTAGATCTCTGTCACGTATTAGCTTAGAAACTTTTCTCTTCACTGTTTCATCCTCTAATTTATTCAGTCTAACTCTCAATTTGGCATCATACTCTCTATAGTCCAAGGAATAAGAATAGCAATCTATAGAGGCCCGTAGGGCAATTAAGTCATTTAAGGCCTTGATCGCCAGGGAAGACCTTTTTTGTACTAGCTATTGGATCATACCTTTTGAACAATTCAGCATGTGATCCTCCCAGATTTTAGTAGATCTTGTGGGAAGGAAGATTTCTGAGACAACCTCAACCCCTTAGGTACCAAGTTCTCTGAGAGATATTTTCTCAAAAACATGGCGTCCAATTGGTTAACTATCTCAATCCTACATTTATTTTCATACTCTAAGAACAGTTAATTTAGGTGTTTTTTGTCCGCCTCATTCAGCCGATGTGGGTCAGTAAGTTTTTGTCCCACCTCTGGCAATGAAGTAGAATCACCCAAGGCTTCCCAAATGAGAAGTTCTCTATGGGGTTCCCGGTTAGTTAAATAAAATTCCATGGATATAGGGGGTATTGCACTTACTGTTAGTATTAAATTATTAATATAATGTATTACTAATTATAATATATTATATTATATTATTATTATTATAAATTATTAATATAATGTACTACTTGAATTGCACTAAGCCAAGGCCAAGTGCAAACTTCTGTTCACACTGCAAGTCAGTATTCAATGATAATACACCATATATTAAAGGGCTTTTGCATATCTACAGAACCCACGTATACTTGTAATTAAAACTACCCTAACAAGCCAGACACAATATTAACTCGAATAGTTAATTCCAATGTTTTAAAAGGTACTGCAAATTAACCTCAGATAGGGTTAAATTCAGTTCAATTGAAGTTATAGTCAAACTGGTAGTTCCTTTAGTATGAATTGAAGCCGGTTGTTACAAATGTGGCTCAACCAAGTGCAAATGTTGTACAACCATACGAAATGGTGTAAAAACATTTGTGTCTAACACCACAGGCAAATCCTTTAATATTACACAATCTTTGAATTGTCCCTCAATGTATGTTGTTTATCTTCTAGAGTGCCCGTGTGGCCAACAGTATGAAGGCCTCACTATCCACACTATGCAGGCACGATTGTGCAAACACAGATCCAACATTGTGAAAGGCTTCATGCTACATAGCGTTTTGAGACACTTTGCCTTAGCACACAAGAAAGATCCATCTCATCTAAGTCTTACAATCATTGATCAGGTTGATGAGAAAGTCCCTAATAGGTTTGTGCGTTTATGCAATAAAGAGAGCTATTGGATTTTTAAGTTGGGCACGCTTGCCCCAGAGGGCCTTATCCTGACGATTGAAAAGACCATCTACTAAGATTTCTGAATACACTGTGTGGACCAACACATTGAATTTCATTGCAACTCAGTTTTCTATGGATTTAACCAATCCCAATAGATTAAATCATTTTTATATGTTGCAACTTTTCAACTGGTTAATTTTTATCACATTTTATTGTATAAGTGTAAGATTTTATTATTTTAAAAACTTTTATTAGTTGATTTTATTCTATATATGTATTTTATCATGTGATTTTTCTGTTGTTATCATGTGATTTTTACATCCTGTGATGTCATAATCAGAGGACTAACCCCATTGGATTAAGGGAATATATAAGGTTATCATTAATCTTGCTCTTTATCCACCTGATGAAGATAGTGAGGGCTATCGTAACGCATAGTGGCGACAGAGAGCAATTGCAATTTTATTAATAAAATAGGTCGGTATACAATTCTAAGCCTCCTCCTTGTTACCTTAGCGCTCCCTAAACACCGCATTATCCTCTTTCATCCACATGTTTTATCTTGGATGATATCAAAATTGGGGGGGGACCACACGCCAATTTTTTCAATTATGTATTTATTTTTCCAGAAATCTGATGTCAGTTTGTTTGCTATATTTTGCCTATGCCCTTTTAAGGGTGTCTTCAATGCCTTTTATTTTGCTTCCCGTTGATTTGAATGTGTTTCGGTAGTACAGCAATTTGTTCGCCAATCTATTCGTCGAAAATTTTGAAGATCAGCGAGCCGAACCAAACCTGAACTTCAAAAGGCTTGCTCATCTCTACTTGTTACTATTGCTTAGAATGGTGGACTGTTGTGAATATCATCTCTGCCCCTGCAGAGCTCACAATCCTTTGAGGGTTCTAGTTTTAAGTTGAGGGTAAGCCCATTTTGTTATGGTCCTCATGTCTCCTGATGTCTACTGGCGGTGATTCAAAGATTCCCCTCAATTGTAAGGGTTCCTGAATTCTATCGAGCAGGTTGTAAACGTGTGTCGGAGGAGTGTTGTCCCATTGGCCATTCCAATAGTTCTATACTAAATCCCTGTGGATGGGATGGAGTGGATCCAAAAAGACTGTTTGATTCCGCAGATGTAAAATGATGCTAGCAGGGAGATGAGAAGCTTGAGTATCTCTTCAGAGACCCAAGTGCCAGGGAAGTGGTCGGTTTTTCAATTAAATGTAGTTGTGAACAATGAAACCCTTTTCGTGGAAAAAGAAAGTGCCTGCAATATGTGTGTGAATCATCAGTTGTCTAAAATGCAAAGTAAAGTTACAATGTTAAAAAGAGAACTTGATGTATCTTTGTGTCCTTACAAAAGAGAGAACTGTAATGTACCATCCGTGTGCACTGTGGAAATGACCAGGGTGTGGACTACTGTCACAGGCTATTATAGTTTGCCTCTGCGTCAAGTACATCATTGGCTTTGTATCACTGTCACCCTAACACATGCATTCATACACTCTTTCCATTCTTTAAAGAGGGCCTGTTGCCAGATCAAAAGTGTGTAGCCTTTGTTGTTATTTTTTTTCTGCTGCCCTAATTAATCTTTTTTGTTTTTATTGCACCATATGAGTTCAGCAGTATGGGCCTTTCTATTTTCCACCACTTCTTGTATTCCTTTCTACAGGGCATTTGCAGGATTCTCTAGGGGTCTGTCCTTAGGCTGCTCTGCATTATTATTCTGACCCCTTAATGGTAAAGAACATAAGAATTCAGACCTAAATAAAAAGGCCCATATCTCTGGAACCGTATGACAGATTTAAAAATAAAATATGTTTTTATGTTCCACTTTCTTTGTCTTTTGATATTTTGTTACATATTGTGTTTTTTTTTTTTTTTTTAATGAAATGTAATTATAAATAAAGAATATTCATTGTTTGCACAAAAAAATCCATGTTTTCTCCATTTATATTGGCTGAGTATCAAATACTGGGACCCCATATGTTTTTTTTTTTTTTTTTAAATGTAAATAATTTTTTAAAAAATTTGTAGGGTTTCCACGTAATAATGGATTTTTACTCTGTGTGTATGATTTTTAACTATTTACTTACAGGATGTGGGAGGCTCATAGAGGCCTGAACATCACCAATTCAGGGCTTGATAACAGCTGTCAATACTCAGCTGTCATTAACCCCTTCTATCGCCCTGATTGCCACCACACCAGGGCAATAGAGAAGAGCCAGGTAAAGCGCTAGGATTTATTGCTTCTAATGAAGGTGCCAAATTCTGTGGGGGTTATGGGCTGCTAGTCTTACCCTAGGGAGCAATAACTATGTACCTCCCCAGGGTAAGTATACCAACCCCAGCCGTGTGCTTTATCTTGGCTGAGTATCAAATTGGGAGGATCCTACTCTGACGCATTTTAAAATTATTTATTTAAATAATTTTAAAAACTCATGGCCGCAGCTGCCCTATCTCAAAGCTCATTCTCCACACCATGAATTATGTATTGATCTGCGGAAGAAAGATGATCACATAGACAATGAATGGAGCAGAGGTCGGGCATTAACACCTACATTTTATACAAACAATTGGTTTCCAAGTGGTCCTTGAGTTATCCCCAATTCTATGAATAGGAGTTAACTTACTATCTTTGGGAATAACACTTTCAAAGGTGAATCCAAGGTTAACATGAATGGTGCTTAAAATATTTGAAGGCATTTTAAGAGATGGACTGCTAGATTCAGTGGCGTAACTTCAAGATCATAGGCATAAAAGCAAAATCTTCAATGGGGCCCCCAATTATTGCAAATCTTTAATAGCATTAGATTTTTTCTATAGACCTAAGGGACTTTTGGGGCGCCCTAGGCTCCAGGTCTTGGGTGTGATTGCAACCCTTGCACCTATTGTAGTTATGCCCCTGGCCAGAATATATCATGGGAAGTATGTTATTAATAAATAGCATAGATTTACAAAGAACAGGTCATCATTGCTAACCTGCCAGTCAGTTTCTATAAGTAAGTGCAAATCTAGATGTACAGTAGGTCATAACAGCCGACAACAGCCATGCTTTTAAAATGAGGGGAGCTGAGAACTGCAAAATATATTCAAGTAGTGAAAGGTTCATTTTCATATCACAATGTGGTTTAAAAGATTGTTAAGTCGAATAACTTGGATGTTGAGGTTGAGTACATATGCCATATTCCTTTAATACTTTGGCTGGTTTAATTGCTCTTTACATTCACTGTAAGTTCTCATATAATGTGAACACTAAATAATGAAATATACAATGATTTCTTAAAACATGTTACAATAGTTCTCTGATTGCCACTGTTACAATACAATGATTACTCCCCAGTGTCATTTATTTATTTTCTCTTGTAAGGTGAAGAATACTGTAATCTAGGAACACTTTTATTTCCTAGACAATATTGTGTAAAATAACAAGAGCTTAATGCTCTGCACTGTTCAAGGGTGTTTGTAACATTTATGCTGGAGTTTGTCCAGAGAAGAATACTCCAAAAGAGAAAATGTAACCCATGGGAAATCTCATTACAAGAAAATATATCGACTTGAACCTTTGTATCAAGTGAATTAACCGTGGTAAACTTCACAATACAGTGAGCAAAACATGGAGCCCAACAATTACAAGAGATAAAGGAACGGGTTTAGAGATATTTAGTTCTTATTGTCTACCTTCTACAACAGATCACAGTAGGTCTTAACCTGAAAGATCCAATAATACTTAAAGGGGACCTGTCACCAGATTTGGGTATTTCAAACTAAAAGCGCCAACTTCAATAGCTCCTATGCTGCATTTCAAGAAGGTGGATATTATGTCCTTATTGCCAATCTACACCAAATAAATTAGTATTAAAAACTTCTCAATATGCATTATAAATACATGTTTCCGGTCCAATAGGTTTGATTGCAGCGCAGTCTATCCCGACTATCCTTGCCGTCTATCACGATTCTCCTCACCATTCATCTCACCTCCCCTCACTGTTTGACAGCCTCTTTTTCTAAGCAACTTCTGAATCACGCGTATTTGCAGAGGCTTCTCCAGATCATGCCTGCGCACTGGAGTAGGAGATAGGTGATAGGCTGCGAGTTCTCTAATAACTGTAGAACACAGTAGAGTATACATTGGCCTACACATAAGGGTGGCATAAGACTTGTGAATATGCCCAGCCACATTCTGATAAGATGTGTGCCGTCTATTTTTGCCAGCAATATGAATATCATATTCTTAAGGTCACTTGACCACCTAGTCTCTTCACTGGCAATGGAGAATCCTGACAGCGTGCACATGGGGGAACTAATTATCAAAAAAGACCCCGAAGGGACTATGGAATGTCTTTAAAATCACAATTTCTTTATTAAAGAGCTTTATAAAAGCATAACAATGCAAATTTAATTACAACAATATCAAAATACAATACAGTCATTTACTGAGGAAACAGAAATAAATATCAATCTAGGAAAATCAGAAAAAGAGGTCAGAATATTGTATTGGGTACCTCCAGGCTCGCAAAGGAGATAACCTTACCCTGTCTAACTGGAATGACTTATGACATCCCTTTTCATAATTGTAAAATATAAAGGGGAGGGGGACAAGAGGCGCAATAGTGCCCTATCACTAGTGACACTAGTTGTAGTGTGGTGGTGCTATGGAGCCGCTCACCTGGTCCAGTTGTGATCCCCACAACTGGTTTGAAGGTGTTTCGGAATCAAATGTTCCAAGCTGCTGCAGGACCTCCACCTACCACTGGATAGTGGTATGATCCAAGAAAATGATGGGAGTGATGGTGTACCACGGTCCGCGCTGCTCAGGGTTCAAATAACTCACCAAAGAGTGAGTGTTTGCTTGTGTTTGGTTGTACACAGGTAATGATAGTAGGCATCTATAGGGGCCACTGAGCAGGCACTGCATAATTCTGCTAAAAATCGAGAGTGCCCAGACTAGGCTATTTGTTGTATGTTATGATAATGTTTATAACAGTACTGAGTACCGGATGCCAATTATGAAAAGAAAATGATGGGAGTGATGGTGTACCACGGTCCGCGCTGCTCTGGGTTCAAATAACTCACCAAAGAGTCAGTCAGCTTTTCATCCTCTTTATTCCTCCTACGCGTTTCAGCGTATGAGGAAGGCGCCGGGTGTGGCGCTGAAACGCGTAGGAGGAATAAAGAGGATGAAAAGCTGACTGACTCTTTGGTGAGTTATTTGAACCCAGAGCAGCGCGGACCGTGGTACACCATCACTCCCATCATTTTCTTTTCATAATTGACATCCGGTACTCAGTACTGTTATAAACATTATCATAACAAACAACAAATAGCCTAGTCTGGGCACTCTCGATTTTTAGCAGAATTATGCAGTGCCTGCTCAGTGGCCCCTATAGATGCCTACTATCATTACCTGTGTACAACCAAACACAAGCAATTACATAATAGTTCTATCCACAGGTAAACAGTGCCCAGTCATAGTAGCCAAATACTATAATGACACGTTGATTCATCCCAGTTGCTGGTCCAGTTGCACACATAAAATATATAAAAGGACAGATTTCCCATATGTCACCCAGCAAGATTGTACAGACCTGAGTGGTTAGAGCTCCTATCACCCCGACGGTGTTTCGCCTGGTGAGACTTCTTCAGCAGGCACTGCATAATTCTGCTAAAAATCGAGAGTGCCCAGACAAGGCTATTTGTTGTATGTTATGATAATGTTTATAACAGTACTGAGTACCGGATGCCAATTATGAAAAGGGATGTCATAAGTCATTCCAGTTAGACAAGGTTATCTCCTTTGCGAGCCTGGAGGTACCCAATACAATATTCTGACCTCTTTTTCTGATTTTCCTAGATTGATGTTTATTTCTGTTTCCTCAGTAAATGACTGTATTGTATTTTGATATTGTTGTAATTAAATTTGCATTGTTATGCTTTTATAAAGCTCTTTAATAAAGAAATTGTGATTTTAAAGACATTCCATAGTCCCTTCGGGGTCTTTTTTGATAATTTGTCCAAATAGGGACTGCATCTGAACTAATAAGGTTGTGATTTAAAACATGGGGGAACTGCAGACTTTCATACCAAACATGGAGAACCCCTTTGATATTTATTTTTCTAATCGAATTTACTGGTGTATTAAAACAGCTGTTAGTAAATTAAAACACATAATGGAAACTAATTTGCTGGAGGAGCCCCAGATTTTGACTGCTTAACAAAGTTGCCAACTTGATTTTGTAATGTTACCGGAGAGCTTCTAAAAAAAAAAACATGAACAGACAACTTTTTATTGGATGACCATACAGTTATAAATCATTAACATTACAAGTGAAATATATCTACAAAACATAAATCCTATATGAAGTCATTTGCTGCATTCACTTTGAACTGTAATAGGGTGATAAGTACAGTTGTTCTACCTTCATCCACATCTGGTGCTATGTGGATTCAGTCATACAGCTAAACCTCCTTCACATCTCAAGTAAATAAACTGTAAGGTTCAGTAGTCTATGGTTTATTGGTGCGATGACATGAAGCTGTGTATTGGTAAAACTATAGAATACAAATAGTATCAATCAATACTGGGCATATTACAGAAACAACACAGTAAATAATACAATATAGAGTGTACACTCAATACATTAATCATAAACAGCTGTCACAATATTCAATGCACAAAGCATAATCCACACAGAGGTGTATATCTAAAACAAGCAACCTTGACAGTGTACAGTGCAAGAAATACTAAGTGGAAATACAGAGCACAATACACCTCTACTAACACAGAACATCTGCAACAGCGACTGCAACATGACTTACATAACAGGCTCTAACATAAGCATACAGCAGGACAACATTCTCACCGAATTGCTGAAGTTGGGATATTGGATATTAGGAGGCAAAGCAAGACATGTCTTGTCTGCCTTGATCTGGTTGTCTGAAACATGATGTGAAAGAAGAAGCCATATAGGTCTATCTCAATTAACACTTTCACTGTCGATGTGGAATTGCTCCCTTTAAGCAGTTGTGAAACCCACAACTGTAGAATACGTACAAAGCAGCTGCTGCAGGGACCGCACTCTCACGTGACGTGTCTGATGTAGATTCTTGACAAAGTGCTTCGGTGTCCGCGCTGCTGCTCGAGACCAAAGAACACAGACACAGGAATGTTGGTACAGCTACAGCCTTTATTTCCGACGCGTTTCGGAGCCTCCCGAGCTCCTTCCTCCTGAGGAAGGAGCTCGGGAGGAGCTCCGAAACGCGTCGAAAATAAAGGCTGTAGCTGTCAGACATTCTGTGTCTGTTTTCTTGGTCTCGGAGCAGCAGCGCGGACACGAACACTTTGTCCAGAATCTACAGTCTGAAAACATGTCTCCTTCTTCTCAGAGGAGCAGGGGGCAGTCGTACAAAGCACACTGAACTTAAAGGGGAAGACACCTGCATCTGTAGGAATGCTGCCAGGATGTGCTAAACATATTTAAACATCATAAAGGGATAACATATCACCTCTTACAGGTTGTACCAAGTATCAAAGTACAAATACTTTCTCTTACTGAGCATAATTGGGCAGAACAAAAGTCATAATATTCTACACAAGTCTACACATCATGCATAGACACATCAAATTTTTTTTTATAGAAAGGGAAAAAAGTGCCCCTTTTCCAAGAATTGTCCAGAGTTTCTGCATGGTTGGCAACACAGCTGCTGGAGGACTTCCATAGGGTTTCATAAAGCACTGCTTTTGGCACTATTGAATTCTTTCTCCTGGCACTATTAAACCATTCTTCCCCGGGCGAGTTTTTTATTTTTACATCAATATGCTGTATAGCCATATGAGGACTTGTTTTTGTGGATTGAGTTATAAATTGCTTTAGCTGCCAGGGCATACAAGCTCTTCTCTGCTCCAGTCCTGACACTCAAGTGTGCAAATGTATTTGTGTCAGAAACATGCAAATACATTTGAACATTGAAAGAAGGGAGTCAATATCTACTGGACAGCAGAGTAGGCCGTAAGAGCATGAAGCCCACAGATTGTATGTACTGTGGGCTGGGAAGAAGCTTAAAGAGTCATCAGATCACTTTGTAATTTGACATGGCGGCTTGTGGAGACACAGGGATCAGTGGGTGCTCTCGTCTGCTGGCTCGGCTGCCTTTAGAAACACCAGGTGGACCAGGGCTCATCCCAACTGAATGCACAAAATCCTTAACCATAAGCAGAATAGTGTTCAGACTACAAAGGATGGGGGAACCACACAATGGTAACACTTTATTGGATCCCCAACATTCAAAGGCATATAACACATAACCAAGCAAAACACACAATGTAACTAGTAACAGAGCCTACCCTTCCGCTGGCTCACCAGGGATTACAATCTTTGTGACTTCAGGGCTTCCAGGGCCACTTACTCCAATCCAACAGCACCCCACTTTGGCGGGCACCCACCGAGAAAGGAATACTGGCAAGCTTAGGAAGCTGACAGATCACAGCAAAGTTGGTAGCCAGTTGACCAAATTGTCCCAATCTGGGTATCTTTCTTAAGTAGTCTCTGACATTCCAGCTGAATCCTAGAATTCTAGGCTGTAGTTATGGTCTTCCAATTGGGAACGGAGACCCTAGATTGAAGACATGTAGCATATGAAGATGTGATGTGATCCTCTAGTAGGGGCCAAAGTCCCTAGAATGAGACTGAGGCCACAAACATATGCACTCCTGGTGACTGAAGCAGGTCCTTCTTATATATCCTGAACACTCATCTCAGGGTATATTGTGTTTAACAGGATTGGTTGAATAAGGCTGTTCTCTTATTGTCTGTATATTTCAAGTCAAATGCTTAATTCTCCTTTCAGTGATTTAGACAGAGGGGGTTAGGTAATTAAATTAGCAATACACTATCTCAGACAATAAAAGCTCCATATCATCTGGCAAGAAACAATGTCTTAACAAACATGAGATAACCAACAAAAGACCAATACGTCTGGCCAAATTAAGAAAATTAACCTATGCCACACATTGTAAAAGGCTATGTTGTCACACGGCCCATCAGCATTTACCCTGTATGGCAGTGAATTCGGGTCTGAATACAATATATTAATTTTAGAACTTTACAGCATATGTTAGAAAATTTCATAATAAAAAACTGGATACATAAGACTGTGGAGGCAGGTATAATTGCTTTTAAAAATGCAGAATGGTTGCACAGTTCTGATATTAAATGGGACCTGTCATGTGGGACAACGCTATAAACCTTCAGGTTAATAACATTCAGAACGTGCCTGGTGCCTGTACATTGAACCCTGCTGCCAGGAGGAAATTAATTTTATTTCACCCAGCAGCATTCTGGTTTCAGTCATGGGGGCGGCTGTAATGCTGTTCAGTCACCACTCTGTGTATGGAGAACGATAGCTGTAATCGCTCCCTGAACTGACAGCCACTCTGCATTAGATCCAGTTGCAGGTCAGTGCAGTTACAGCCACTGTTCTCTGTACACAGAGTGATGAGTGGATCTGCACCGGAACAGCTTCCATGACTGACACTGGAACACTGCCCGGAGGGTTAAAGTTAAATTCCTCCCTGCAGAAAGGTTTAATATACAGGCGCCGGGCAGGTTCAGAATGCCATTAACCTGGAGCTTAACCTCACATCTTCAGGTTAATATTAGTTTTTTACCTGACAGGTTCATTATAATGTTAACGTTTTTTGAGTAGACTCCTTATAGAAGTCCCTATTTAATATCAGACAAGGAAACTTTCACAAGTGATTATATCACCATTCTTAAATAGATTTTCAAAGTTAGTAAATCAGTCTCACTAAGTCTAAGAAATCTATTTAATAAATCATACAGTTTACAGTGGGGCTTGAAAGTTTGTGAACCCTTCAGACATTTTATTATTTCTGCATAAATTTGACCGAAAACTACATTAGATTAATTCCACAGTTGGATGTGTTCATAAAAAAATGTTCCTGTGCTGAAATAATCATATATGTGTCCCTGCTATGTACAGTGTAATGGCCGTGTCTGACCGTACAGGAACATGGTCTGATCATACCACATCTCCTGTGCTGAGATAATCTTATACATGTGTCCCTGCTACGTACTGTGTAACAGATGTGTCTGACCGTACATGGACATGGTCTGATCATACCACATCACCTGGGCCGGGAAGGGGGGGGGGGCCCAAAAGAATATACAGACACTAAAGCACAGGATTATAAATGATTTTATTTGTGAGGTAAAACCTTTCCCAAAAAACTACTAGAAAAAAGCAGCATAAAAAAAAAAAACAAAAAAAAAAAAAACAAGTTTTTGATAGGACTGATGAGCATGGGATTCCTTGTCGTGGATCATCAGCTTAAATTTCTTGGCCAATGCATGAACCAAAATCCCATTTGTAAAAGTTTTTTATTCATCATATAAGAGACTTTTTGCACTTTTTATCTATCCAGGTTGCAGTTGGGCCCTTAGGGGCGCCATTCATCTAGTGGTGCAGAGGTATCGTACTGTGCGACCCATCGCTCAAGCAGCGGCACAGGATGGGTCGCTTTCAGACACTCTGCATCAACTGTATCTGTGTGAATGGTGCTCTAAGCAGGCTCAGTGTATGCATGGCAGATCGCCTCCCACATCTTGCTGGTAGAGGTGATTTATCAGCCTGCAGCTGGGCTTGCTTCACATATGGGCTCTGACTGCAACCTGAGAGTGCATTTTGATTCTGCTTTTGGCATACATGGTGAGTTTTTTATGCTGCTTTTTTCTAGTAGTTTTTTGCACAAGTTTTTGATAGGACTGATGAGCATGGGATTCCTTGTCATGGATCATCACCTTAAATGTCTTGGCCAATGCATGAACCAAAATCCCATTTGTAAAAGTTTTTTATTCATCATATAAGAGACTTTTTGCACTTTTTATCTATCCAGGTTGCAGTTGGGCCCTTAGGGGCGCCATTCATCTAGTGGTGCAGAGGTATCGTACTGTGCGACCCATCGCTCAAGCAGCGGCACAGGATGGGTCGCTTTCAGACACTCTGCATCAACTGTATCTGTGTGAATGGTGCTCTAAGCAGGCTCAGTGTATGCATGGCAGATCGCCTCCCACATCTTGCTGGTAGATGTGATTTATCAGCCTGCAGCTGGGCTTGCTTCACATATGGGCTCTGACTGCAACCTGAGAGTGCATTTTGATTCTGCTTTTGGCATACATGGTGAGTTTTTTATGCTGCTTTTTTCTAGTAGTTTTTTGCACAAGTTTTTGATAGGACTGATGAGCATGGGATTCCTTGTCGTGGATCATCAGCTTAAATTTCTTGGCCAATGCATGAACCAAAATCCCATTTGTAAAAGTTTTTTATTCATCATATAAGAGACTTTTTGCACTTTTTATCTATCCAGGTTGAAGTTGGGCCCTTAGGGGCGCCATTCATCTAGTGGTGCAGAGGTATCGTACTGTGCGACCCATCGCTCAAGCAGCGGCGCAGGATGGGTCGCTTTCAGACACTCTGCATCAACTGTATCTGTGTGAATGGTGCTCTAAGCAGGCTCAGTGTATGCATGGCAGATCGCCTCCCACATCTTGCTGGTAGAGGTGATTTATCAGCCTGCAGCTGGGCTTGCTTCACATATGGGCTCTGACTGCAACCTGAGAGTGCATTTTGATTCTGCTTTTGGCATACATGGTGAGTTTTTTATGCTGCTTTTTTCTAGTAGTTTTTTGCACAAGTTTTTGAAAGGACTGATGAGCATGGGATTCCTTGTCGTGGATCATCACCTTAAATGTCTTGGCCAATGCATGAACCAAAATCCCATTTGTAAAAGTTTTTTATTCATCATATAAGAGACTTTTTGCACTTTTTATCTATCCAGGTTGCAGTTGGGCCCTTAGGGGCGCCATTCATCTAGTGGTGCAGAGGTATCGTACTGTGCGACCCATCGCTCAAGCAGCGGCACAGGATGGGTCGCTTTCAGACACTCTGCATCAACTGTATCTGTGTGAATGGTGCTCTAAGCAGGCTCAGTGTATGCATGGCAGATCGCCTCCCACATCTTGCTGGTAGAGGTGATTTATCAGCCTGCAGCTGGGCTTGCTTCACATATGGGCTCTGACTGCAACCTGAGAGTGCATTTTGATTCTGCTTTTGGCATACATGGTGAGTTTTTTATGCTGCTTTTTTCTAGTAGTTTTTTGCACAAGTTTTTGATAGGACTGATGAGCATGGGATTCCTTGTCGTGGATCATCAGCTTAAATTTCTTGGCCAATGCATGAACCAAAATCCCATTTGTAAAAGTTTTTTATTCATCATATAAGAGACTTTTTGCACTTTTTATCTATCCAGGTTGCAGTTGGGCCCTTAGGGGCGCCATTCATCTAGTGGTGCAGAGGTATCGTACTGTGCGACCCATCGCTCAAGCAGCGGCGCAGGATGGGTCGCTTTCAGACACTCTGCATCAACTGTATCTGTGTGAATGGTGCTCTAAGCAGGCTCAATGTATGCATGGCAGATCGCCTCCCACATCTTGCTGGTAGAGGTGATTTATCAGCCTGCAGCTGGGCTTGCTTCACATATGGGCTCTGACTGCAACCTGAGAGTGCATTTTGATTCTGCTTTTGGCATACATGGTGAGTTTTTTTATGCTGCTTTTTTCTAGTAGTTTTTTGCACAAGTTTTTGATAGGACTGATGAGCATGGGATTCCTTGTCGTGGATCATCAGCTTAAATTTCTTGGCCAATGCATGAACCAAAATCCCATTTGTAAAAGTTTTTTATTCATCATATAAGAGACTTTTTGCACTTTTTATCTATCCAGGTTGCAGTTGGGCCCTTAGGGGCGCCATTCATCTAGTGGTGCAGAGGTATCGTACTGTGCGACCCATCGCTCAAGCAGCGGCGCAGGATGGGTCGCTTTCAGACACTGCATCAACTGTATCTGTGTGAATGGTGCTCTAAGCAGGCTCAGTGTATGCATGGCAGATCGCCTCCCACATCTTGCTGGTAGATGTGATTTATCAGCCTGCAGCTGGGCTTGCTTCACATATGGGCTCTGACTGCAACCTGAGAGTGCATTTTGATTCTGCTTTTGGCATACATGGTGAGTTTTTTATGCTGCTTTTTTCTAGTAGTTTTTTGCACAAGTTTTTGATAGGACTGATGAGCATGGGATTCCTTGTCGTGGATCATCACCTTAAATGTCTTGGCCAATGCATGAACCAAAATCCCATTTGTAAAAGTTTTTTATTCATCATATAAGAGACTTTTTGCACTTTTTATCTATCCAGGTTGCAGTTGGGCCCTTAGGGGCGCCATTCATCTAGTGGTGCAGAGGTATCGTACTGTGCGACCCATCGCTCAAGCAGCGGCACAGGATGGGTCGCTTTCAGACACTCTGCATCAACTGTATCTGTGTGAATGGTGCTCTAAGCAGGCTCAGTGTATGCATGGCAGATCGCCTCCCACATCTTGCTGGTAGAGGTGATTTATCAGCCTGCAGCTGGGCTTGCTTCACATATGGGCTCTGACTGCAACCTGAGAGTGCATTTTGATTCTGCTTTTGGCATACATGGTGAGTAAAACCTTTCCCTGCATGGTTTTTTAAAAAATGTTTTACCTCACAGAAAGAATAATTTGTGAATTTGGCTGTAATGTCTGTATACTGTTTTTTTTACTTCCTCCCATGCCCAGGAGATGTGGTATGATCAGACCATGTCCCTGTATGGTCAGACACATTCATTACACAGTACATAGCAGGGACACATATATAAGATTATCTCAGCACAGGACATGTGGTATGATCAGACCATGTCCCTGTATGGTCAGACACATTCATTACACAGTACATAGCAGGGACACATATATAAGATTATCTCAACACAGGAGATGTGGTATGGTCAGACCATGTCCCTGTATGGTCAGACACATTCATTACACAGTACATAGCAGGGACACATATATAAGATTATCTCAGTACAGGAGATGTGGTATGATCAGACCATGTCCCTGTATGGTCAGACACAGCCACTACACAGTACATAGCAGGGATGCATTTAATAGGTTATCTCAGTACAGGAACATTTTTTATCACATTCAGTTTTAGAACTTATTATTCCAATATCAGTTGATAAAAATTAACTTTGTTAATGAGACAAGCTCTTTAAAGTGGAACTTTTAGGAGAGGAACATTTTTGTACTGTCCCTTCCCCTCTACATGATGAAGCAGAGATGTCCTCTACAGTTCTAGGATCTATAGATCACATAAATCAATAAAATCATTTCTGTTCCTTAGCCCTCACCTCTTCCTTATGGGACAATAGGTCACAGAGCAGGTTCAGCTTCAGGCTGCTGCTGAGAGCAGGGGATTATGGTGGGGTGTGGTGGGGGTGTAGCCCACCGGAGGCACCATGGTGATTCAACATTTCAGCTCCCCCATACTTCGAGCTAGGGTATGAAAAGGGGACATGGAATTTGGCCCCATGCTCTGCCTGTATGACAGCCCCCATTACATATCCCCCACTATATATGCCAGCTGAGACTGTCAGCTCGGGAGAGTACAGCGATACATAGAGCAGGCATACACAGTGGGGGCTGACATGTAGTAAGAGCATGGGACCAGCATGCAAACCCCTCTGCTGAATCTGCTCTGTGACCTATTGTCCCATAAGGAATGGGTGAGGGCTGAGAAGCACATATGGTTTTATTGACTTATAAGCAATCTAAAATCCTAGAACTGTAGTGTCAGATTACTTGGGAAAAGGTGTTTTGCGATCCGCGCTGCCAGACTGACTCGCATCAAAGAAGACACTTGAAGATGAAGTGTTGATCAAATCCTTCTTTTATTCACCGACGCGTTTCGGTCCCACCTGGCACCTTCATCAGGGTTACCCTGATGAAGGTGCCAGGTGGGCACCGAAACGCGTCGGTGAATAAAAGAAGGATTTGATCAACACTTCATCTTCAAGTGTCTTCTTTGATGCGAGTCAGTCTGGCAGCGCGGATCGCAAAACACCTTTTCCCAAGTAATCTGATGCTTCTCCACGTCTGAGTGGTCGGTGAAGGTCCAGCAGCAGCCATCAGGATATAATTCCTAACACGTCTTCAAACCAGTTGTGGGTGACACAACTGGACTAGGTGAGTGAACCCCTGTTGCCCACCGCGCTTCCAATTTAGTGTCTAGTGATAAGGGCACTATTGTGCCTCTTGTTCCCCCAACCCCCCTTTTTGTATTTAGAACTGTAGTGGACAGCTCAGCTTCATCATGTAGGAGAGCAGGGACAGTACAAACACTTTTTTTTATCTTCCCCTTTAACCATTGTTTCGTAGAACGACTTGTGTTCTTTCAGTATTTTTTTGCTGCATGACCAACATTTCTTGAGATTCAGCTCATGGACTGATACTGTGACATTTTTTCTTTGGAATATGCAACTAAAATTCAGAATTCATTATTTCATCAATAATGACACACTGCCTGGCTATTAGGCAGCAAAACAAGCCTAAACCATTATGCTGCCATCAACATGTTTCACAGCTGCGATGAGATTTTAATGCTGTAACGCAGTGCTTCTCCTTCTTCAAACATGACGCTTCCCATTTACACCACAAGGCTCTATTTTGGTCTCCACAAAACATTATTCCTGCATATTGCATTTTGCTCTATATTTATGGCTTTTTCAACATATACTGTTTTTTGTGTATTGTTTCTATACTTTAATTTTTAGTTCGGTCTTATGGCTAAAAATATTTCCTGAGTCATTATTACTGATGGAGATAAAATGACTCAAAGTGTCAGTCCAGGATTTGCCCGCACATTATAGCTTCTGCCAGATATGTAACCAGAAGTGTCTGACTCAGTCTACAGCATGACTGTAAAAGCCTCTATCAATACCAGTGTCTGGAGCATAAAGGATGCCATTGCCCAGCTCATGTGGCTCCAGCTGTCTCGCTCCCTCTTTGGAAAAGACAGTCAAGAATTTCAGCAACGCTCTATGCAAGGAAAAGCAATTGTCACCGCTGATACATTAGACTTCGGCCTAATGAGTGATCAGTTTTGTTACCATTTTAGGGTAATGTATGCTAGCACCTCCATTAAATCGGAAGTCATATATTAAAGGTGAGTAGGAGGCGATTGCATACAAAGTGGCACCAAGTCACTCATGACTTTTATTAATGCACATTTTGGATATGATCTAAAATAAATGACATTTAAATCAAAGCATTTCAAGAAGAAAAGCCAATTACAAAGTAATTTAAAATATATATTCAGGAAGAATATCAGAAGCATTCTAGAATTATATTATAACTAGCTGTGAGGCCGATGCGATTGCATCGGGATTCTAGAATCTGTGTATAGTTTACTCAGGATATTTCAACTATGAAGGCGCTGAAGGCGGCGACCAATCAGAAGAGCGCCGCGCTGTATGGCGCCATACTTCAAATACATGGAATATTTTGAGTTTCACATTTACCGCTGTAAGTGAGGCGCTATTCTTATTGGTCGCTGTGTGCTGCCGGCGACCAATGAGAATAGCGCCTCACTTTCATCGGTAAATGTGAAACTCAAAGTCGTCCATTATATGTCTATGGGAAGTGAGGCGCTATTCTCATTGGTCGCTGTGTGCTGACGACGACCAATCAGCATAGCACCTCACTTTAAGCGGTAAATTTGAAACTCAAAGTCGTCCATTATATGTCTATGGGAAGTGAGGCGCTATTCTGATTGGTCGCCGCCAGCACACAGCGACCAATCAGAATAGCGCCTCACTTCCCATAGAGATATAATGGACGAAAAATCGTCCATTACATCTCTATGGGAAGTGAGGCGCTATTCTGATTGGTCGCTGTGTGCTGGCGGCGACCAATCAGAAAAGCGCCTCACTTTAAGCGGTAAATTTGAAACTCAAAGTCGTCCATTATATGTCTATGGGAAGTGAGGCGCTATTCTGATTGGTCGCCGTCACCACACAGCGACCAATCAGAATAGCGCCTCACTTCCCATAGAGATATAATGGACGAAAAATCGTCCATTATATGTCTATGGGAAGTGAGGCGCTATTCTGATTGTCGCCGTCAGCACACAGCGACCAATCAGAAGAGCGCCTCACTTCCCATAGAGATACATAGCGGTGTTTCGGCGAATTTATGGCGGGCCCTGGTTCTATTTTCGGCCACGGGGCTCGGCTCTGGTCGGTCGTTCCACGGGGCCGGAGAGTCGCAATGATTGCGAGCCATTGCTAAGGCGGCGAGCAATGGCCGCGAAGCGAGTCTCCGGCCCCGTGGAACGACTGATCAGAGCCGAGCCCCGTGCCGAAAATAGAACCAGGGGCCCGGCCATAAATTCGCTGAAACACCGCTATGTATCTCTATGGGAAGTGAGGCGCTCTTCTGATTGGTCGCTGTGTGCTGACGGCGACCAATCAGAAAAGCGCCTCACTTCCCATAGAGATAGAATGGATGATTTTTCGTCCATTCTATCTCTATGGGAAGTGAAGAGGACGTAGGACCCGGAGATGGCGGAAAGAAGACAAAAGACCCCCGGGGCCGGACGAAGAGGACGCCTGGGCCGGACGGAGGACTCTCGGATCGGACGGATGATCAGATGAAGAAGAAGGCATGTAAGTGATCGACGGCGGCGGGGGCTTAGGGGGCGGCGTGGGCTTAGGGGGTGGCAGAGGGTAGTAGGTGGCGGGGTGGTTGGTAGCGGCAGGGGGGGTAGGGGTGGCTCCGGAGCAGTGGCTCCGGAGCAGTGTACGGTGGGGTGGCGGGGCGGCGAGGGGAGGCAGACGGGGCAGAAGAGAGGGGTTGCTCCGGAGCCGCTGCTGTCACCGCCTGGTGACACAGTGCTCCGGAGCAACCCCTCTCTTCTGCCCCATCTGCCTCCCCTCGCCGCCGCGGGGTTCAGGCGGGCAGAGTGGGTAGCGGGCGAGGCGAGGGGAGCGGGGCAGACAGGCGGCTGGGCATGGGGCTGTAGTATACCATAGCGGTGTCCACTACAGCCCCATGCTCAGGATGGCGGGGTAGAAGTGGGGGCATGTTGGTGGCTTTGTTCACAGGGCAAGGGTTCGCAATGCCCGCTTCGCGGGCAATGCTTCGCGGGGCGCGGGGCCACTAAGTGGCCACGAACAGAGCGCCAGAGAAAGTGCCGAGCCACGCGAACAAAACCACGGAAGTAGCGCCGGACGCGACGGAAGTCGCTACGGCAATTATATAATACAGGGGTCTCAAACTCGCGGCCCGCGGGCCGCATGCGGCCCCTGGAGCTTCCCTGTGCGGCCCCCAGCACTTTGGACCAAGAACCATGCTGGCGCCGGTCCAGTTGCATGGTGCCGCCGCTTTCCCCGCTATAACATTACTTGCGGCCGCTTCACTGTCTCTGCCGCTCGCTCTGCCTCTGTAAGCTCAATACAAGCCCTCAGCCAATGAGAGGCCGCTGACGTCACCTGCGGGCCTCTCATTGGCTGACGGTGACTCGCATTGAACTTGCAGAGCGAGCGGCAGAGACAGTGAAGCCGCCGCAAGTAATGTTATAGCGGGGAAAGCGGCGGCACCATGCACTGGACCGCCGCCAGCATGGTTCTTGGTCCAAAGTGCTGGGGGCCACACAGGGAAGCCCCAGGGGCCCCATGCACTGGTTAGTAATAAAAGTGTGTGCTAGTGTGAGTGCCTGTGAGTGTGCGTGTGAGTGCCTGTGCGTGTGAGTGCCTTTGAGTGTGAGTGCCTGTGAGTGTGAGTGCCTGTGAGTGTGAGTGCCTGTAAGTGTGAGTGCCTATGCCTGTGAGTGTGAGGGCCTGTGCCTGTGAGTGCCTGTGAGTGTGAGTGCCTGTAAGTGTGAGTGCCTGTGAGTGTGAGTGCCTGTGCCTGTGAGTGCCTGTAAGTGTGAGTGCCTGTGAGTGTGAGTGCCTGTGAGTGTGAGTGCCTGTAAGTGTGAGTGCCTATGCCTGTGAGTGTGAGGGCCTGTGCCTGTGAGTGCCTGTGAGTGTGAGTGCCTGTAAGTGTGAGTGCCTGTGAGTGTGAGTGCCTGTGCCTGTGAGTGCCTGTAAGTGTGAGTGCCTGTGAGTGTGAGTGCCTGTGAGTGTGAGTGCCTGTGAGTGTGAGTGCCTGTGCCTGTGAGTGCCTGTGAGCGTGAGTGCCTGTGAGTGTGAGTGCCTGTGAGTGTGAGTGCCTGTGCCTGTGAGTGCCTGTGAGCGTGAGTGCCTGTGAGTGTGAGTGCCTGTGAGCGCCTATGCCTGTGAGTGTGAGTGCCTGTGAGTGTGAGTGCCTGTGAGTGTGAGTGCCTGTGAGCGTGAGTGCCTGTGAGTGCCTGTGAGCGTGAGTGCCTGTGAGCGTGAGTGCCTGTGAGCGCCTATGCCTGTGTGTGTGAGTGTCTGTGCCTGTGAGTGCCTGTGCCTGTGAGTGCCTGTGAGTGTGAGTGCCTGTGAGTGTGAGTGCCTGTGAGTGTGAGTGCCTGTGAGTGTCTGTGCCTGTGAGTGCCTGTGAGTGTGAGTGCCTGTAAGTGTGAGTGCCTATGCCTGTGAGTGCCTGTGAGTGTGAGTGCCTGTAAGTGTGAGTGCCTGTGAGTGTGAGTGCCTGTGCCTGTGAGTGCCTGTGAGTGTGAGTGCCTGTGAGTGTGAGTGCCTGTGAGCGTGAGTCCCTGTGAGCGTGAGTGCCTGTGAGTGTGAGTGCCTGTGAGCGCCTATGCCTGTGAGTGTGAGTGCCTGTGAGTGTGAGTGCCTGTGAGCGTGAGTGCCTGTGAGCGTGAGTGCCTGTGAGCATGAGTGCCTGTGAGCGTGAGTGCCTGTGAGCGTGAGTGCCTGTGAGCGCCTATGCCTGTGTGTGTGAGTGCCTGTGTGTGTGAGTGCCTGTGAGTGTCTGTGCCTGTGAGTGCCTGTGAGTGTGAGTGCCTGTGAGCGCCTGTGAGTGTCTGTGAGCGTGAGTGCCCGTGAGCGTGAGTGCCCGTGAGTGCCCGTGAGCGTGAGTGCCCGTGAGTGTGAGTACCTGTGCCTGTGAGTGTGAGTGCCTGTGAGCGTGAGCGCCTGTGAGTGTCTGTGAGCATGAGTGTCTGTGTTCGTGACTGCCTGTGTTCGTGAGTGCCTGTGTTCGTGAGCGCCTGTGTGTGTGAGTGCCTGTGTGTGTGAGTGCCTGTGTGTGTGTGCCTGTCTTGAGAGTGCCTCTTGAGTGCCTGTGGGTGTCAGAGAGCCTGTGGGTGTCTGTGAGTGTGAATGCGTGAGGGTGTCAGAGTGCGCGATTTTGTACAGAAGTGTGTGATTATAACAAAAGTCCTTGGCGGTCCGCATTCTTATAGGTGGATTACCTGTGGACGGCGGCGACCTGGAAACCTACTTTTCGGTATTAATTAAAGGTAAATTAAAGTGGCCTATCCTTGTGCTCTAGCACAATCAGCATAGCACACACTTTAGTAAATTGATCATAGTCATCCATCTTATGTCTTGGAGTGAGGGCATCTGTGGTCGCCAAGCACACCGCTCAACAGAATAAAGGCCCATGCCTGAGTAACGAGAAACGCCCACAGGAGGTGAGGGATTTGCTGAGTACTGACTGGAGGGAGCGCTCAGAAAACCCTCACAGCGGAATTGGACTCAAATCGCCGATTATAGTCTTGGAGTGAGGGCTATTCTGATTGGTGCGTAACCCCCAATCGAGAGCGCCTCACTTAAGAGATAAAGGTATCGGCATTTATCCGGTGGTTCTTTTTCCCACCCGCTTGTCGTCGTTCCACGGGGCGGAGAGTGCTAATGTTGAGCATTGTGGCGTGGAATGTGAGCGAAATGGTAGCGTGGTAACAAAGAGCGAGACCAGTGGGAAACTAAAAAAGGGGTCCGCATAGTTCGCTTGAAACACCCTATGTCCAGGAGTGGGGCTCTTCCTGCATTGAGGGTAGCATGGGCGACAATGATAGGTCGACTTCAGACAAAATGGGATTTCGTCCAGTCATCTCTATCAAAAGAGGACTAGGACCCGGGGGCGTGAAAGAAGCAGAGACCCGGTGGGGATCTGTAAGAGGGCGGGCCGAGGAGGTCTGGACGGAGTATGATCAGAGAAGAAGATGGCATTATATCGAGGGGTCGGGGATTGGGCGGCTACTTAGTTGACCAAAAGTATAGTGGTGTTGGTAGCGGTCAGGGGGTTAGGTGCTACCGAGGTGCTCGGGCAGTGTACGGGTGGGATGTTGCACGCGAAGACAATCGGGCTGAAGATGAGGTGGTTCTCCAGCCGCTGCTGTCAACAGCCTGGACACATGCTCCGGGAGTCAACCCTTTGCCCATCTGCTCCCCTCGCCGCAGCGGGTTCACAGGCAGATGGGAGCCACTAGGCCTCCATTTAAAGGATACCACAGCGGTGTTCTAGACACCCCATCGGCGGACAGGACGAGACAGGCGCTAGCATGGCCCGTAGTATACCAGCGTGTAAACACACAGGATGACGGGGTGAGGTGCATTTGGTGGCTCGTTGTCGCGGGAGGCACCTAAGTGCGCTTCCCTCTTCGCCTGCCACTAATGCGGCCACGATAAAAAGAGAAAGTGCCGGCCACGCACAAACCCAGTCCGACGCGAGAACCACGCAATTAATAATAGATATGTAGCCTGGATACAAGTATCTCAACATTCGACAGGGTAAGACAGGTCCTGAAGAGCCAGCTCAATGGGAAGAATAAGATTTGCCTTTAAGCCCTGCCAGTTATCAGATACCCTGATGGCATAGTGCGCTGGCCAAAAGAAGAAATGGAAGCTGCAGATGTGATTCTGGTGGTGATAGGAGGACTTGGAGCAGTGACCCCCTAAAGTTGGTAAAATGGCTACAACAGGTCCTAGGAACAACATCGCAGCTCTGTCCAGAAAAGTGCAGTGCTGGGAACAACTAAGATCCTGCGCAGATCCCTCAAACTCCCAGGCCTCTGGTAGATGACCCGATCATGAGGAAGGACAAACAACCACCCCACAGGGCTGAGAAGGTAGTTTGTAGTTTTGTTTTTATATATGTATATATGTGACACAAATAGGATGCAAAGTATCTGCAAATATAATTACCTTGAGACAGAGAAATGTATGATTGGTATAACAGAGATACTAATTTGCCTTCAGGCCTCTGAGGTCTTCTAGTCTTTCCTCAAAAAATAAAAAAAATACTGTCTGAGGGAAACAGAGTCAAGACTTCAGTGTGCAATTTAACCACTGAGCAAAGGAAAAGGTAGGTATGGGTAGGTATGCTCTTTTTATTCTACAAAGTGCCTTTCAGATATTTCTAAGGAATTATCCAGTAACGAACAAGTAATTTAAAATATTATGCATATACTATTATAGTATATAATATTACCTACCCATCTACAGGATATGTCATCAATGTCTGACAGCTGGCACCCAACTGATCACTGTTTTCAGCATCGGTGGGGTCTCTGTACACTATGTAGTGATCTGATTTTGAAACTTACTATTATTTGCATAAATATTGTTTACACTTGTCCAGAGGAGTTAATAGTTTCAAAGATCTTGACAATTATTGAACCCTGGATCTTCTGCAACCAACACATTGCACTGTGAACATGACGCCGACACCGTTCAGTCCCATGATAGAGCAAGGAGAAAAATATCCATGCTCTATCACTGTTGTCTCCTAAGCCGCAGTCTGCATAGGCCTGTGGCTTAGGAGATGTCAGTGCGCTCATACAGGCAGCACAATTACGTCCAATCCATTGGACCCGTGGAAGCCTAACCAGGCGAAAAGTGCGCCCGTCGTCCTCCCCGCACCTCCCTCCCGGCCACATAATGTTTGTAACCCGCACCTCCTAACGGAGCACTTGGATTAAAAGAACCTTCATCTAATGGTGAGTGCCGTCTGTTTCTTCTAAATTTTTTGGACAATTACGTCATTGCATTGTGCCCCCTCTGCAGGCCCACCATGGAAGAAGAGGCAGAGGCTGAACTGCAGAGAATCAGAATTAGGTGAGTATAACCTATATCTATATATATGAAGCTGATTGCATGTGTATGGGTATGTGTGTGGGTATGTGTGTGTGTGTGTGTGTATGTATCATATTACTGCCCCCTCTGGTATCCCCACCCATCCCGGTAGCCCCGCCCTGGGAATGTGGCTACTGGGAGGGCTATGTGGAAAGGTGGAGCTGTAAAGAGGCGGGTCTACCAGGAGGGGGCAGAGCTGTGATACAAACATACACAAAAATACATACATAACAATATATGGGTGATGTTACTATATATGGGTGATGTTACCATATATGGGCATTCGACCATATATGGGCATTACACCTGGGCAATGTCGGGCTCAACAGCTAGTTAGGTGGCTAGTCTAGGAGCTATAAAGACCATCATTCAGTGTATAGGGATCATCATACTGTACATAGAGAGCTGTAGGGACTATCATACTGTATATAGGGAGCTGTGGTGACCATACTGCATTGTACAAAGAGCTGTAGGGAACATCATACTGTATATAGGGACCTGTAGAGACCTTCATACTGTATACAGGAAGTTTAGGGATCATGAAATTGTATATAAGAAGCTGTAGGAACCATCACACAGTGCATAGATCATTGTGGAGACCATCATACAGTGTAACGAGAGCTGTGAGGACCATCATACCATATATAGGGAGCTATGGGGACCAGTACACCGTTATTTATATTATTTACACTTATAAAGTAAGTGTTGTCTTTATTATACTAACATTCTTAAGTGAATTGTTTAGTAAAATAGTATAGCCAGAGCATACAGTGCGCACACCACCATTATTTGAAGTTCCCTTCTTGCCATACCCTTCTTACTATACAATAGATTTGCATGCTGCTTTTTTGGGCTACAATGTAAGTATTTTCACCACCACTTATGGCATCCTGAAGTCCAAAAATTCAATAATGTAGAGACGGCACTCACCCGAATCTTGAATGGTGATTTATTTAGGGAACATGTACATCCAGTGCAGGGAAGGGAGGAACGGAGCTACTAACGACGGCACCGTTTCGTGCTTGTGTGCTTCCACGGGTCAGCAGCTAATGGCAGTGTATCACCTCCTAAATAGGAGGAGTCTACAACTTACAATTACGTCACCATTAGCGAACAGTAATACAAGGTAGGATAATTAAAATCAACATATCCAGACAACACCAATATTGACTATAAGAAGGAATACTCAAATTACGAAACATAATTATATGTGCAGCATTTTCTATGCAATACATAACACAAAAATAACAGTGTGCAAACAAGCGAGATCAATTGTTTGTTTGTTGGTAAAAAACAAAATAGATAGTGATGTGACTGATTTCACTTGTGAAGCTTTAGAATTTATATTAGAACATAATGCCTTCAGCTTCCTTGAACAATGGTATTTGCAAAAAGAGGGTACAGCGACGGGTACGCCCGTCGCTTGTACCCTCGCTAATCTATTTTTGGCAGCGTTCGAAGATCAATATGTGTATTCTGAGAATAATCCCTTTCTCCTAAACATTAAGCACTACATCCGCTATGTAGATGACGTGCTGGTAGTTTGGGATGGTAATGAGATGGTTTTCCAGAGCTTTGTTGATTATTTGAACAATAATGATTTCAATATGCGGTTTACTAGCGTTTTTGGGGGATCTAAGCTGGAATTCCTTGATATCAATTTAGAACTCAGCGAAAATGGCATGGTTAGATCAATGTTTAAAAAGAGCACTGCCACTAATTCCTTACTGCACTTTAGCAGTGCCCACCCTGATCACACCAAAATGGGATTACCGTTTAGCCAATTATTACGCATCCGACGTTTGAACAACACAGATGAGGGCTTTGGTGTGCAAGCTGACAGGCTCCTGTCTGACTTGTCACATAGAGGCTATCCTCAGTCTGTGTTGTTTAAAGCCAGAGAAAGGGTTAATCACCATCAGAGCAGAACGAGAGATAGATCCGAGACTGATTCTGATAATAAAAATCAGGGAAAGACAAAGAGAAAATTTTATTTTAACTTTAAATATGGTCCAATGTTTGATAGAATCAGAGCTGCTTTAAGACGCCATTGGCATATAATAGAAAATGATCGAGCATTTGCAGAAATACCCCCACAATTGCTTGTAACCTATAGAAGGAGCAAAAATATTGGTGACTGGCTAGTAGAAAAAAGATTAAAAAAACCTTTACAGAAGAACACATGGTTAAATGCGAAGCCTCTGAAAGGAAACTTCAGATGTGGTCACTGTAATTGGTGCCGTTTTTTAGAGCCGGGTCCCGTATTATGTTGCGGAGGTTTAAATATTGAGATTAAATCCTTTATCAATTGCAATACTAAATGGGTGGTTTATGTGCTATGGTGTCCCTGCGGCAGGTTCTATATCGGCAAAACTATTCGAGCAATGTGCATATGAGTGAGGGAACACTTTAATTCAGTGACCACAGGGAAAGGTTCCACTAGATTAATTCAGCACATTCGGGAACACCATTCCGGTGACCCGAAGGTGCTGAAGTTTGCAGGTATTGAGAGGATTTTTTCTTCCAGTAAGGGAGGTAATTTACATAAAAAACTTCTGCAAACAGAGACTAACTGGATCCTGAACTCTGATGCGATGGGAGCAGCAGGCCTCAATGATAAGGTCGATATGGCCGTATTTCTTTGAGTCCTGGTTGCCACCTTTTTATTGCAATAGTTTGTGTTGTCACCTGTTAAATTGAGATTTAAAAACTCGTTCTTTGCTCAGTTAAGTACCTGTGTATATCTGATGGTCTCTGGTTTTGCCGTGTTTTACACTTGAATCTAGACACATATATACATCTTATAGTCTTTAATTATATAGGATAATGCAAGCTAATGGTGATTCTTATGTATCTTGTCCTTGAATGCCCTGCTGTATGTGTATATATATTTATATAATTTTGACATTTCTTTGTCCTCATCGACTGTCACTTTTTTCCTTGCTTGGAGAATATGGAGACAGCTTATGCGATTTAGCAGTGGTAAGACTTAGTGTAATTTTTAACAGGCTCCGTAACTATGTTATTGAGAGCTGATTGATAGTTGTTGTTTGCTTATGCCATAGTTAAATTTCTATAGGTTCTATTGCATGACATGAATTCATGACATAAATGTATGTTTGCACCACTGTTGGTTTTACCGTAGCGCTAGAATATGAGCCTATTTTGCTTTGTCTTACCAACAGTTGTCTTCATTTCTCCTGTTTTTATCTTTAGTGTCTGTGTAATGTACAAATAGATCTCGCTTGTTTGCACACTGTTATTTTTGTGTTATGTATCGCATAGAAAATGCTGCACATATAATTATGTTTCGTAATTTGAGTATTCCTTCTTATAGTCAATATTGGTGTTGTCTGGATATGTTGATTTTAATTATCCTACCTTGTATTACTGTTTGCTAATGGTGACGTAATTGTAAGTTGTAGACTCCTCCTATTTAGGAGGTGATACACTGCCATTAGCTGCTGACCCGTGGAAGCGCACAAGCGCGAAACGGTGCCGTCGTCAGTAGCTCCGTTCCTCCCTTCCCTGCACTGGATGTACATGTTCCCTAAATAAATCACCATTCAAGATTCGGGTGAGTGCCGTCTCTACATTATTGAATTTTTGGACTTTGTTGTGCTGGGAGATCGGCACCCCCGGTCTACCACCTGTTTGCTCCCGAGTGGATCCGCCCCGCAAGCCGTCGGCTTTGGTGCTCACTATTCCTCCTGCACTTGTGACTTATGGCATCCTGTACTTCTCCTATAGTGCTTTATCCCAGCTTGATCCATGTGTTTCTGCAAAAACAATGAAGGTTAACGTCAAGCCACGAAACATTGTACTCACTTTTGGATTGCAAATAAATTTCCTATATCTATATATATAAATCTCATGTTTATGTGAGTGCTTAGTTCTTTGATTTTAAGGGCTAGATCTCTACTAGCTTTGCATCTAGTCAGGAGTACTTCAGTTTAGACGGAAACTGATGACGTTTTCTGGCCACCTACTCTTTCGTATACAATAGATTTATATACAGCTTTAATAGGTTACAGTTTTTGCAGTTTATGGGCCTGAAATGTCAAGAATAGCACTGTTTATGCCAATCTTGCTGAAGAGATGGGCTGGAATCTGACACCCTTCATTCATGAAGAGGCATACAATTCTTCAAGAAACAGGCATGCTGGTCAAGTGCCGTACACCTCACTATACCTTGCCACAAATCCTACTCACTTCCCTTTTGGAGTAAGTATTGTGGCATAGCAAACACTGCTGCTCATCATGAATGTTACAACCAGCAGTCTCCACGCCACAATGACAAAAGCCGCATAATTTTAGCACAGTCTCCAGTTGCGCCAAAATAATACAACCTTCCAAAGCTTTCTATGTGAAAACATTGGCATAAAAGCTTTGATCAAACAGGTCCTGTGTACCTTTGTTGTTTCAATTTATTACACTACAGATGTACAGATGAGTACATCATTTGAAATTCAATTTTACGAACTCCATCAAAATTTACCCCAAAACTTAATTTGCAGTAAAATAAACTTTTGCAGATCCTAATATTGAAAAGCTTGTAATTGCTTGGAAAATACATGTAGCGAGATGAGAGAGAGGATGTTGCTAACTCCAAGAGCTTACACGCTACAGGAAAGAAGGTTTAACTCGGACGAGTTTTTTCTGATGTTTTGTCGGATAGCATTCAGACAAATTTGCAGTACAATTTGGATGGGGGGGCATACATTCAAGTCTTTGGGTGAAGGGAAATCATCGGACTGCACTCAGATGACTTGAACGGGAAGATGGAGACATTTGTTTCCCATCTTGTTCTGACAGTGTGCTCCTATTCTCTCATCCAAGAAAATTGGATCAAACTAAGCTTGATTTGTGTGTCATTACTAGGGGTGTAAGTAAAACAGTTGCTGGGGTTGTAATCACACCTGGGTAATGAGGCCAAATGGAAGGGTGAAACCTGCGTCAACCCTCAGGCTGACGATTCTGTTTAAGGCTGTGGTCACAGTTGCCATGCGGTTTTTTTAGTGATTTTACAAAACTCATGCGTTTTGTCATGTCAGTATGAGTTTTTTAAGGTGTGTGATGGCTCCCTGCGTTTTTGGGTGCGTTTTTGAATCTGCACCTAAAAATAGTGCTTGTAGTATTTTTTTGAGCATTTTGAAAAACGCATGCGTTTTTGTAGAAAACGCATGCATTTTTATAACATGGGTTCCTATGGGAAACGCATGCAAAAACGCATGTCCAATTAGTACCTTTTAGTGCCATTCAAAAACGCATGCGTTTCCCATAGGAGCCCATGTTAAAAAAAACGCATGCGTTTCCGGAAACGCATGCGTTTTTTTAACATGGGCTCCTATGGGAAACGCATGCGTTTTTGAATGGCACTAATTGTACATGCGTTTTTGCATGCGTTTCCCATAAGGCCCCTTATTAAAAAACGCATGCGTTTTTGGATATGCTCCAAAAACGCATGGGACAGTCACACATGCTTTTTGGCTATTAGGGCATGCGTTTTTTAACATGGGGGCCTATGGGTGCGTTTTTTACATGCGTTTTTGAAAACGCAGGTCTCCAAAAACGCACCTGAAAAATGCAACTGTGACCACAGCCTAAAACGTTTTTCTCAGCCTGAGCGCATAGCGTTAACGGCATGTAATGCTATGTGCCGGCTGCCTATTCATCTCTATGGATACCTGATGCTTCTTGCAGCCGCCGGCTCCACACACAAGGATTGGGTATGCGCTTTTGCAGAGAACACAGGAAACGCGGTTTGCAGCATTTTCCTGTACGCTCAGCAAAAGCGCATATCTGGTCCTTGTGTGTGGAGTCGGCGGCTGTGACAAGCATCAGGTACTTGAGCTAGTAGGAAATTTATTTGCAATCCAAAAGTGAGTACAATGTTTCGTGGCTTGACGTTAACATTGGGCACACAGATTGTTTTTGCAGAAACACATGGATCAAGCTGTGATAAAGCACTATAGGAGAAGTGCAGGATGCCGTAAGTGGTGGTGAAAACACTAACATTGTAGCCCAATAAAGCAGCATGCAAATATATTGTATAGTAAGAAGGGTATAGCAAGAAGGTAACTTCAGGTCATGGTGGTATGCTCACTGTATGCTCTGGCTATACTATTTTACTAAACATTTCCCTTAAGAATGTTAGTATAATAAAGACATTTACTTCATAGGAGTAAATAATATAAATACCGGTGTACTGGTCCCCATAGCCCCCTATACATGGTATGATGGTCCTCACAGCTCTCATTACACAGTATAATGGTCTTCACAGCTCCCTATACACTGTATGATGGTCTCCACAACGATCTATGCACTGTGTGATGGTTCCTACAGCTTCCTATATACATTTTCATGGTCCCTAAACTTCCTATATACAGTATGAAGGTCTCTACAGCTCCCCATATACAGTATGATGCTCCCTACTTCTGGAAAACTATGCAAACCGCATTTCCTGTGTGCTCTGCAATAGCGCATATCCGGTCCTTGTGTGTGGAGCAGTGGCTGCGTGAAGCATCAGGTATCCATAGTGATGAATAAGCAGCTGGCGTATAGCGTTACATGCCTTTAACGCTATATGTTCAAGCTGAGAAAAACTAAAAAACTAAGCTTTAAACTGAATTGTCCTCCTGAGGGCTGACGCAGGTCTTACCCTAACCTTAGGGGGCCCCAAAATTCTCTTTGGCATAGAGAAAAAGACTATTGCTATTAAAGATTTGCAATAATTGGGGGCCTCATTGAAGCTTTCCATCGGGACCATGAGCTTCAAATTTTGCCACTGGTAATCACCATAGTCAATTCGATTCTATCGCATGAGAGAATCAATGCTTGTTTGTCCCCGGACTTTCCTAGTGATTCTGAAGATGGAAAATAACTCTGCTGGACAAACTGTGCAACTTTTTGTTGCAGGTGGATGACTTTTTTTTGGCCCCAAACTTTTTTTAAAAAAAGGCAAAGATTTTCACAATTTTCCTGCAGTTACGGCTGGTGAGAAATTTTGTGAAGTTTTACAAGACAGAAAAATGCCAGGAGGGAACGATAAATTATCCCCTTTGCCTCTGCACCTAAGGAATTAGAATAAGAAGCAAACTGAAAGGACATTTCAGCATAGCATTTTTGCCAACTAGAGTCATAAAAATTCTTGACTTTTCGATCTCATCAGGATAGATTTCTTAAAGGTCATCTGCAACCCAAGGTGTGAAACAATGATATTCACAATATTCAGAGTCTACTAATTATCAATACATAGACTTGATCGCATTATTTGTGGGAGTCTAACCTTTGGGATTCACTATGTATAATGACAACTGCAATGAAATATAACATTATTAAATAACTTCATCAGAATTAATTAAATACATTTCAGCTTGTGCCATTTCCTTGAGGTGCATAGATTGGCTTTTCAATTAATCTCTCTTTTTCTGCCTCTAAATTAAATTTTTTCTAAGCTTCTATTATTTTTGTACATTAGTTACTGCATGTCTTTCAAATGCATATTGAGTAGTGATGCTACAGTAACTACTATTTGAAATCCCACCAGCTTGACACTTTGGCCCCTAATGTCCAATTTGTATAGAGCACTTACTGTAATAGCCACTTTGTAATAAAATATGTGTGTACATTTTGTTAATTATTTATTTTTCCCATACAACTGCTGCATAATTATTGGTCTTCCTGTAAGCAATTGTAAGCAAATTGATGTTTGATTTCTCTGTCTGCCACAAAAATGCAAACCAAAATTCCTTTCCACCTAAAGTGTATTACGGATGCACCTGTTGTTAACCATGGCAAATTTCGGAATCTTTACACTCAGTGAACTGGAACTTAGAAGTGCTGTGCTAGATCAGCATTGGCAGGTCAGTCAACTTATCCTGCTTGTGGAATGGTGTAAGAGAGCTTGGTATGAGCATGTCAGGTTGTTTCGAAAGGGCTGGATGCCGGGAAGAACACTTGGATGTGTTGAAAGCATCCGTTACTTTAGAATTCCACTCTAATCCCATGAGCTCTGTCTGCTCTAGAGCATCATTAAACAAGTATGAAATGCTCACATTTACAGTTGGTGTACAGGACACCAAAATGGATTAGAAGATAATGTCAATGAATGTTCTTAATGCACATGGCTTAATCTCAACAGTACCTAACAATTCTAAAAGGTTACAAAGGTTGTGCATTACTTCAACATTGATGGCCTATCCTTAGGATAGGTCATCAATGTCTGATTGGTTGGGGTCTGACATCCGGCTCCCCAACCATCAACTGTTCTCGATAGTCGAAGCAGCTATATGATCAGTTTCGGAGCTGCTCCATCTTTGATAGTGGGTGCAGCCAGGCACTGCACAATTGCTTCCTATTGAAATCAATAGGAGGCAGATGTGCAGTACCTGGCTGTGGCCACTATGAGAAGATCAGCTCTGGAAGTGAGTGTTTCTGGCCACCCGCTGTCAGTGACGACACTGGGAACAGTTGATCGGCAGAGTTGCTGGATGACGGACCTGGCTGATCAGTTTGAAATACTCAAATTTACAGTTGGTGTCCAAGACACCAAAATGGATTTGAAGATATGTCAATGAATGTTCTTAATGCACATAGCTTCATTTCAACAGTACCTACAATTCTAAAAGGTTAAAGAGGCTGTCCATTACATTAACATTAATGGCTAGGGATGAGCGAGTACCGTAATATTCGTACTCGCTATACTCGTAACAAGTAGGTACCGGTACTCGCTACTCATTGCGAGTATAGCGAGTACGAATACCTTCGCAGTGTATCTATAGATACACTGCGAAAGTAGCCTAAAAGTGATTAAAAGTTGTTAAAAATAATAAAATTACATAGTCACCTGTCCGACGCCTGCACCGGCACCGGCAAAGAAGACATCTGATCACCGGACAAGGACCTGTGACTTCCAGCCAATCAGATGGCTAGTAGTGATCTGGCCAATCAGATGACGACACGTCACAACCACGTGATCGCTAGCGGCCACCTCATTGGCCAGATTGCAAGGTCCTAGGTGTACTGTCAGGACCTTGCAATCTGGCCAATCAGGTGGCGGCTAGCGATCACGTGGTTGTGATGTGTCGCCATCTGATTGGCTGGTAGTCACAGGTCCTTGTCCGGTGATCGGATGTCTTCTTTGCCGGTCCCGGTGCAGGCTTCGGACAGATGCGTATGTAATTTTATTATTTTTAACAACTTTTAATCACTTTTAGGGTACTTTCGCAGTGTATCTATGGATACACTGCAAAAGTATTAGGACTACTTGCTACTCCTGAGTACACATAACATACTCGGAGAGTAGCGAGTAGCCGAATACCGCTACTATTCGGCGAGTTCTGAATATTAATGAATATACTGGTTCATCCCATTAATGACCTATCCTTAGGATTGGTTATTAATGTCTTATTGGCCGGGGTCCGATACCCACCACCTTCAACTATCAGCTGTTTGCAATACTCACAGCAGCTGTTAGTCATAAATGCTCAGTTCTGGAGCTGCTCCATCATTGATGGCCTATCCTTAGGTAGGTTATCAATGTTTGCATTGGCCTGGGTCCAACATCCTTATCCCCCTCCATCAGCTGTTGTGGTAGCAACAGGTGGCCAGAAATGCTTAGTTTCCAAGCTGATTCATCTTCTGATTGTGGCCGCAGCCAGATACTGCACATCTGCCTCCTATTCAAATGTGTAGGAAGCAGATGTACAGTACCTGGCCGCTACAAGAAGATGGAGCAGCTCCGGAACTGAGCATTTCCAGCCACCCACTGCTACCACCGGCATTGGAAATATCTGATCAGTGGGACTGTCGGATATCGGACTCTGGCCGATCAGATATTGAGGATCTACCCTTAGGCTAGGCCATCAATGTTAAAGTAGTGGACAACATATTTAAATTAAATAGTGTTATATAGAGAATAAGGAAAGTGGTAAACATTGCTTAGAATTTCCACAATGCAATCCTTTATTGAAAAAATGTTGTAAAGGCTGTGCTCAATGTATCTGTTCTTCAACATGCAGAGGTGTTATGCCTAACACACAATTAAAAAACACGCAAGAGACAAATTTTGGAGCAAAACTAGTCTAAACCAATCTAAATGATAAATTCTACACTAGGAAAAAATAAGTACAAATCAATTTTTCCTAATCCCACTCACTTATATACTGAATCCTATAGTATTAATTCTTGCTAAGTTAATGTCAACAATATTCTATATCTTTGAGCTCCAGAAATTTGTTTTCTGATAGGCATCTGGTGTAAGAAACAACATTCACAAATCACCTCATTCACCTATGTAGAAGAGTGCTGAGGGCATGTGATGTACCTAGAGATCACTGTTCAAAGATGCAGTGGCTTGCTACATTTTCAATATGTCAGATGGAGGATGGTTCCCGGCCAGGCATGTACCTCCCTATGAGTGTGTCACATCTCATATAGGTTGACTCCCTCCTGATCACATGGTTTCTGTGATGCAAGCATGCTCTCAGTGTTGTTTAGAAGTGGCTGAAGATGCCATTTTCCAGGAAACACATGGTCAGGAGACCTTGTCTCTCAGTGCTTGGGAGCAGGTGCGTCCCTGGAAGGAAAGAGGGCCAGAGACCGAGGCTAGAGAACCTGAGATGACTCTCTGAGTTCAGGAGGCTACAGTCCACTGAGAGTCTGGATCAGACAGGAGTCTGTGTATCCCAGAGAGGCAGCTTCTTAAACAATGGACTAAGAGGTCAGTGGACACTATAATGCACTAAGTTGATATGCAATGCGAGCACAACCACCCTTGGAACAGACCAGTGGTTCATAGTAAGTTCTGTTGATATTTATGAACTATACTTTAGCGTTTATGAGGTCCTAATAAACCAGCTTGACTGATTCAAACCTGAGAATGCTCCTATAAGCTTTACTTCAGCTGCCAAAAGCATATCCCCTAATACCTCAGCGAGTGCTACCTCACACCTCATAAACTGACAAAAGGGATCTCTGCAAAATAAAAGTTTTAGCCTATTGTGAGATATAGTGGGCTATGCAAAACTGCAATATTTTAAAATTTAAAGGGAATCTGTCATGTGGATTTTGGCTTCAAACCTATGGCTACCTGTCCCTGCAGCTTGTAAACACATCCCTAGCCATCCCTGTGTGAGCTAGCAGTGTGTTATATTTGTTCTGTAAATTGATTTTGATACCTTGGTGTCCAGCATCCGTCGCCGCTGTGTAGAGACTGAGTGGGCGGTCTTCTGGCCTCCGGGTTCCCTCCTGGCTTTGATATGGATGCCCTGCTGGGCGCGTAAACACATCCCCCTGGCGCGATCCCGTGTACAATGTGCACACATTACATGTAAGGGGCCGTCTTTGTGAATGTCATGGCCGCCATCGCGTCATTTCCGCGTCTGCGCACTGTGCAGACTCCACTTTACGTCACAGGGGAATCCTGCCTGCATCAGTCACAAGGGCGGGCCAAGCGCAGGTTGGATGTCTGCGCAGTGCACAGAAATGATGCGGCAGTGGCCACGTCATTCACAAAGGCAGCCCCTTAACATGTAATGTGTGCGCAAATGCACATATGCGGAAATAACTGCCCGCGACTGGCACAACGGCGGGAGCACTCATTGCACACGGGAGCGCGCCAGGGGGATGTGTTTGCACGACCATATCAAAGCCAGGGGGGACCCAGAGGCCAGAAGACCGCCCACTCAGTCTCCACACAGCAGCGACGGGATGCTGGACACCAAGGTATCAAAGTCAATTTACAAATAAAACAAAACAAATATAGCACACACAGGTATGGTTAGGGATGTGTTTACAAGCTGCAGGGACAGGTAGCCATAGGTTTGAAGTCAAAATCCACATGACAGGTTCCCTTTAAAAATATGTTGACCAATTTATAACAATTATCAAATTGACTTAAAGGGGTTGTGCTACGGATAATTGTACATTTTAATTAATAGATCTAATGCCTCATTTACACAGAGCGTTTGTGCTCTGTTATTTATATCTGTTTTTGGTGCAGATCTTTTTGCTCCATTTTCAGGGGACACAGACAAGCGGACACATAGACACAGACAAAGACACTCACACTTTCTTTCTCTCCCTAGTGATCCCACGGCGAACCCCAACGATGTCTTCCTTCCGGGCACTGACAGGACTTATGAGTAGTACAAATACTTACAAGACCTTTCTCCATGGGACTCTCAGCTTAAGCTACATAGCCAGGTCCTGTCAGTACCGTATCCGAAGGTCCTGCCGATGCGCAGAACGAAGACAGAAAAGGGCTCATCGTTGGATCTCCGGGGAGGGTAATTAAATGAGCACTGGTGGTGTGGAAAGCACAACAGAAAAACAAAGCACTAAATGACATGCTCATTTTTTCTGGATGTACTTTCTGCACCTCTAACACAGCAGTCAAAACACTGATGTCTGTGTACTGGATTTGTTCCTGTGTAATGTATATGTCCGACCATGCAGAAAAAGGTCGGATATACCATAGCCCCTGGGCAGGGGAGGAAGGAAGAGAGTATACAGACATTGCAGCTGGGGATCACAGCTGATTCTTTGTGTGATTTGACACAATTTTTTTTAATAAGCAATGACATGTTTTTCCTCACAGAAAGAAACAGCTGTGATCCCCGGCTGTAACATCTCTATACTCTTTTACTTTCTCCCCTGCCCAGGAGCTGTGGTATATCTGACCTGTTCTTGCATGGTCAGACACATCCATTACACAGAGGCACATTTAAAAAAATATCTCTGGACGGGAAAACATTTTTTAACACATCCAATTGTGGAATTTATTTCTATTCTAAGATTTATTTATTAAAATGTACAATTGATCGTGGCACAACCCTTTAAACACTAAGTCAATTTCTGTGGAACAGTATACTTTCACCCCTCTAAAGGGAGACTGCCAGTAGTTTTTCACACCCTGGTGAATGTAATCTTTGTAATGTTGACCCATGAAATGATGCCGCCAGTGCGAGTATCTCTGGCAGGGAACACAAGAGTGATCTGTCAGCTACTGACAGGTGGCATTTGGGGAAATAGGTAGAGAGGCCGGAGAGCTGCCAACCCCACTGTTATGACTCATTCGCAGGAAAATTTGCCAATGGATTTCAAAAAATGAAAACAAGGATTTGTAATGTTTTGTGATGTTGATGTATTCAACAATACAGTTGACTTTACTAAGATAACATTAGTTAGGGATATAAAAAAACGCCTTAAAAAGGCCTTCACTATCGGCCATTTTTTTCCACTTTTGTGACTGCTTTTAAGCTGCTATAACTTTTCTTATTTCACAATTATACGGGTGTATGAATTGTCGTTTCACATGCAACAAATATGATAAATTTTATGAACTGCTTTGGGTACATATATTATACAGTAAATTAAAGCGTAATTTGTAATAATTGTTTGTGATGCAAATGTTGAAAAAATTACATTTTTACTTTAGCTTTTTGGTTTATATTTTTACTTGTTACTGTTTTACTTTTTACTTTTCATTACTTTTTTGTCATTTTGACATTTTGTCATTTTTATGTAAGCATTTTTTACATAATTTATTCACCAAAAGATCATAAAAGATCTTTGTTTTTACATTGTTGATCATTTTTTTTCTACTGTAACCGAGGCACGCATAGGAACTACAGTGACATACATGAACCAGAGACACACATTGATCACGTGATCATCTGATCGTCAGGTCCTACAGAATCATCAGCATTGACATTGCCAATGGTTCTGTACTATACATAACTCTCATTGAAACTACTTCTGTCTTCTCACCAGGGTCTCTGACAGTGGCAGCCTTGGTCAGCACCTGCTATATTGGAAGTACGAGTGGATTAAAAGTTGCCAGGACCCTGGGCAGTTTAGAAGGCCAAGGGTCCTCAGCCCTAATGTATCACCTGATATGTCACATGACCCCCTTTGGATAGATAAGGTGATAGGTTACAATATTAATATACCGTATATACTCGCGTATAAGCCGAGTTTTTCAGCCCAAAAATTGGGCTGAAAAGTACCCCCCTCGGCTTATACGCGAGTCAGTGCTGTATACCGATGTATACATCGGTACATACCGATGTATACATCGGTATACAGCAGCCCCCGCATCCCCAGTAATGCAGGGCCCCCCCAGGGTCTCTCCGGTCACCTGTAAAGCAAGCTATACTTATCAGTGTCCCGCTCGCACCCGCCGCTGCCGACATCCACGATCCTCCATCTTCATGCGACTCCTCTTCCTGTTTCTGTGCGCGTCGCCGGCAATGACGTCATTCCCGGCGACGCGCACAGGAAACAGGAAGAGGAGTCGCATGAAGATGGAGGATCGCGGATGTCGGCAGCGGCGGGTGCGAGCGGGACACTGATAAGTATAGCTTGCTTTACAGGTGACCGGAGAGACGCTGGGGGGGCCTGCATTACTGGGGCTGCCTGTATACTACCGCTGGGGCTGCTATATACCTCTGGGGCACTGTATACTACCACTGGGGCTGCTATATACCTCTGGGGCCCTGTATACTACCACTGGGGCTGCTATATACCTCTGGGGCACTGTATACTACCACTGGGCTGCTATATACCTCTGGGGCCCTGTATACTACCACTGGGGCTGCTATATACCTCTGGGGCACTGTATACTACCACTGGGGCTGCTATATACCTCTGGGGCCCTGTATACTACCACTGGGGCTGCTATATACCTCTGGGGCACTGTATACTACCACTGGGGCTGCTATATACCTCTGGGGCCCTGTATACTACCACTGGGGCTGCTATATACCTCTGGGGCACTGTATACTACCACTGGGGCTGCTATATACCTCTGGGGCCCTGTATACTACCACTGGGGCTGCTATATACCTCTGGGCACTGTATACTACCACTGGGGCTGCTATATACCTCTGGGGCCCTGTATACTACCACTGGGGCTGCTATATACCTCTGGGGCACTGTATACTACCACTGGGGCTGCTATATACCTCTGGGGCCCTGTATACTACCACTGGGGCTGCTATATACCTCTGGGGCCCTGTATACTACCGCTGGGGCTGCTATATACCTCTGGGGCCCTGTATACTACCACTGGCGCTGCTATATACCTCTGGGGCCCTGTATACTACCACTGGGGCTGCTATATACCTCTGGGGCCCTGTATACTACCGCTGGGGCTGCTATATACCTCTGGGGCCCTGTATACTACCACTGGGGCTGCTATATACCTCTGGGGCCCTGTATACTACCACTGGGGCTGCTATATACCTCTGGGGCCCTGTATACTACCGCTGGGGCTGCTATATACCTCTGGGGCCCTGTATACTACCACTGGGGCTGCTATATACCTCTGGGGCCCTATATACTACCACTGGGGCTGTATATACTACCACTGGGGCTGTATATACTACTGGGCTGCGTGTATACTACCACTGGGGCTGCTGTATCTACCTCTGGGACTGGTGTATACCACACTGCTGGGGGCTGTATACTTGTGCTAGGGTCCACCCTCGGCTTATACACGAGTCAATAGATTTTCCCAGGTTTTGGGGGCAAAAGTAGGGGGGTCGGCTTATACACGGGTCGGCTTATACACGAGTATATACGGTACATGGTGCATGTCTGTAGTTGCAAAATGATAGAAAACTGTATCTGCTTAGAACTCCACACACATTTTTTTCCCTTTTGTATAGTGCTATACATAATAGAGCAGGGCTGGAAACGTAATTTTCACGAGGGTTAACAAGAAAGATCATGAATGTTGTGACGACCATACCAATAAGTTGAAATTAATTCTGCTATATTAATATTAACAAATAATTTATAATTATTTTATATTAATATGAATTGTATCACTTAATGTTGAGAAGAATTAAACATGCTGCTAACCCTCTGTATATATTATGAACCTTCCCACACAGGCCCTACATGCAGAATGAGCCCCCACATAGCTTGCTATATACAGTATAAGACACCCACATAACCCCCTATTTACAGTATGAACCCCCACATAGCCCCTAGATTCAGTATGAGCCCTCACATAGCTCACTATATAAAGTATGATCCCTCACATATCCTCCGTTACACAGTATAATCCCCCAGATAGTTCTTTATTTCCTGTATGCACCCATACATAGCCACTGTTGACAGTAAGAGCCTTCACATTGCCCCTATGTAAAGTATAAGCCCTTAAATAGCTCCCTATATACAGTGTAAATCCCCACATAGCTCCCAATATACACTATTAGCCCTCACATAGCCTCCCTAGATAAAGTATAAGCTGTAACATACAGTGCAGAAAATAAGTATTTGATACACTGACGATTTTCCAAGTTTTTCCACCTCCAGAGAATGGAGTGGTCTGTAATTTTTATCATAGGTACATTCAATTGTGAGAGGCAGAATCTAACAAAAATCCAGAAAATCACATTGTTTGATTTTTAAATAGTTAAATTGCATTTTATTGCATGAAAAAAGTATTTAATCACCTACCAAACAGCAAGAATTCTGTCTCTCACAGACCTGTTAGTTTTTCTTAAAGAAGTCCTCTTACTCTGCACTTATTACATGTATTAATTACACCTATTTGAACTTGTTAGCCATATAAAAGACACCTGTCCACACAGTCAATCAGACTCCAACTCTCCACCATGACCAAGACCAAAGAGCTAATGACACAGACAAAATTGTAGACCTGCACAAGCCTGGGATGAGCTACTGGACAATATGTAAGCAGCTTGGTGAGAGAGCAACAACTGTTGTTGCACTGTTTAGAAATTGGATGTAACAAAAGATGAATTTCAATCTTCCTTGGTCTCAGGCTCTCTGCAGGTTCTCTTCTCCTGGGGTAAGGATGAGTTGGAGAAAAGTCAGGAATTAGCCCAGAACTACATGGGAGGACCTGGTTAACAATCTGAAGAGAACTGGGACCACAGTATGCTGTCAGGGATTAAAATCCTGCAGGTCCTCCTGCTCACGCTAGCACATGACCAGGCCCATTTGAAGTATGTCCTTGACCATCTGCATGATCCATAGGATTCATAGGAGAAGGTCATGTGTTCAGATGAGACTAAAATAGATCTTTTTGCTTTTAACTCCACTTGTCGTGATTGGAGGAAAAAAAACGATGAATACAACCTCAAGAACACCATCCCAACCATGAAGCATGAAGGGTGGAAACATCCTTCTTTGGGGGTGCTTTTCTATAAAGATGACAGGACAACTTAACCATATTAAAAGAAGGATGGATGGGGGTCATGTATCATGAGATTTTGGCCAACAACCTCCTATACTCAGTAAGAGCATTGAAGATGGGTCATGGCTGGGTCTTTTTACATTACAATAACTTGAAACACACAGCCAGGGCAACCAAGGAGTGGCTCCATAAAAAGCATTTCAAGCTCTTAAAGTGGCGTAGCCAGTCTTTAGACCTGCATCCAATAGAAAATCTTTGGAGGGAGCTAAAACTCAATGTTGCCCAGCAACAACCCTGAAACCTGAAATATCTGGAGAGGATCTGTATGGAGGAGTGGGCCAAAATCTCTGCTGCAGGGTGTTCTTGGTCAGGAAGTACAGAAAACATTTCACCTATGAAATTGCAAACAAAGGTTTCTGTACCAAGTATTTCAGTTCTGTTTTTCTATTGTATTAAATACTTATTTCATGCAATAAAATGCAAACTAATTATGTAAAAATAATACAATCTTATTTCCTGTATTTTTTTAGATTCTGATGATCACAGTTAAAGTGTAACAACAATTAAAATTAGAAACCTCTCCATCCTTTGTAGGTGGGAGAAATTGCAAAATCAGCAGTGTATCAAATATTTATTTTCCCCACTGTGGGCCCCTGCACACAGTATGAGCCCTCACATAGCCTCCCTATATACAGTATGAGCCCTCACATTGCTTCCTATATATTATTATTTATTTATTTGACACTGTGAGAAGGGGTTATATACATAGGTTACAGTGAACAAATTAATATTGACAGACTTTTAAAGAGAGGAGCGGACCCTATTCTTACGTTTTGTTTTTCTTTCTCTACCCATGAACTTTATTTATGGTATTTTAATTTATATCCATGATCTCTTCTACTTCTTTATCAAGGATCAATCTACAGTTGTGCTCAAAAGCTTACATACCCCGGGAGATTTTTTGCTTTCTTGGCCTTTTTTTCAGAGCGTATCAATGATAACAGAGAAACTTTTTTCCCACTCATGCTTAGTGGTTGGATGAAGCCATTTTTGTCAAACTGCTGTGTTTTCTCTTTTTAAATCATAATGACAAACAAAAACATCCAAGTGATCCTCATCCCCTGATCAAAAGTTCACATACCCTGGTGATTTTGGCCTGACAAAATGCACAGAAGTTGACACAAATGGGTTTGAATGGCTAATAAAAGTAATAAAAGTAACCTGTGAGCTGTTTACATGTAATCAGTGTGTGTGCATAAAAGCTGAGTGAGTTTCTGGGATCTAGACAGACTCTTGCATCTTTCAACCAGCCACTGATGTTTTTGGATTCTGAGTCATGGGGAACACAAAAGAATTGTCAATGGATCTAAGGGAAAAGGTGTTTGAACTGTATAAAACCAGAAAGGGATAAAACAAGATATCCAAGGAATAGATAATGCCAGTCAGCAGTGTTCAAACTGTGATGTGAATAACAAATGGAAAAACAGGGGCTCTGTAAAAACCAAATCACGATCAGGTAGACCAACAGATATTTCGGCCACAACTGCCAGGAAAATTGTTTGGGATACAAAGAAAAACCCACAAATAATATCAGCTGAAATAGAGGACTCACTGAAAACTAGCAGTGTTGCTGTTTCAAGATGCACAATAACGAGGAACTTAAAGAAAAATGGGCAGCATGGTTGAGTCGTCAGAAGAAAGCCATTACTCCGTAAATGCTATGAAGTATCTCGCTTACAATACGCCAAACAGCACAGAGACAAGCCTCCAAACTTCTGGAACAATGCAATTTGGAGTGATGAGACCAAAATCAAACCTTTTGGTAACAATCATGAACATTATATTTGGAGATGTGTCAACAAGGCCTATGATGAAAGGGACACCATTCCTACTGTAAATCACAGAGGTGAATTGCTGATGATGTGGGGATGTGTGAGCTACAAAGGCACAGGAAACGTGGTCAGAATTGAGGAGAGATGAATGTAGCACATTATCATGAAATCCTAGGGGCACATTTGCACTTATCAGCCTGGAAGCTGCGCATGGGACGTACTTGGATGTTCCAACATGACAACAATCCAAAACACAATGACATGTCAACCTATCATTGGCTACAGCAGAACAAAGTGAAGGTTCTGGAGTGGCCATCTCAGTCTCCTGACCTCAATATTATTGAGCCACTCTGGGGAGAACTCAAGCGCACAGTTCATGCAAGAAAGCCCAGGAATTTACAGGAACTGGAGGCTTTTGCCAAAAAGAATGAGCAGCTTTAACATCTGAGAAAATAAAGAGCCTCATATAGAACTACCACACAAGACTTCAAGCTGTTCTAGACATTAGTGAGGGCAACACACGGTATTAAGAACTGGGAATGTGAACTTGTGATCAGGGTCATTTGGATGTTTTTGGTTGTCATTATGTTTTAAACAGAGAAAGCACAGTAGTTTGACAATAAATGGCTTCACCTAACCACTAACCATGAGTGGAAAAAAGTGTTTGTGTCATCATTTATATTCTCTGAAAAAAGCCAAGAAAGCAAAAAATCTGCCGAGGTATGTAAACTTTTGAGCACAACTGTATACAATGTTCCCTTTAAACCTACATTGATGTCCTCCTTCTATTCATATAGCACTATGGGCAACTAATTAACAATGAATGTTTATGGGTATTTATAACAATATATTTTACATCAAGTACAGTCATATGAAAAAGTTTGGGCACCCCTCTTAATCTTACTAATTTGTTTTGGTTTAAAATTGGGTTTTTGCACCAGCTATTTCAGTGTGATATACCGTATATACTCGAGTATAAGCCGACCTGAGTATAAGCCGAGGCCCCTAATTTTATTGCACTGACCAAAAATGTGAAATATGCATTATTTCAAAATTTGACAGGTGCCAAAGTATGGGCATCCTTCTGATTTTCATGATTTGAATACTCCTAACTACTTTTTACTGACTTACTGAAGCACTAAATTGGTTTGGTAACCTCATTGAGCTTTGTACTTCATAGCCCGGTGTATCCAATCATGAGAAAAGCTATTTCAGGTGACCACTTGCAAGTTGTTCTCCTAGTTGCATCTTCTCTGAGGAGTGGCATCATGGGCTCCTAAAAACAGCTCTCAAATGATCTAAAAAAAAAGATTGTTCAACATAGTTGTTCAGAGGAAGGATACAAAAAGTTGTCTCAGAGATTTAACCTGTCAGTTTCCATTTTGAGGAACATAGTAAGGAAATGGAAGACCACAGGGACAGTTCTTGTAAAGGCCAGAAGTGGCAGGCCAACAAAAATATCAGAAAGGTAGAGAAAAATAATGGTGAGAACAGTCAAGAACAATCCACAGACCACCTCCAAAGACCTGCAGCATCATTTTGCTGCAGATGGTGTCACTGTGCATCAGGCAACAATACAGTGCACACTGCACAAGGAGAAGCTGTATGGGAGAGTGATGCGAAAGAAGCCGTTTCTGCATGCACGCCACAAACAGAGTCGCCTGAGGTATGCAAAAGCACATTTGGACAAGCCAGTTTCATTTTGGAAGAAGGTCCTGTGGACAGATGAAACAAAGATTGAGTTGTTTGGTCATACAACAAGGCGTTATGCAGGGTGCCACAAAAACACAGCATTCCAAGAAAAACACTTGCTACCCACTGTCAAATTTGGGGGAGGGTCCATCATGCTTTGGGGCTGTGTGGTCAATTACGGCACCGGGAATCTTGTTAAAGTTGAGGGTTGCATGGATTCCACTCAGTATCAGCAGATTCTTGAGAATAATGTTCAAGAATCAGTGTCAAAGTTGAAGTTACGCCGGGGATGGATCTTTCAGCAAGACAATGATCCAAAACACCGCTCCAGATCTACTCAGGCATTCATGCAGAGGAACAATTACAATGTTCTGGAATGGCCATCCCAGTCCCCAGACCTGAATATCATTGAACATCTGTGGGATGTTTTGAAGCGGGCTGTCCATGCTCGGCGACCATGAAACTTAACTGAACTGGAATTGTTTTGTAAAGAGGAATGGTCAAAAATACCTTCATCCAGGATCCAGGAACTCATTAACAGCTACAGGAAGCGACTAGAGGCTGTTATTTTTGCAAAAGGTGGATCTACTAAAGTATTAAAGTCACTTTTCTGTTGAGGTGCCCATACTTTTGCACCTGTCAAATTTTGAAATAATGCATATTTCACATTTTCGGTTAGTACAATAAACCTCATTTCAATCCTGAAATATTACTGTGTCCATCAGTTATTACATATATCACACTGAAATAGCTGTTGCAAAAACCCAATTTTAAACAAAAAAAAATGAGTAAGATTAAGAGGGGTGCCCAAACTTTTTCATATGACTGTATAATCCTATAATTAATTTTAAGTAGTTATAGATGGCTATTAGGGATGAGCGAGTACCTTAATAATCGTGCTCGCTATACTCACAATAAGTAGGTACCGGTACTCGCTACTCATTGCGGGTATAGCGAGTACGAATACTTTCGTAGTGTATCTATTGATACACTGCGAAAGTAGCCTAAAAGTGAATAAAAGTTGTTAAAAAATAATAAACTTACATACTCACCTGTCCGACGCCTGCACAGGGACCTGCAGATAAGACATCCGATCGCTGGAGAAGGATCTGTCACTACCAGCCAATCAGATGGCCGGTAGCGATCTGGCCAATCAGATGGCGCCATGTCACAACTATGTCATTGCTAGCGGCCACCTGATTGGCCAGTTTGCAAGGTCCTGACAGTACATCTAGGACCTTGCAATCTGGCCAATCAGGTAGCCGCTAGCGATCATGTGGTTGTGATGTGGGGCCATCTGATTGGCCAGATCGCTACCGGCCATCTGATTGGCTGGTAGTGACAGGCCCTTGTCCAGCGATCGGATGTCTTCTCTGCCGGTCCCGATGCAGGCGTCGGAAGGTGAGTACCGTATATACTTGCGTATAAGCCGAGTTTTTCAGCCCAAAAATTGGGCTGAAAAGTACCCCCTCGGCTTATACGCGAGTCAGTGCGGGGGCTGCTGTATACAGCGGTATACAGAAGCTCCCGCATCCCCAGTAATGCAGGCCCTTCCAGCCTGACTCCGGTCACCTGTAAAGCAAATTATACTTATCACTGTCCCGCTGTCCGCGCCCGCCGCTGCCGACATCGCGATCCTCCATCTTCATGCGTCTTCTTCCTGTTTCCTGTGTTCGTCGCAGCCAATGACGTCATTACCGGCGCCGAACACAGGAAACAGGAAGAAGACGCATGAAGATGGAGGATCGCGATGTCGGCAGCGGCGGGCGCGGACAGCGGGACAGTGATAAGTATAATTTGCTTTACAGGTGACCGGAGTCAGGCTGGGGGGGGCCTGCATTACTGGGGCTGCCTGTATACTACCACTGGGGCTGTATATAATACTGGGGCTGCCTGTATACTACCACTGGGGCTGTATATACTACTGGGGCTGCCTGTATACTACCACTGGGGCTGTATATACTACTGGGGCTGTATATACTACTGGGGCTACGTGTATACTACCACTGGGCTGTATATACTACTAGGGCTGTATATACTACTGGGGCTGCGTGTATACTACCACTGGGGCTGTATATACCACTGGGGCTGCTGCTGTATATACCACTGGGGCTGCTGTTGTATACTACCACTGGGGCTGCTGTATATACCTCTGGGGCTGCTGTATACCACACTGCTGGGGGCTGTATACCTGTGCTGGGGTCCACCCTCGGCTTATACACGAGTCAATAGATTTTCCCAGGTTTTGGGGGCAAAAGTAGGGGGGTCGGCTTATACGCGGGTCGGCTTATACACGAGTATATACGGTATGTAATTTTATTATTTTTGAACAATTTTTAATCACTTTTAGGCTACTTTTGCAGTGTATCTATAGATACACTGCGAAAGTATTAGGACTACTCGCTACACCCGAGTACACATAAGTACTCGGAGAGTAGCGAGTAGCCCGAATACCGCTACTATTCGGCGAATACCGAATAGTAGCGAGTATACTCGCTCATCCCTAATGGCTATAGATAAATTTGAGCCGGTTGTTTAAATGCTGACTAAGTCTATATGCAACTATGTCAATCATTTTCTCCTTACTTTACAGCATGGTTAACCATCCTGGTACAAATTAAATAGCCAACTGTTTACCTGCCTGATGTCAAATACTCAAATGTAAAGTGGTTTGATTTATTTCATGTACAGTATGTCTTCTATGTATGTTGAACCATGAGTATATTATGGCTGAACTGCCTGCCTTGATCTATCAATTAGATGGCATAGTGATACATATTCTGCAAGAAACCTGAGCAATAACATCCTGGGAGCGAAACTAGATCTGTTACCAAGACATAAAAAGCTTAACATGTCTCTGACTAAGAAGTCAAGGAATTTGTGAGTGTCCTCCATCTGTAGAAAGAGGTTAGAACATTTAAAGGTTAGCTGCGCTGTTATGTTATATAACTAGTGTTCTACAAGCAAGAGATTCTTTAAGGTAATGAAATCCAGTACAAAATGATTTAATAAATTCAACTTATTATAACATTAAAATCCCTCCATGGGAACAAACGTGTTTCGAACACAAATTTGTATTTGAAATGCATAAGGTGTGCTTGTCCCTGGATTTTCCTTGATCATTTTTGTTCCCATGGAGGGATTTTACTGTTCTAATACAATTAATTTTTTTTACCATTTGTTGCTGGATTGCATTACCCTAAAGAATCTCTTGTTGAATTAGTGGATACCGGCCTCGTACATCTGAGCACCTGCCTTAGAATTTGTGGGATTTGCCTGGTTTTGTGGTGAGCTTATGTCCATTTTTCTTTATACTGTTGTTTTACAAACACTCAAATCAAGACCTGCATTACTTGAAATCAACCCCAACTTTTTTCTATTAGCTAAAATATTTGAATCCAGGAGACCTGAATGTTATATAATAAGTTTAAATATTATCTAAAAAATATTCGCTGCTTACAATAAAGACATCTTTTGTGTTATATATAGTACTAGCTGTAACCCTGCCATTGCCCGTGATAGTAACTAATTGTTATTAGGTATAACAAAATAGAATGAGTAAACAAAATATTGATTTTCACTGCTGAAATACAAAGGCTGCAAGTGTAATACATGGGCTATATGTGGGCTCCTGGTGCAATACAGAGGCTATGTGTGGGCTTCTGGTGTAATACAAGGGCTATGTGTGGGCTCCTGGTGTAAAACAGGGGCTATGGGATTACACATGATGTAATACATGGGCTATGTGTGGGTACAAGCTCTAATACATGGAATTTGTGGGGCACAGGCTCTAATACAGAGGCTATATGATGCACAGGTTGTAAGTGCAATACAGGGGCTATGTGTGGGCTCGTGACGTAATACAGAGGCTATGTGTGGGCACAGGCTATAATACAGGGGTAATGAATTTGAGCTGTGATTGGTTGCTATAGGCCATCTTATAAATATCTAGGCTGTCAAAACAGCCAAGGCAGTATCTATCACCTCACAGATACGAACAGTAAATAAGGCTTTTTTTGGCAACTGACTGTAAAGTGCAGGGTTAATATTTCCCCTCAAAATATAGTCTATGACATTCTCTGAGCCAAATGAAGTGGCTGTGCAAAATTTCGTGATTGTAAATGTGATGGTGTGGATTCCTTTAGTGGACATAGGCCAGGGTCACACATACCATCCATTTTTGGGCTAAATCCGTTTTTGGGAACATTTTGAACATTTTTTTATCAAAGTCCAAAAACGCATATCCGTTAACGCATGTGTCTGTGTGTTTTTCAAAAAACGTGTGTGTTTTTATGCAGCAGCCCAAAAACGCTGCTAGCAGCGTTTTTGGGGTCCTTTCAAAAAATGCATGTATTTTTTTAACATAAGGCCCTATGGGAGATGCATGCATTAATGCATGGCACATATAGGCACCATGCGTTAACACATGCGTTTTTGAGAAAAAATAACTAAGTCCCAAAATTTCCAAAAAATGTCCTGGACCTCAGGGGACACTATTGGCACCCTTAGAAAAACGGATCCGGTTTTCTAAGGGCCCAAAAAAGTGGATTTGCATGTGTGACCCTGGCCATACACACACATACACTCAGCTTTATATGTTAGATTTACCGTATATTAGTGATAGTAGAGAGTTATATAAGAGTATATATCTAAATGTCATAAAATCTCCATTTAAGTCTCTCTAGTTTTCCTCTGTAAATCATAAAACTATGCAAGTGAGATGATATCTACTGGCAAGTGTGGATCTATTCTATAGTTGTCTAGCGTGAAGTGTATGTGCAGAATGCATCTCAAGTGCTGCTGATTAGATGGCAGTTCGAGAGTGTGTAATACTGAGAATGCACGCTGCAGCTTATCAACAGCTTCAGAAACTTTCCAAACTTTCCAGGCCATTGAGTATGACACAAATGATCTGAAACAGATGACAGGTCATTGTGATATAAACACATTTTCTGCCAAAATATAACACCTATTTTTAACCATTATCATGATCAAAATAATATCTATAATAATATGACAAATGATGCATACAGTACAGCATTTTCGGCATGTGTTATAATAAAACAGAACATATTTAAAAGTTGACGATTCAATGTTGTTGAGCCTCTTTAAATGTACAAAAATGATGTAGTGGCCTTTGGTACTTAGGATCACTGATAGGTAATATACTCAATAGTTATTTAGTCTTATATGATGCAATAAACGTGGTTGTTTTAATAGTCTTTCAACAAGCAACAGCTTGATTTAAATGAGGATTCAAACTATTAACATTTTACTGATACTTGTAACAGTCTGCTGGCAATCTTTCAGCAGCTCTTCCTCCAAATTTGCACTGTATCTGCATCACTCTATGCGATCCAGCCTACATTCAGAGTGCATGTCACAATTTCTTTTCCGGTAACCTCCTAGCAGCAATATCCTGTATGAAATAGCTTGCACACTTTTGCAACCATTACAACCTTCTGTTGTCAAGTACAGCATGGCTGTTAGTCAACAGTCTTGGCTCTATTTCTGGGTATTGTGTCCTCCTTCAGTGTTATGTTCTGACAACCCCAGCTTTATTGGTGGGTGCTCTGTATAGAAAACTGATACAATACCAGGACTACTACTGTTATTGCGGGTTACTGTGCTATTCCTTCTGGGTACTCTTGATTGGATTCTGTACAGGATTGTCTCTGCTATACTAGTGGTTAAATTTTGCTATACCACTCACTTATACTACATTGAAGCTTCAAATTCAGTTTGGTTATATTGAGCTTTAAGGCAAAAAAGCTTCTAAAGCTCCCATTACTTCAGTTATGTTCTTGTTAATCCTAAAGGTCTGCCCAAAAGCACCAATTCCATCTGTTTGTGCTGCACATATATTGTTTTCTTAGACAAAAGGCTTTGAGGATCCACCACATCAGGTGAGACCTTTTGATGACAGTTCCTCATTCAGGTACCAGTCTCATCCATCTCTGATGGGGACTTCCTATTTCTCTGGTATAGCTACTCATCGCCTCTCTTGGACAGCTAACTCTGAGTCCTCATGAATCTCTGAGATGCACTGTTTAGTCAAGAATACGCCTCATTGTTCTCCCTTGCCTTCTCCTAATGGCAGTACTTTTGTTCCTGATCTCTCCCAGTCGGGACAATGAACATCGACTATCACTTGGATTGAATTTAGTGAAATAATGGCAACAAACGAAAAATAGAAACGACTAATAGTAGCCTAATAAAACAAGATAAAAGATTAGCAATAGTAAAATGAATACTATAAAAAAGTCTGTGCTTTCTCTAAGTAAATAAATACATAATTAATAATGCATGAGGTCCCGTAAGTTAGATTTGCTGACCTAAGTATTTTACAATGTAAGTTTGCTGTATGTGTTTAAAGTGTCTGTTAAAAAATGCATACATGAGCCTGACAACCTCAGTTCAGTGGACCACAAAATACAAAGTGGATAATGGTGTTCTCTTTTCTTATAGCATTTGCATTAATGTAAGAATTATAGTTCACTCTGTCTGGCTATTTCACATACACACTGATTAAGAAATGTAAAGCAGTTGCATCATGAGAGGAGCTATCCAGTGTAAATAATCATCTTCCATCCCCAAAATAACTGATAACTTATTGATCACTGGGATCCAAACCCAAGGACCTGCACCTATTGAAAGAACTTGATTTGGACTTAATAAACGAGGAGGAGATGTCACATTGTATGTTAAAAAGCATATAGATAATGAGATTAAAGCTTCAGAAACTGGGAGTTTTGTGAACACTGTTTGGGTAAGAATACATGGAGAGAATAGCAAGGACACCATTGTAGGCATTTGTACTTATTTTTAAAGACCGCCTGGGCAAGCTGAAGATATGGATGATCATAATCCATCAGATGACCAAGTTCTCCAAAAAATGGCATATTGGTCATGAGGGCTTTCAACTATCCAGACATTTGTTGGGAACCTCTCTCAGGCAAAACTAACAGGTCCAGTAAATTTTTCACGTCTCTTGTTGACAACTTTATCTTCCAAAAAGTACAGAAAAAAATAAGGGTCTCTGCTATCTTGGTTCTAATCCTTATAAACAGGGAGAAAATGGTTGAGGAGGAAAGAGTGGCTGGACCCTAGGAGGCAGCAATCAGGCTATTATAGAATTCTGGATACCATAACTAGTAGAGGAAGGCCTGTGAAGACTTACACTTCAAGTTTGGATTTCAGAAATGCAGATTTTAAAGGACTTAGAAAAAGGATAAGATGGATTCTATGGCTGGGAGTCCTTAAGAACAGAAATGTCCAGGAAGGATGAGAAAATATTAAAATCTGAGAGTTCTCAGTGGTTGTTACCTTTTAATGGCTAACTGAGAAGATGGTAATTAGTGATGAGTTAGTAGCGAAATCTTCATAATCGCTATACTCGTAACAAGTAGTTTTTAATACGCGCATACTCGTCTGAATAGTGAGTCCAATTTTAGTCAATTAGTGATAGGCTCCACACACACAAATCTGGCTATAAAACAAGTCTTTCATGGGCAGGGCAAGAGGATGGGCTTTTTTTCCATTTTCACTGCATAAAACACCTTGCTGTGCCCTCCAGAGAGACCCTAACATTCAATCTGCTCTCACTGGGGTGCTGACTCCCTTTATGTACAAAAGGGAACAGACAATTTGTGTCAGATTGATAATGATCGACTCATCACTCACGAGCACCAGCGATAATCGCCAAGTAACGAGTATTACGATTACCATACTATCCGTGTGAGTATCGAATAGTAACGATTACACTCACTTATCACTAATGGTAATAAATAGCAAGTTTTTAAGACAGCTCAGGTCTCTTCTTCAGGCTTAAAAATTATACATTCTGAACTAACACATATATACACATATATAGGTTGAATAGGCAAAGATGGTGGTCTGTATTGGGAGGGGAAGAGGAAGAGCATCTGTGAAGTAAAATACCAGAGTTCAGAGATAACAAGTGTGATAACTTATTATCCTATGATTAGTGGTCCAAGATTTGAAGTTTCCTCAATTGATATAAAAATACATAAATCCATGCGACACATTCATTCCCGTTCTAAATGTGTCGAAGGTCATCATAAGTTTATATTCCCAGACTTTTCTGATTCTTTGGGATTTAAAATTACATTTCAAAACTACTATTTTCATATCCATTATGGAGTGATCAGGTCTACAGACGTGTTTAGGCACAGGTAAATCTGTCCTTCTTTCTTTTATTGTGTTGCAATGAGAGTTCATCCTAGTTCTGATTTGTCGTCTCGTCTCCCCTACATACAGGCTCCCTCTCCCATATTTTGTACATATAATTAGATACACCACATTAGTTGTAGTGCACCTGAAGTTACCTGGGATCTTGTTGTCCTGATCTGTGCTGGGAATCTTTATCTTGTCTGTTGTCATTATTAATGGACAGGTTTTGCACTTGTTCTGGTTGCAGGGAAAGGTTCCTGTTTTTGGAGAGGACGATGAGCTTCTGACAATAATGCTTTTTAGATTCGGTGCTGCCTAAAACCTAGATGTTGGGGGGTCTAGGAATATAGATTTTAGTCATCTTTTTGTAGTAGTGGTTGAAGTTTCCATGCAGCTCATCTTAACACCTCCAGATTTCAGTTGTAGGTGACTACAAGAGGGATCCGGTTGTTTTCTTTTTTAGTTTTGGATGGTAGCCCTGATTCAAAAAGGTCTTTCTGAGGCCCCGAAGGTGATTGTCTTTATCTGTAGGGTTGGAACATATCCAATTGTATCTGATGGCCTGACTGTAAAGAAGAGTCCCGATAGGACAGCCCCGATCGGACAGACCATCAGCAGATATGGCTTCCAGTACCATCTCTTAGCTGATGACACACAATTATACACTTCCGCCCCTGAATTTATTCCCGCTCTAATAAAGAACACCAATGACTGTCTAACCGCAGTCTCCAATATCATGTCTGCTCTCTATCTGAAACTCAACCTTTCCAAAACTGAACTTCTTCTGCTTCCACCCTCTGCCAACCTCCCTAAACCTGACATCTCTCTCTCGGTGTGCGGCACCACGATAACGCCTAGTCAGCAGGCTCGTTGTCTCAGTGTTTTGATGGACACTGATCTCTCCTTCACCCCATATGTACAATCTCTTACCCGCTCCTGTCGCTTGCACCTGAAAAATATCTCCAGAATTTGCCCTTTCCTCACCATGGAAACAACTAAAACCCTCACAGTGGCCCTGATTCATTCCCGCCTTGACTACTGTAATTCTTTATTAGCTGGCCTCCCCCACAGTAAGCTTTCCCCTCTCCAGTCTATCCTCAATGCAGCAGCCAGGATCACCTATCTAGCAAACCGTTACTCAGATGTTTCTGCTCTGTGCCAGTCACTACATTGGCTACCCGTACACTATAGAATCCAATTCAAATTGCTCATTGTCACCCACAAAGCTATTCATGGTGCGGCACCTCCTTACTTCTCCACCCTCATCTCTGTCTACCAACCCACCCGTCCCCTTCGCTCTGAACGTGACATCAGACTAACATCGGCATTAATCCGAACCTCCCATTCCCGACTCCAAGACTTCTCTCGAGCTGCACCAAACCTCTGGAATGCTCTACCCCAAGAAATTAGGACCATCCACAACTTGCATAGCTTCAGACGCTCCCTAAAAACACACCTCTTCAGGGCGGCCTATCCTTCTCCCTAACAGTAGTCATTTAGACATAAGATATTCATTGTTAAAAGCCCCTGTACTTTGTGTTCCCATCCCGTCTTAGATTGTAAGCTCCTTCGAGCAGGGTCACCTTCATTTTTTGCCTTTTTATTGTATTTCCTAAGTTGATTCTATGTTTATTGTATGTAACTACTGTTCTGCATTACCTTTCTGTACCGTATATTTTTCTTATATGTACCGTTGTACTGTAAAGCGCTGCGGAATATGTTGGCGCTATACAAATAAAGTTTTATTATTATTATTATTATTATTATTATTATTATTATTATTAATAAGAGTTTTTTATGTATTTTGGATGAAAATTGTCCCTATAAGATATATTGGATGGTCAATGGGCTTCCGGTACAGGGATATCTCTATTTCATTGTTTCGTAGCTTGATGATGGTGTCCAGAAAGTTTATTTCAGTGTAGGGTGGTTGAGTGTTCAACTGATGGTGGGATGAATCTAATTAAAGTGTTCATGGAACGCCTTCAGCTGTTGCTCAGACTCTGTCCAGATGATTAAGATATCATCAATATAATGGTAATAGGCCAGTGGCCTGATAGGACAAGAGGATAAAAAGTCCCTTTCAAGCTTGACCATGAAAAGATTTGCATATTGTGGTGCCATTTTGCTTTCCATTACTTTACCAGTCTCCTGTAGATATATGGTGTTGTCAAATATAAAATAGTTGTGGATGAGGATGAATTTTAGCTTCCTACAGAATCAGCATCAATCCCTGTGTTTTCAGGAAGACTTTGTAGGAATTTAATCCTTCCTAGTTGGATGGTTCCTTCTGGCACAGTACCTATTGCTGATAGTTTATTCAATACATCAGTTGTGCCCTGAATGTAGCTGGGTGTCTATTTTACCAGAGGTTTGAGAACACACTCTACTCATCTAGAAATTTGTTGCGTGAGGGTGCCCACACATGAAATGATTGGTCTTCCTTGATTTCCGGATTTGTGGATTTTGAGAAGTATGTAGAATTTGCCTGTTCTTGGACGTTCTGGTATCAGGCCTTCAACTTTTAAGGATATGTCAGGTAGACAAGAGACCAGTTTGCTTAATTCCTTTTAGTAGTCCTCTGTAGGGTCAGACTCCAATTTTTTCTACTAGCGCATGTCCATCAGATGTCTGCTTCCTTCAGTCTATAGAATATGCGGTTCTAAGGTAGAGCGCAGGTATGAGACGGGATACTTTAATCTTTATCTCCGTAACTTTATTCATAAAAAACTCCAGACCACAACATGTTCGACGTACAGACGTCTTCCTCAAGCGGATGAGGAGCTATTAATAACAAACCATTATATACTTCCTCTAACCAATCAACTGTCAGTGCAGCCTCCCTGACAGCTGAAAGGTGGGAGGTTACACAATTTTAAAACAATTTAAACAAAATTAAAAACCTTCAGTTACAGAACTATTTATAAAACCAGAAACTAAATATAAAAACCCCAGTAAAACAAAAAAACAGAAAAACTCATTGTATTATTATGTGTTTTGTTTTACTGGGGTTTTTATATGTAGTTTCTGGTTTTATAAATAGTTCTGTAACTGAAGGTTTTTAATTTTGTTTAAATTGTTTTAAAATTGTGTAACCTCCCACCTTTCAGCTGTCAGGGAGGCTGCACTGACAGTTGATTGGTTAGAGGAAGTATATAATGGTTTGTTATTAATAGCTCCTCATCCGCTTGAGGAAGACGTCTGTACGTCGAAACATGTTGTGGTCTGGAGTTTTTTATGAATAAAGTTACGGAGATAAAGATTAAAGTATCCCGTCTCATACCTGCGCTCTACCTTAGAACCGCATATTCTATTTGGATTCTATTAATCTAATTCCATTGTGGAAAGCGGTGACAGAGCTGCAGGAGGGATAGGGTTACTGGATCAACCTGGTGTTTCCTGACCTAACCCTGGAGAGAGAGTGTGGATTGCACGAGGCCAGGAGCAGAGGTGATTGAGGACACAGGAGCACTACAGATCCAAGGCTGGCAGCCTGAGCCACAAAACTACGCTCACAATCTGGTTGTGCGGATCGGGCACAACCTTTAAAGGTTAGTTTGCTTATAATACGACCACTTTAAAGACAGGAGAGGTCCACAGGTGGCGCAACACTATTTTTTCTTTTTATTTGCTTCCTTCAGTCTGACTTGTTCATCATGACTATTTCACCACCCTTGTATGCAGGTTTAATGATGATTTCTTTGTTTTAAAAGACTTTATGGCTCTTCTCTCCTGGGTATTGATGTTGGATGGTTGACTCTTGTGTGTATCTAACATAGTGGATTTTATCAAATGTCTGAAAGTGTCTATATATTTATCCAAATGGGGGTTGTGTCCAGCTGCAGGTGTCCAGTTTGACCTTTTCTTGGTTGTCAGTAATCATCTCCTACATTACACATCTAAAGAAGAAGACAACTCGGTCCTTCTCGTAGTCACACAAAATCCAAATCTGGAGATGTTAAGAGGAGCTGCAAAGAAACTACAACCACTACTACAAAAAGATGCCTGACTAAAATCTATATTTCCAGACACTGTGTTTTAGGCAGCCCCGAAATCTAAAAATCATCATTGTCAGAAGCAGTGGCGTAACTACCGGCATAGCAGCCGTAGCAGTCGCTTTGGGGCCCGGCGCTTGTGGGGGGCCCGGACCCAGGGCCAGCGTCAGCACCCGGCGCCCGGGCCCGACTGCTTGGAGGGGGCCCACCGGGCCCCTGAGGGCTAGGGTCACACTTGTGTTGTGACCCTAGCCTGACGCAAGTATTGTCTGCTGCAGCGCAGAGCGTTGAACGCTGTGCGCTGCCAGCAACTGAGCCCATAGAAACCCGACGTTTACATTGACAACCAATGGTTGTCATGGTAAACGTCGGGTTTCTATGGGCTGCCTCCAGCGCTATGCGCTGCAACATACAATACTTGCATAAGGCTAGGGTCACAATGCAAGTGTGACCCTAGCCTCAGGGGCCCCTGAGCACTTACTGCCCCCACAGCCAGAGCCATATCCAGGGGGCAGCTGGGGGGTCATTTTCAGGCTCCTGCAGCACCGGAGGTCTCCCTCCTCCCCCCTCCACGGGAGCCGACAGAGCTGCACACTCTGGGCTCAGGCTCACAGGACCTGTGATGATGTCAATGGATGGGGAGGAGTCAGGGGTCTCATGATCAGCTCCTCAGTGTATCCAGGACTGTTCTGGCCACCATGAATGATGCTCAAATAAGGTGAAGTTTGTGTGTGGTCAGGAGGGATTTACAGTGTGAATGTAGCAGAGGTGAGTGTGTACTAGGTGTATGGCAATTAGGTGAAGGTTATGTGTGGGGTCAGGAGGGATTTACAGTGTGAATGTAGCAGAGGCGAGTGTGTTCGAGGTGTACGGAGCGGAGCCGTGTGTGTACGAGGTGTATGGAGCGGAGCCGAGTGGGTACTAGGTGTACAGAGCGGAGCCGAGTGTGTACGAGGTGTACGGAGCAGAGCCATGTGTGTACGAGGTGCACGGAGCAGAGCCGAGTGTGTACGAGGTGTACGGAGCGGAGCCGAGCGTGTACGAGGTGTACGGAGCGGAGCAGAGTGTGTATGAGGTGTACGGAGCAGAGCCATGTGTGTACGAGGTGTACGGAGCAGAGCCATGTGTGTACGAGGTGTACGGAGCAGAGCCATGTGTGTACGAGGTGTACGGAGCAGAGCCATGTGTGTACGAGGTGTACGGAGCAGAGCCATGTGTGTACGAGGTGTACGGAGCAGAGCCATGTGTGTACGAGGTGTACGGAGCAGAGCCATGTGTGTACGAGGTGTATGGAGCAGAGCCGCGTGCGTACGAGGTGTACGGAGCAGAGCCGCGTGCGTACGAGGTGTACGGAGCAGAGCCGCATGCGTACGAGGTGTACGGAGCAGAGCCGCGTGCGTACGAGGTGTACGGAGCAGAGCCGCGTGCGTACGAGGTGTACGGAGCAGAGCCGTGTGCGTACGAGGTGTACGGAGCAGAGCCGTGTGCGTACGAGGTGTACGGAGCAGAGCCGCGTGTGTATGAGGTGTACGGAGCAGAGCCGTGTGCGTACGAGGTGTACGGAGCGGAGCTGTATCTGTATGAGGTGTACGGAGCAGAGCCGCGTGTGTACGAGGTATGTGTACCAGTGATAGCCCCCCGCGGATTCCGCTCCTATAGTCCCAGCCGCCTTTGCCGGCAGCATTCTTCTCCAGAGTCTCTTCTGCCGCTGTCTGCATTCTGCAGCTCAGCATGGAGGGGCACGATGTCATCACTGTGCTGATATGTGCAGAGCGACCGGAGGAGACCGGAGCGGCAAGAAGAAAGGTGAGGAGAAAGAGAGATCTGGACGGCCAGACACTCCGCTTGGCTGCGGTGCCACCATATGGCAGTGCGGCTCCATTGAGCTGCTTGCATTATTTGTGCGCTTCAGGATGGTTGTGTATATACCAAGCATCCTCAGACGCACAAAAATGCAACATTTTGCATTTGAAGGGTATTTTTAAAAAGCGCAAGGGAACGCAATCGCATTTTAGCCCGCTCCTAACAATGTGTAATATACTCACTGTCAGAAACAGCTCGTGCTGGTTTCAGCAGTCACTGTTCCTGTAAGGCTGCCTTCACATAGGAGTTTTTTAAAAAATGTGGCAGTTGCGTCATTTCCGCCTAGCGGCTGCACTTGCTGCACGTTGGCGGCAAGCCCCATGCATTGTCTATGGGGCTTGCGGTAAGTGTGCGGCAATATATATTATATATATATATATATATATATATATATATATAGTCCGCGATATGTACTTAAAGGGGGCCCACTGAGACCTTTTCGCCCGGGGCCCACAGAAACCTGGAGCCGGCCCTGCCCGGACCCAGCGCCGCTACGCAGCCGCTGCTATACCGGCAGCTGCGCCTGCGATACCTGTTGTCATTGTGTGTGGCCGTCAGGTGTGGGGGTGGGGGCCCGGCCGGGGGCGGCCGCACCCGACGGGCCCCCCCTGGCGAGGTGGATGCCTCAGCCGCTCCTATTCAAAGCGGCCGCAGGCGCCGCACACAAAGATCAAGGGGCTGCCGCCGCCAGTCTGTAGCCTGCTGCCTGCCTGACGCTATGTGTTCTCTGCAGATCTCCGCCCCCTGGCCGGCCTGTGACCTCGCTCCGAGTGAGTCCTTCCTTGACTTGTCCTAACTTACTGACCGAGTGACCGGTCACTTACAGCACAGAGCAGACAACAAGCAGGATTAGAAGGAGCAGGAGCTGCTGCTGCACTGAGCCCGGAGGTGAGAGGCGCCGCTAATAACAATATTTATTGACAGTGAGCAGCCGGCAGCATGGGGGGCCTGTATATACCCTGTGTGTGTGCTGCTGCCAGGGACACTGAGGGGGGGGCCTGTATATACCCTGTGTCTGTGTGTGCTGCTGGGACACTGTGAGGGGGCCTGTATATACCCTGTGTGTGTGCTGCTGCCAGGGACACTGTGAGGGGGGGGCCTGTATATACCCTGTGTCTGTGTGTGCTGCTGGGACACTGTGAGGGGGCCTGTATATACCCTGTGTGTGTGCTGCTGCCAGGGACACTGAGGGGGGGGCCTGTATATACCCTGTGTCTGTGTGTGCTGCTGGGACACTTTGAGGGGGCCTGTATATACCCTGTGTGTGTGCTGCTGCCAGGGACACTGTGAGGGGGGGCCTGTATATACCCTGTGTGTGCTGCTGGGACACTGTGAGGGGGGGCCTGTATATACCCTGTGTGTGCTGCTGGGACACTGTGAGGGGGGCCTGTATATACCCTGTGTGTGCTGCTGGGACACTGAGGGGGGCCTGTATATACCCTGTGTGTGCGCGCCGGGACTCTGGGAGCTGTATACCCTGTGTGCGCGCCGGGACTCTGGGAGCTGTATATACCCTGTGTGCACGCCGGGACTCTGGGAGCTGTATTCCCTGTGTGCACGCCGGGACTCTGGGAGCTGTATATACCCTGTGTGCACGCCGGGACTCTGGGAGCTGTATACCCTGTGTGCACGCCGGGACTCTGGGAGCTGTATACCCTGTGTGCGCGCCGGGACTCTGGGAGCTGTATATCCTGTGTGCACGCCGGGACTCTGGGAGCTGTATATCCTGTGTGCACGCCGGGACTCTGGGAGCTGTATACCCTGTGTGTGCCGGGACTCTGGGAGCTGTATACCCTGTGTGCGCGCCAGGACTCTGGGAGCTGTATATACCCTGTGTGCACGCCGGGACTCTGGGAGCTGTATACCCTGTGTGCACGCCGGGACTCTGGGAGCTGTATACCCTGTGTGTGCCGGGACTCTGGGAGCTGTATACCCTGTGCTGGGAGCTGTATACCCTGTGCTGGGACTCTGTATACCCTGTGCTGGGACTCTGTATACCCTGTGCTGGGACTCTGGGAGCTGTATACCCTGTGCTGGGAGCTGTATAGCCTGTATATACCACCACTGGGGCCTGTATATACTACTGGGGATGCTGTATATACTGCTGGGGCCTGTATATACCACTGGGGAGGCTGCTGTATACCACTGGGGCTGCTGTATATACTGCTGGGGCCTGTATATACCACTGGGGAGGCTGCTGTATACCACTGGGGCTGCTGTATATACTGCTGGGGCCTGTATATACCACTGGGGAGGCTGCTGTATACCAATGGGGCTGCTGTATATACCACTGGGGAGGCTGCTGTATACCACTGGGGCTGCTGTATATACTGCTGGGGCCTGTATATACCACTGGGGAGGCTGCTGTATACTACCACTGGGGAGGCTGCTGTATACTACCACTGGGGAGGCCTGTATACCACTGGGGGGGCCTGTATACCTGTGCTGGGGTCCACCCTCGGCTTATACACGAGTCAATAGATTTTCCCAGATTTTGGAGGCAAAAGTAGGGGGGTCGGCTTATACACGGGTCGGCTTATACTCGAGTATATACGGTAAACTGGGTGGCGTCAGACTGTTAACACCGATTCGGTAAGGGGGTGTGTCTTGAAGGGGCAGTGTCATTGGGGGCGTGTCTTGGAGGGGGCCCCGTTCAAAAGTTTGCTATGGGGCCCTGCCAGTTCTAGTTACGCCCCTGGTCAGAAGCTCACTGTCCTCTCCAAAAACAACAGGAACATTTGCCTGTAATCAGAACAGATGCAAAACATGTCCATTTCTAATGACAATGAACAAGATAAATATTCCTGGTACAGATCAGGACTACAAGATCCCAGGTAACTTCAACTGCACTACAACTAATGTGGTGTATTTAATTATATTTACAAAATGTGTGAGTGGGAACCTTTTTTTAGGGGAGGCGAGGCAACAACTCAGCACTAGAATGAACTCTCATCACCACACAATAAAAGAAAGAAGGACAGATCTACCTGTGCCTAAACATTTCTGTAGCCCTGATCACACTATAACGGATATGAAAATAGTAGTTTTGGAAAGTAATTCAAATCCCAAAGAATCAAGAAGGTCTGGGAATATAAACTTATGAAGAGCTTTGACACATTCAGAACAGGAATAAATGTGTCACATCGATTTATGTCTTTTTACATCAATTGAGGAAACTTCAAATCTTGGACCACTAATCATAGGACAATAAGTTATCACACTTGTTATCTCTGAACTCTGGTATTTACTGCCCAGATGCTCTTCCTCTTCCCTCTCCAAATACAGATCACTATGCTCTGCTGTATATGTGTATATATGTGTTTGTTCAGAATGTGTCATTATTAAGCCTACAGAAGAGACCTGAGCTGTCTCAAAAGCTTGATATTTGTTACTATCTTTTCAGTTAGCCATTAAAAAGGTATCAACCACTGAGGACTCTCAGATTTTAATATTTTTCCAGCTACTGGCTAAGGCTAGGGTCACACTTGGCATAAGTTTTTTTAGTGCGTTGAAAATAAGCATGCGTTTCTGCATGCTTTTTTCATTTCTGCATGCGTTTCTTAGGTGCCTTTAGGCACCCATGCGTTTTTCCATGCGTTTTTGAATCAGCACCCAAAAAAAGTTCATGAACTTTTTTTTGGTGCTGATTTAAAAACGCACGCATTTTTTAGAAAACGCATGCGTTTTTTAACATGGAAAACGCATGTGTTTTTGCATGGTACTAAATGGAACTAATGTACCAAGGCAGCTCCTCACATAAGTGCAAAAACGCATGGCACTTTAGGCATGCGTTTTTGCTATTGGGGCATGCGTTCTTGCTATTAGGGCATGAGTTTTATGCATGGGGGCCTATGGGTGCGTTTTTACATGTGTTTTTAAAAACGCAGCTCTCCAAAAAAGCATGAAAAATCTGCAAGTGTGACTCTAGCCTAACACAAATACTTTTTTACCTTATCAAACCTGGAAGGATGAGAAATTTAGAGAAATGAGATTCTCAAAGCACAGTTGTTAACAATCCATAAAAGAGGGAAAATTAGAAAACATGTAAGGAAACCAGGATGAATGACCACAGAAGCTAAATATATGCTAAAAAGGATTAAAAAATGTTTATCAAATGGAAAAAGGGAGGCATAGCTAAAGAAGAATATAATGTGGTCTGTAGAACCTGCAGGACATGCATGGGATTAGCTAAAGCTAATAATAAACTAAGGCTTGCAAAAGTTGTCAAAAGCAATAAAAAAGGATTTGGGAGGTATGTCAAAAGTAAAAGAAAATTGAAAGAGGCTATAGGGTTTTTACAGAAATAAAATGGTGAAGTGGTAAAAAATAATGTTGAGAAGGGTGAACTTTTAAATTCCTATTTTGCATCTGTTGTCTTTCTCAGAAAGTAAATGTTGCATCAACTTATCTTGACTGTACTATTAAACAAATAGATGAATCCAGGGTATCTATAAGCAGAGAGATAATGAAGGAATACTTACCTAATACAAATGAATTCAAGTCCAGATGAATAACACCCCAGGGTACTGAAGAAGATACCAAAAGACATTTTTTAACCACTTTCCATAATTTTTAAAAATTTTAGGAGAACATAAGTCTCAGAGGACTGGAGAACAGCAAATGTTGTCCTTATCTTTAAAAAGGGGAAAAAGGAGGACTCAGGAAACTAAAGGCCTGTAAGCCTGACTTCAATACCAGGAAAGTTCTTTGAACAGATTATTAAAGAACATATGGTATATGCAAGTACAAAAATCAGTTATCAGCCCTTTAATGTATCCCAATTGTTTTCTTTTTAAAAATAAAAAAGGAGTGAATTAAATTTGAATTCATCCATATTTAGCAGAAAATGTCTATACAGAATAACAAGAATGCTACAGATTTAGAAATCGCTAATCATGCTCGTTATGCTGTAGAAGTGACATGGATGTCTATAAAGGATATAACCCACCTAATGTGTAAGATTTCATCTGCAGTGAATTTTGGGCACACTTCACATATCACATGTCCAGATTTTGCTGTGGAATTGCAAAAGCATTCACTGACAAATTGTGGTAACAGGCAAAGAAGCGAAACATGCATTGGGGTGTATTCTCAGCTGCCCCCGTTTACCTCTTTTTTCATATCCATAAGTATTTGTATGATTTTAATTGCTATTTTTTTATCATGTCAGGAGAAATTGAATCTTTTAAAATATTCCTCTGCACTTTATACTCTGTGTTTCCCATTAAGGTTTATTTGTATTTTATGAACAGGTGTTTCATGCATGGACCTCCTGCAATGTTTTTTTATAAATAGGTTGTGTACTGCTTGTGGGGTTCATCTTCTTTACTGAAATATCATGTTTGTGCATAATTGTGTCAATAAATGGTATATTTTGATATTGAGCATTAAAAGAAACCTGAAAAAGTGCACTTGAACGGGTCTGTAGGACTGTGTTCACACCATCACATAACTAAACCACAGAAAAAACAGTATAACAAACGTGTGGAAATACACTGCTATAAAAAGGTAATACATATACATGTACATACAGTATACATAAAGTGCTGTCTGCTGCACTGTGTCCATATTGGTTTCAGGCCCGTCTTCACCCTGCATGCATGAGATATATTCATACAGGATCAGGTTTTAAATGAGTTAGATAGGGACCGTTCTGATAAGGGTCACCGTGGCGAGGTAGAACGGCTTACATACATTAATTGCAAAAAACGTATTAACTAGGTACCCTGTTTTGATACAGTTTTTTACTAAGCACTTGCTTTTTATTATTACCTTTTTATAGCAGTGAACTTCCACACGTTTGTTATACTGTTTTTTCTGTGGTCTAGTTATGTGGTGGTGTGAACGCAGTCCTACAGACCCGTTCACATTGTGCCTGACTCAATTGCAGTTTTTCATTTATTCTCTTGTTTAGCAAGACAGGGAGTGCCCCACCCCTCCCTTCAGAGCCAGGCACATAAAGTGCTGTCTGCTGCACTGTGTCCATATTGGATTCTGGACCGTCTTCACCCTGCATCCATGAGGTATATTCATAAAGGATCAGGTTTTAAATTAGTTAGATAGGACCGTTCTGACAAGGGTCACCGTGGCGAGGTAGAACGGCTTACGTACATTTTTTGCAAAAAATGTATTAACTAAGTACCCTGTTTTGATACTGTTTTTTACTAAACACTTGCTTTTTATTATTACCTTTTTATAGCAGTGTACTTCCACATGTTTGTTATACTGTTTTTTCTGTGGTCTATTAAAAGAAACCTGTCACATGTAAAATGCGGTTGATGTACAAGTTACTAATGATTGGAACCTACCCAGTACCTGCATATTAAACTTCGCTCCTGGGAGGAAATCAACTTTAATCCTCTGTTCTGGTTTTAGTAATAGAGGTGGCGCTGGCACAGGGTAGGTGTTCTGAGTATGGAGAACAGCAGCTGTAACTGTACCCTCCGTACTGACTGACAGCTGGTTCCAATACTGAGCAATTACTGCAGAAAATGAACACAGCCCAGCAACATTGGGTCCCCATTGCTTGTTAGAGTGAATCTTGCAGGATATCACACTCAGAATTATAGGCAAGGCAGTGGAGTCAGAAAGCCGAACCTCTGACTCCTCAATTTCCCTGAATCCGACTCCATCTCCGACTCCTTCATACATGGCTCATGTTTAAGTGATACATTTGTTGTAGTACAGTGTGAACATCAGGCTTTTATCATTGTTATGATAAAATAATTAAGCTATTTAGATAGAACATAATAATTCATAATAATAATTTTCATCATATATTGAGCTTCCGTACCCAATATATTTTAGGTCGAAGTTGATCCATTTTATACTGACTCTGACTCCACGACTACAACTTCCCATCCCTGGTTGTAGGCCACATCTGCTATGATCATCTCAGGTCATAGTCAGACTTTACATATAGGTCTCTACTGCCTTTTCAGGTGACACTCTCTCACTACTGGCAGTATCAGGCCAGGCTTGTGTGGTTAATGATTGCATTCATATCTCACTGATCCCTGTAGACTATTATGGCCAAATCTGACCTGCAACATGATATCACAATAGGACATCTCAGATTCATGATTTTTGAAGATGTGTGAATACATCCATCATACTGTTTGGGTCCGAGTAGTGTCCGATAAAAAAAAATAAACAACACTATGACCGATGTATGCATTTATTACTTTTTTGCGATGGAGCGCAATTTGTTTTGTCCGGAGTGGCTCACTTATGAAGGCAGGAACCGTGTTTTTGGAACTGGACAATACCCATGAGTTCAATAAAACAAACAAATGAGATGTAACGGTTCATCTGTGTACAACATGTGTTTCATATGTGAAAATTAAGGAATAACCAATCATATCATTTTGTAGATATATATATTCACCCTATTCTGCAACAGGATCTGCACCTCTGAAGAAGCCTTTTTGGCTTAACGCGTGGGGCATATTCAATTCTCTACCCCTGTGCCCAGGTCTGGTATCATCTGACACTCTGAGTTGGTTCTGTGCAATTAGTATTTGATCTCTGTAACTATACTTTGCCTATGATGTCTATATGCCAAGTAATGTGTCTAAATATATGCTATTGGCAGCTGTAACTTTGTGCATATGAAGTACACTATACTTCTGTGTGACTTCAGAGAGTTTTACTTGATTACATACAGTGCCGGGACAAGGCATTTTGGTGCCCTAGGCAGGTAAGGCAAACGGCCCCCCCCCCCCCTTCCCCCCGAAATATGTCTGGGAATAAAAATATCAGCATACTTTGAAAGTAAATTTAATTTAACGGGGACCTATAAAAGGTTTGTCCAACCACACTACAGAGACATACTGATAGGTTGTTTACATTGTGAGCCCCAATGGGGACAGTGTTCATGATGTATGTAAAGTGCTGTGAAGTTCATAGTGTGATATAAATGCAAAAAGTATTATTCTTAATATTATGTCACAATACCAGGATCTGAGGATCTTCTATTTCGAGGTCAGGGACTCTCTGATGCCATGTTGCTGCTTGTCTCGCTGTTGTCCTCTTTTGAAACTGCAGTGCGGTGGACAAGAGAGCATTAACTGGTTAATAACAAGAAGTATGGAGTGTGTACTGAGCCATAAACCCTCCCCTTACCATGAAGTATGGAGTGTGTACTGACTGAGCCATAAACCTCCTCATACCATGTCCAGCAGACATTGTAGGATTACTACCCATATATACTCGTGTATAACCCGACCTGTGTATAAGCCGACCCCCCTACTTTTGCCCCCAAAACCTGGGAAAACCTATTGACTCGTGTATAAGCCGAGGGTGGACCCCAGCACGGGTATACAGCCCCCAGCAAAGTGGTATACAGCAGCCTCTCCAGTGGTATATACAGACCCCAGTGGTAATACAGCAGCCCCAGGGGTAATACAGCAGCCCCAGGGGTAATACAGCAGCCCCAGGGGTTATACAGCAGCCCCAGGGGTAATACAGCAGCCCCAGGGATAATACAGCAGCCCCAGGGGTTATACAGCAGCCCAGTGGTCTATACAGGCCCCAGCAGTATATACAGCAGGCCCAGTGGTGGTGTATACAGGGCCTAGTGGTGTATACAAGACCCAGTGGTGTATACAGGGCCCAGTGGTGTATACAGGGCCCAGTATGCGGGGGCCGGGGGGGGAAGCGCGCCTTTGCACACTCACCGCGGCCGCCGTCACCGTGCGTCTGCTGTAAGGCTGCTTTCACACTGCATTTTTCTGTGATCCGTGGCTGTCCGTTGATTTTGGCCCCATGTTATCCTATGGGCACGGTTCACATCGGATTTGGACTTATTGGCATCCGATTTTTGTCGGATCCGATTCTGGCCGATTTTTTGCTGTGCCCAAAATCGCAGCCTGCTTCGATTTTTGGCACAGCGGGTCAAATCGGACCGAATTGGATCCGACCTGATCCGTGCCAAATAAGGCTGCTTTCACACAGCGTTTTTGTGCTGTCCGAGGGGATCAGACTTTTTGCAGCACCCCTCGGACAGCAACTGATCCAAACAGATGACTGCAATCGGATGCCAAATAGGCATCCGATCCCGATGTTTTGCAGCATCAGTTTGGATCCTCTCCCTGCTCCTCCTGTCACCTTGTCCCCCTCCTGTCACCCTCCTGTCACCCTTCTCCCCTCTGTCTCCCCTCTGTCCCCCCACTTTGCAGCCCCTCTTTGCCCCCTCTTTGCAGCCCTCTTTGCCCCCCTCTTTGCAGCCCCTCTTTGCAGCCCCTCTTTGGACCCCCTCTTTGCTCCCCTCTTTGCTCCCCTCTTTGCAGACCCTCTTTGCCCCCCTCTTTGCAGCCCCTCTTTGGACCCCCTCTTTGCTCCCCTCTTTGCAGACCCTCTTTGCCCCCCTCTTTGCTCCCCTCTCTGCACACCCTCTTTGGACCCCCTCTTTGCTCCCCTCTTTGCAGACCCTCTTTGCCCCCCTCTTTGCTCCCCTCTCTGCAGACCCTCTTTGCCCCCCTCTTTGCAGCCCCTCTTTGCCCCCTCTTTATTCCCCTCTTTGCCCCCCTCTTTGCAGCCCTCTTTGCCCCCCTCTTTGCAGCCCTCTTTGCCCCCTCTTTGCAGCCCCTCTTTGCAGCCCCTCTTTGGACCCCCTCTTTGCTCCCCTCTTTGCTCCCCTCTTTGCAGACCCTCTTTGCAGCCCCTCTTTGGACCCCCTCTTTGCAGACCCTCTTTGCTCCCCTCTCTGCAGACCCTCTTTGCAGCCCCTCTTTGGACCCCCTCTTTGCCTCCCTCTTTGCTCCCCTCTTTGCAGACCCTCTTTGCCCCCCTCTTTGCAGCCCCTCTTTGGACCCCCTCTTTGCTCCCCTCTTTGCAGACCCTCTTTGCCCCCCTCTTTGCTCCCCTCTCTGCAGACCCTCTTTGCAGCCCCTCTTTGCTCCCCTCTTTGCAGACCCTCTTTGCCCCCCTCTTTGCTCCCCTCTCTGCAGACCCTCTTTGCCCCCCTCTTTGCAGCCCCTCTTTGGACCCCTCTTTGCCCCCCTCTTTATTCCCCTCTTTGCCCCCCTCTTTGCAGCCCTCTTTGCCCCCCTCTTTGCAGCCCCTCTTTGGACCCCCTCTTTGCTCCCCTCTTTGCCCCCCTCTTTGCTCCCCTCTTTGCAGACCCTCTTTGCCCCCTCTTTGCAGCCCCTCTTTGGACCCCCTCTTTGCAGACCCTCTTTGCTCCCCTCTCTGCAGACCCTCTTTGCCCCCCTCTTTGCAGCCCCTCTTTGGACCCCCTCTTTGCCTCCCTCTTTGCTCCCCTCTTTGCAGACCCTCTTTGCCCCCCCTCTTTGCAGCCCCTCTTTGGACCCCCTCTTTGCTCCCCTCTTTGCAGACCCTCTTTGCCCCCCTCTTTGCTCCCCTCTCTGCAGACCCTCTTTGCCCCCCTCTTTGCAGCCCCTCTTTGGACCCCCTCTTTGCCCCCCTCTTTGCAGCCCCTCTTTGCAGCCCCTCTTTGGACCCCCTCTTTGCTCCCCTCTTTGCCCCCCTCTTTGCAGACCCTCTTTGCCCCACTCTTTGCAGCCCCTCTTTGGACCCCCTCTTTGCAGACCCTCTTTTCCCCCTCTCTGCAGACCCTCTTTGCCCTCCTCTTTGCAGCCCCTCTTTGGACCCCCTCTTTGGACCCCCTCTTTGCTCCCCTCTTTGGACCCCCTCTTTGCCCCCCTCTTTGCCGCCCTCTTTGCCCCCCTCTTTGTCCTCCTTCTGCAGAGCTTAAAAAATAAAAAAATCATCATTCTCACCTCTCCACGACACCCGCGCTGCTTCCAGCTTCTCTTCTTCTGATGCACAGGACCTGGCGTGATGTCACAGTCACATGACCGGTTACCGCGGTAACCGGTCATGTGACTGCACTGTGACGTCAGGCCAGGTCCTGGAAGCACAGAGCCGAGCGCAGGAGGCATCGCTTGATCGTGGAGAGGTGAGGATAATGATTTTTTTATTTTTAACCCTTTCATTTCACAGGATATCACTTCTGCAATGTATGACTATACATTGCAGAAGTGATATTATGGCACAGAGCGATTTTAGTGTACTGAGCATGCTCAGTACACTAAGATCGGGTCCGAGGAACTCAGCTGTTTCCTCGGATCCGCGCTCCATAGGCCCCATGTTGGAGGAGAGGAGGGGCGGGCACCGGGCAGAGCTGCAGGACAAGAAGTCCCCTCCTCCCTCCTCTCTGGCCGGCGCGGCCGCCGGCGGTCAGCACGGGGCCCCCCAGGGGGGCGGAGCCCCCCAGGGGGTGCGAGGCCCTCTAGGGGGCGGGCAATGCGCCCTCCACAAGATGGCGCCCTAGGGTCGCCTACCTATCGTCCCGGCCCTGATTACATATAGAAGACCCTATTGTATAGGATTGAGACTTATCTGTCATGCCTTTTGTTCTGTGGCAGAGGATGGTAGACCCACATACCTCCTTTGGGGTTTAAATGTTTTTAAAGTGGTTTTAACTTGTGTGTGTCTGTGTGTGTATATATTTGTCATAAATAAACTTTGACAATAATCTTTTTCACTATTGGGACCACATTGTGATCATATTTACTCAAACTAGTCCCTATTGCGCTTCATACACTTTTTCTGTTTGGTTTATGTGATGTCAAACTAGGGAGACCCCACTATTAACACAGTGCGACCTAATTTTCTAAATTACACACGGGCTTTTAGAAATATGTAATTAATCCTGGGTTTTACGATGCAGAAACATAACGTTTAATCTACTAGGTCTAGTTAGCCCGAAAACAATAGTTTGATTGATTGGAATATTGTTCATTTTAAGAACACATTGATTACAATTTCACTAAAGATGAAGTAATGCTACTTTTTTATTTAAATGTTAATATTGGAAATGTATTTTACATTCTCATTAGTTCATTGTAGTTGAATTTTTTAATGTTCAGTAAAAATATTTGGTTTCCAATCCTACATTTACATAGGCGTTAAATATACAATACTTTATCGGCTTTTCACCCTGCGAGCAACAGGTGCCTTGCAATTAGAGTTAGCTGTTCAAAACAGATTAAACACATTAAGTTTATTTCAGCACTTGTTCTTACGGTCACAGCTGCTAGCCTGAAAGCAAATTTGTGGTCAGGACCTTGCTTATCGAATTCAGTGTTCACAATGTGCTAAAGAGTGAAGCAGTTTGGGAATTAGCAGCACTGCTGGCCAGGCTTGTTCTTTCCTTTCTCAGATTTTCTTTGTTTTAATGTGGTTTAAAAGGATATGTTATTACTTGTACAATTGCTTCCCATAAAGGCCATTGCTGAGTGCTAATTAATTAAAAACAATGGGGTATTTGTCGGCAAACTCCTTTGGTTTTTAATACAATACCCATGGTCAGCAACTCAAGACATTTCGAGTTCCTGAACAAGAGAATTGGATTGGGCTGTTTTGAGTTGAAGGAAATATTTCAACCTACTCTTTAAAGGAGGAGACAGTATTAGAAAGAAAACTCAGCCGGATTTTAAAATTTGTCCATTGTTGGACCCCTTATGCATCCAGGTAAGGCTGGCTTCACACCACGGTTAGATCCGATCCGGGGCTGTCCGGGATGACCCTGACAGCCCCGGACCGGATCAGCACACAGATCCTGTGTGCAGCCGGATGGCTGTAATTGCAGCCGCAGCTGCTGATTTTTCAAGATCGCGACTAGCATGGAGCTAGCCGCGGTCCTGAAACAACAGCGGCGTGCAGCCGCCGGTATCCGGTTCCCAGATTCGCCCGGATCGGGGCAATCCAGCCCCATAGGCTCCCATGTTAGGGAGAACCAGATTGCCCCGGATCCAGGAGAATCCGGGACAATCCGGGCAAATCCGGGATCCGGCTTTTTGGGGTGATTTTTCACCCCGGACACAAATGTTGCAAGCAACATTTTTGTGTCCAGGGAGAATAATCTGAATTCTCCCAGATTGCACCGCAGAGATGAAACCGGATGGCAGAGAGCTGCCATCCGGCTCCAAAGGCTACTATGGGGCCAAAAACCGGTTCGGGGCTGTCTGGTTTACACCGGACAGCCCTGGACCTGACTGCGCCGTGGTGTGAAGCCAGCCTAAGTCGTTCTTTTATGGTTCGTTCACATTCCATCCATGTGAAAGAAACAATATTTTCTTCCGCTCCGATAAAATGTGCAGCTATATGCATGATGCAGTTGCAATGATTCAAAAGTGTTAACGCTGCAGCTGATCAGTGACTGCTAATTGCCTGCTATGCACTGATGAGTCTTCATTAGCGAATTGCCGCTGCGTCAAAAATGCTGCATGGTACAGTAGCAACACAGTGGATGGGATTTCAAGAAATCGCATGCTCACAATGCTTCTCCTAACCGCAGCATGTTTTCAACTGCGGTGCAGGTTGCCGTGCTTCCACATCTCCGCAGCATGTTAATTTCATGGAAGCGATCTCCAGCGGATGAATGCAGGGAAAAATCGCCTGCACCAACGCAGATCGTGGGCACAGGGCAGCTTCAACCTCTGTGCATTCACCCGCGGCTTCCCGCAGGTCTGAAGCCATTGCGTCCAACAAGCAGTGGCTCTGGATCATGTGCAAATAATCTTAGACTTGCCAGGAGCACAGCGCTGAACATAAAAGAGTAGCCCTCATCCAGGAGGTGAGTATTTTTTTCTTATTTTTATTCAGCTCACTGGGTCCAATATAAAAAATTGTTAAAACCCCTATCTGGTCCAAAAGAAGAGCTACTACAGCACACAGCGGCTATAAAAGAAAGGCTTTAGTACATTGAACGCTGCTGATATTAGGGCGGATTATATAGAAATGGGTCACTCAGTACCCATGTTGAGCACCATCCATTGCCAAAAGCACCTACAAAGAGCATGTGAACTTCAAAAATGAACCATGAAGCAGTGGAAGTATGTGACCTGGTCTGGTGAATCATATTTTCTTTTTTCTGTACTCAAACAATGGAATTCTCAAACTCTTTCAACAGGGTGGGCCATATATATGGATTCACCTAAATAAAATGGGAATGGTTGGTAATATCAAATTTATTTAGGTGTATCCATTAAATGGCCCAATTGCCCAGGTGGGCCATATATATGGATACACCTAAAAAAATGGGAATGAATGGTGATATCAACTTGAAATAACTCATGAAAGAATAAAGTTACGTTAAAACCAAGCACGCCATGTTTTTCTTATGAAATTCTCAAAATGTTTGATGTGTCACATGACCCTCTTCCCATTGAAAAAAATAAAGTTGGATCCAAAATGGCCGACTTCAAAATGGCCACTATGGTCACCACCCATCTGGAAAAGTTGTCCCCTCCCATATACTAATGTGCCACAAACAGGAACTTGTATCACCAACCAATCCCATTGTATTTAGGTGTATCCATATAGATGGCCCACCCTGTATACGTACTTCACCAATCCTGAGACCCGCCCAAGGGCCATGGGGTACACGGTTCTGGCCGTTTTTTCACAGGGGAATATCAATGGGGCCTGTGCCCAATCCCATGGCCCTGGTAGTCACTGAAAAGAGTCAGTAAAAATAATAAAAATAGTTTGTGACGCCACCTACGGTTCCGGTATGGTCACCGAGGCTGGGGTCAGGCCTCTGGGCTGATGGTAGGGTAGCCAGATGGGTACGCTCCTCGTAGGTGGAGCAGGATCCCCGGGGTAGTTGTAGTAGTTTTTATACAGGGAGGCAGCTTCCCACACGGCTTTGTCACTAGTCCTTTCAATGCAGCAGTATGCGGCTCATCAGGCGAAGGAAATAAAGTACGACACACCACTCTTTAACTCTGATCAGGTTTACTTGCAGTACTTCAGGCAATTTAACGGTTGATACAGTCACTCGGGTCTTTCTGGCCTGGGTAGTCACCAGGGAACTGGGATGACTCGCTCAGGACCCTCGGTGGTATGCCTGCCGGTCCCTCACTGCACTCTCTTCTCCTTTCTACTATGTAGCGCCTCCGCGTGCAGAGCCTTAAGCCAGCTCCCATGGATCTTCAGTGGGGGACCTTAGTTCGGTATTCCTTTTCGAGGTGTACGCCGGGTCTTTGGCCACAACTTCCTAGAGAAGCTCGGGGCCTCTGGCTTAACGGCTCGGGGTTAAACTCCCGCAACGTGTTCAGTGCCGGTCCTCTGATTGGCACCAGACCCCTCTGGTCGGCATTACTCGGGTCCAGATTCGGGCACACCGCATTGCCTGGTGCCCCAAGGGTCTCCCTCTGTCACGACGATCTTCTGGCGATATCCTCCACTCCTCACTCCCCAATTCCACTAACTCTCAACCCACCCATACACTGGTTCTACTCTTGCGACTCCTCCCACGGAGCTGGGTCTTCCATGCAGCGGGTTCACCCACAGTCCCCTACTCTACGGTGTGTATGAATGGGTGTTGTGAGGGTCCCTTATTCACCATCCTAGTTCCCTTGGTCACAGGAAACCACACACTCTTATGTGGGTGCAGACCAGTGGGGCGCCACACCTGCATTGCAGCAGCTGAAAGCAGATGCTAAATGAGCTTAAACTGTACAATGAAACAACACTGCAGCTTAGTGGTCGGGTGAAAAGGAAGAAAAATAAATATAAGTATGTTATGGAAAATGTAATACTTAGAATTGCTTGGAGAATAAATCAATAAAAAGTTACTTTTTAAATAAGAAGGTGAACCTTTTTTCTATGTTACTTCTTTGTCCACTTCTAAAACAAGTCAGTCTGCCTGATACTAGCAGCTCTTTTAAAGCTTCCTACAAAACTTATTTTAGGGTAACCCCTATGCAAACGTTTCGAAATGAACAACTGTAAATAATGTGATTTTCACCTGCGAAACTCTTCAAACTTGCCATACTTAACACTAGTAGAAAGGTTCGACATTTCTAATTATACTAAGGTACAAAACAAAAGGGGATCTGTTAGCATGATAGCAAATGTAATTTCACTTGTAACCAGTGGGGTAACTTGAAGCTCATTGGCCCCATTTTGATAGCTCCAACGTGGCCCCCAATTATTGCAAATCTTTAATAGCAATAGTTGTTTCTATAAGCTAAAGAGACTTTTGGGGCCCCCTAGGCTCGAGGGCACGGAAGCAATTGCAACCTCTGCATCGGTTGTAATTACGCCACTGCTTGTAACTTTTCTAACTTTCTAGATAATAATATTTCATACCTTTTCCATTTTAGCTTCGTATTCTACTTTAAAATCTAAACTAGAATTCTCTAATCATTGCTGCAAGATCAAATGTTTTAAATGATATTAAAAATAATTCTCACAAAAAATGCCAAAAATAATAAAATTGTCCTTAATGTCTCCTGATTCTTTTTGTTGATGTAAAATGAATGAGCTGTTTGCCTTGACCCCATCCCCTGATTCATAACATGCTTTCTCTATGGCCAAACATCTACTGGACTCTTTTAATATTCCCAATCACACTGGCAAGTCCAATGGACTCAATAAATTTAATCATTGGGGAAATAAGAAGAATAAATTACTAGTGACCTTAACTAAATGTAAACGACCCTACAAAGCAGTTCTTAATCTGCAGAACCTGACAACAGGTTTACAGACGACTGACCGAGACGAGATTACACAAATTTTCAGTGATTATTATGAGGCCTTCTACAGTGCCTCCCCTGCTAACCTCCCGACGATTGATTCCTTCCTGGACTGATGCTGGAGTCAGGGATAACAGAAGATGAAGTGAGGCGAGCCATAGCAGACGCATCCAGAGGCAAGACACTGGGCCCTGATGGTGCACGGTGGCTCAAGTGGTTAGCACTACAGCCTTTGCAGCACTGGGGTCTTGAGGTCTTGGGTTGTATTCCCACCAAGGACACCAAGGACAACATCTGCAAGGAGTTTGTATGTTCTCCCCGTGTTTGCGTGGGTTTCTTCCAGGCACTCCGGTTTCCTCCCACATTGTAAAGACATACTGATAGGATGTTTAGATTGTGAGCTCCAAGAGAGACAGCATTACTCATGTATGTAAAGTGCTATGGAATTAATAGCGCTATATAAATGAATAAATATTATATTATTATTATAATTTCTCTGCTGAATATTACAAGATACTATCCTCTGATTTAGTACCTACTCTGACTAACCTCTTCAACACAGCTTTCCTCCAGTAGGCCCCCTTGACCAATTTACTGACTCGCGCACCACAGTTATCAATAAAACTAATACAGACCCATTACTACAGCAATCATACCGCCTAATCTCACTCCTCAACCATGACTATAAACTCTTGGCAAAGATCTTAGCAAGCCATTTACAACTGTTACTACCTGGTCTTTTATGTGAGGCTCAAACAAGCTTTACTCAGGGGTGGAGTAGTGTAGCAAACATACGCCTGGGTCGCTGCTATGGTCTTGGGCCAAGACGTATCGAGACCGCCTGCAATGCTGATGAGTCTAGATGCCGAAAAGGCTTTTGATAAAGTGGCATGGCCTTTTTTGTATGAAGTTCTGGGCAGAGGGAATTTTGGCCCAAGGTTTCTGCAATATATTCAGTACCTGAATTAAATACCTGTGTGGCGGTCAATGGATGCAGTGCACCAACCATAAACCTCTTTCGGGGAGTCAAACAGGGATGCCCTCTGTCACACTCCTATTTAATATTTCTATTGACCCCTTGATGCGTCATTTATTGCAGACCCCCTAATTTTTGGGTGACTTTTGGTGGGCTCTAGGAAGCTCAATGTTGCTGCATTCGCGGACGATATCCTGCTGGTAGTAACTAACCCAAAACAGGTTCTGCACTCTCTTATACAAGAGCTAGAGGATGTGGGAGGCCTATTGGGCTGTAATATCAACTGGGACAAAACAGAGGTGATGAAGCTACACGGCCCCCCCCAGACCGTTGTGGACATTGGGGTTCCCCTGCCAGTGGACTACTAGCTCACTAAAATACCTGGGAGTGCAAGTGACGAAACATTCAGCTAAATTGTATAAAACCACCATCAATTATACCGCAGCAACCTAGAATATACTTTACCTAAATGGAAATGTGACACTCTAGGGTTCATGTGCCACAGTAACATCATCAAGGGTTAACTCCCCACACAACTCACTACACTAGCACCTCCAGGCCAGAATGAGGTGACAAAGCTGCTCCCCTTCATATATTCTGGTCTGAGGAGGAAGTAGTGAGTTGATAGTGGATAGTTGACAGTTGACAGTTCAGTTTAGTGCAGGGAGCACTAGGAGGAGGACCTGTAAATGGGAGCAGTGCTGAGCTCCTGACAGGGACCACTGGCTACTTTCAGGCCTGAAGCCGAGGGTCTGAGGAAAGGAGGCAGAGAAGCAAGGAACACACCTGGGAGGGAGAGTAGTGCTACACTCACCCCAGAGCAGCGCTCAGACCGGATACCGGATCCGTGACTATGCAGGTTTCACACCGCACAGTAAAACCAGAGAAGTGAAGATTCAACCGTCTTCATTAGGGCCAAAGACATAGCAACACACCAGAGTTCAGCAGTACACCCGGCAGAGGGTAGGCAGAAAGGACTCAAGTTGCCTGTCAGATTGGTACCCGGGATGATACACAGGCCAGCAGCCTAGCTTATGCAGCAGCAGGGCCACACACAGCGCAGGCAGGGAGCCAAGTACCTGGCCAGGGTGGGAGCAACCCGGCCCCTGCACAGACCCAGTGGACAGTACTCAATATTTTACTGAATTGAACTACCATCTACAGTAAAGAACTTGGAAAACTACAAACCGTGAGTCTGTGTGATCCTTGCGCTCGAGCCCCGCTTTCTCTCACAAACTGTTATCATCATTACTGCCCCAGGGACCAGGCTCTGCCCGTGGATAGCCGTCACATCACAAGCTGCCATCCATCTTCCCCGGAGGTTCTGCAGCAGCGGTAGTCACCCTGACCACATACCACGGGTGACGTCACGACTATATCCCCTGTAACTAACCCCCAACCTTTACTTGTGGGCTCGGGACATGGCCCAGACCAAGACCACCGTGATACCCCCCGTGATACACCGGTCTGGTACGAGTACCCTGTCCCAGTGGGCTCGACAGAAAGACTTTAGTCTATAATACCTAGGTAGAGCCAATTTAATTAAAATGACAGAATTCCCACATCTTCTCTATCTTTTTCAAACTCTACCAATCTACTTAGCTCCCAAAGAGGAGAAACGGATCAACTATTTATACCGTTCATTTCTCAGAGAGGGGAAGAAACCCGTATTGCCTATAGATTACTCTACAGCTAAAGAGAAATGGGGGGGATAAACTTACCTCATATTAGACACTATAATTTGGCATCCCTATTCCGGGAGGTGGTGGACAGGCTTGGGGGAACCTCCTGCTACACCCAGTAGGGTTTGGAGTGCTATCTCACACCAGGGCTGACTCTTCCTGCTTTCCTACACCTCCCTTATACGGAATTGCCTGCTGAGGTGAGGGTGAACCCTCTCCTGGTTTCTGCATGGCGGAAAATATGCCGACAGTTTCAGCTCACTCCTCAGATGTCTCTCCTTCTCCCACTCATTGGTAAACCCCATTTCCAGAAGCACGCCCATCCTGTCTTTTATTGGTGGCACTCTCAGGGTATAACATCCATTAAAGATCTGATTTACTTAGGGGAGCGCCGTATGTAATTAATAGATGAAATGCAATCTAAATACCCTACCACTATATTCCCTTTATTCCAATACCTACAGGCTAAGAGTTATGTGACAAAGATAATAATTAATCTTCCTGAGCGGGAGTGGGATCCTTACCTGCTTAGATGGTTCACTAAATCTAATACCTCATTATTAATATTATTATTATTGGTTACTTATATAGGGCCATTAGATTTGGACAATCTAGTCTTAAAGATACAGGAGGGGAGGGGACCCTGTCCACGAAGGCTCACAGTCCTCATCTGGCCAAATAGTCTCCAATTATAAATTCATCCATGTCGCCCTGGACTTTGATCAATCTCAATTTTCGCTAAAAAAATGGCAGATCGATGATCCCGCCTTACCCTGCAGCACAATTCTGAAAGCTCTGGACCAAGCTCACAAATTCCTCCCTTCAGCTCATTTCCTTAAAATGAGATTGAAAATTTGTCATAGATCTTATTTAACCACCCAGAAGGGTCATATAATGGGGCTGTACACAACGTCTGCATGCTTTAAGTGCCACTACCCTGAAGCCAATTTATTTCATAGCCTGTTGACTTGCCAGGCTATTCAGCTCTTCTGGACCAGAATACAACAATTTACCTCCACACATCTGACAAACTTTGCTCCCGATGAGCCTCTGTGGGCCATCTTTGGATATCCAGAGCCAAATAAATAGACCTGCTCTCCGGGAGTCCGTAAACTACTGCACTTGGTGGCTGCAGCCGGTGTTAAGGCCATACTGCAGATGTGGATCCATGACCAAGCTCCTCCTTTTAGGATCTTTTTAGACAAACTATCATTCTTGCTTCAGATGGATTGGGCTGAGGCCTCCTTGCATAAGGAGGAAAAGGCGCAGTCCTTCTTTGAAACATGGGAAAGTTTCATCTCTGCTTCCACAACGCATCCGGAATGATATTAGAACTTGTTTTCAACCTACAGTGTGGTATCAAGAGCAGCTACTACTGGGGGAAGTGCCTGTGTAAAGTATGCTTGGTAGAGCCACTGTGTAGAGATACATCTAGGTGTCAGAGGTCTATCCTGGTGTCGGTAGGTCTCGCACAACTCTCAAGGAGAGACTAAGTCATGCACCCCTGTTGGGTGATCTATATGCAAGGAAAGTACCTGTTTCAGACATTCTTTTTTTCTCCCTTCTTTCCCTCCCCCCTTCTACTTTTTGGTTTATTTGTCTTTTGACTTGATATAGCCATGTTTGGAATGTACATTATGCTATTTACTATCTTATAACAGCCTTATCATGTATATTTCAAGTCATAGTTGTACTAATGTATGAAAACTAATATTTTCAATAAAATATAAGGTTTAAAAAAATGAATGAGGCAAAACCATTTGGTTTTAAAGACACATGGCCAAATCATCAAAGTATTTATGCCAGAATTCCAGTGTAAATTGGTTTGAAAAGTTTTATTTTTTTGCGCAATGCAGAAATTGGCAAACATTATTTCCCTTTCAGTATTTTCACAACAGGTTAACTCAAATCTGCCCAAATTGACAGCGTGACAACAGAGCTTATCCAACTCCCTGATTGGAGTAAAATTTGTGTTGAGGTGCATGCTATTTGTCAGACACTCTTGATTTATTAATAGGCATGTGGCTTTTAATGAATCAGGTGTATCTGACTCTTTTAATGAATTAAGGGTCTCTGAGGTTTGTACTTGGAAACCATTAAAAAGGACCTGCACCCCCCTCATGGATTAGAATCTAAGTCCAGCACTGAATGCAGCATGTCTGCTGCATTCAGTCAAGGGGTTACCCATGGCTCTGTAGGGCTGCGACCTCGATATATAGGCTTATAAAAACTTACAGTAATTTTCTAAGGAGGCGGGGCCTTGTGCTTGTGCCACCTCATCCACGGAGGCATTTCACGCCCCATCCGCCTTTGTGCCGCCCATGTACTCCCCGCCTCACTCATGCCATTCATGAAATTTTCGCTCTGTGTGTCCTTGTGGTGTTGACGCAAGTGCAGAGAGAAGTTGAGGTTGAGGTGCATGCTCCGCCTCCCACTATGACGTCCTCACATTTCCCCGCTCTGCTACATGTTGTGTTATGAAGCAGGGCGGGGAAATGAGAGGGCGTTATAGCGGGAGGTGGGGCATGCACCTCAACCTCAACTTCACTCTGTGCTCTGCAATTCAATCAGTGCAAATCGACAAAAAAGTGCCTGTCACCATTTCACACATTGCAGGAGACTACTTGAGCCGCAGAAGGCTCCATAATGGCTGCATGTGCTTCCCAATTGCTGTTATTAGATCAATAGTATAGTACAGCAAATTAGAAGGGATTATCATAGCCTGTATTAAATGCAAAGCAGGAAAAGCAGCAGCCATTTCTAGAGTGATAACAGATAGTGAGAGGATATCAGCGCTCATAGCTTAGCAATAGAAATATAGAGGGCAAAGTCTTAAAACATTGGACAAGTATTCCACATAGGGTATGTTCTACAACTACACCATTGAATAAGATGAAGCTGCAAAGCAGTTATAATTCTCAGAGTATAAGTGTAGTCCTCCAGACCCAGTGGTCCTGGATCACAGTAATATGCAAGGACTAGTATCTGCACTCCACATCTTAGCAAAAGCATGGAGAAATGTATTTTATGCTCAAGCTGCACAACGTTTTGGCTCAGACAGTGAGTTTACTTCTTCTGTGTATTGGAACAATGCAAAAAAAAAAAAAAACAACAGAGGGAAGAAAGGCAAATTGAACATAATTCCTCTCAAAGCTCCAAAAATGGGCCCGACAAAATGGTGGAACCCTGAACTTAGTGTTTGGCTGCACCCTTTGCAATAAATAATTGCAGTCACTTCCTGTAACTATTAGTGAGCTTTTTACACCTCTCAAGTGGAATTTTGGGCAACCCTTCTTTTGCAAACTGCTCCAGGTCTCTCATATGTGAAGGGTGCATTCACTCAACAGTATTTTGAAGATCTTGACACCTGTTTTAAGTGGGATTAAGATCTGGACTCATTGCTGCTACTTCAGGACTCTCCCGCACTTTGATTCCATTTCTGGGTGCTTCTTGAAGTATGTTTGGGTTCAGTGACCTGCTGGAAGACCCATGACTTTGAATGCAATCTTAGCTTTCTTAAACAGAGCACTACATTTTGACCCAAAATCCTTTGGTAATCCTCAGATTTCACACTGTCAAGATATCCAGTGTCAAAGCCAGCAAAACAACCTAAAAACATATTTGAATCTCCACTATATTTGACTGTAGTTACTGTGTTCTTTTTATTGTACACCTCATTGCATTTTTGCTAGATAGTAGAGTGCTTTACAAAAAAGCTCTGTCTTGGTCTCATCTGTCCACAAGACTATTTCCCAGAAGGATTTTGGCTTCCTCACATATATTTTGGAAAACTGCTGTCTAGCTTTTTATGTCTCTGTGTCTTTTTCATTTCATTCCAATGTCGACAGATAGTTTATGCGGACACTGATGCACCCTGAGCCTGCAGGACAGCTTGTTGTTGAACCTCGGTTTCAGAGACAGGTGGCGGGAGGGGTGGCGGGGGGTATATTAGGATGGGGGAGACACAGCCAAACATGCCCCCTGAGGAAGCATTCAGGGAAACGCGTTGGGGCGTCCCTAGTGGTCATCTCTACACCTTGGCATCTGACATGGGTAAGCTGGGGCACAATCGCTATGCTGCTAAGAATATTGTATAATGGAGTTTGAGATGACAATCAGTGTACTGGTGTATTAGAAGGGGGAAGTGTAACTGAACCCTCCATACACTATTAAGCTGTAGCTCTCAACCATATGTATATGTATAATGGAGTTTGAGATAACAATCAGTGTACTGGTGTATTAGAAGGGGGAAGTGGTCACTGAACCCTCCATACACTATTAAGCTGTAGCTCTCAACCATATGTATACCAGAACTGCACAATAGTTGTTGTTGGATGTAGTCACCATGTATATGTCTTGAAGTGTGAGATAAAATGACCTTAACCCTTAGTGTCCTCTTATCCAGATCCATGTAAAATTTACTATTTTTATAATTGAGCACTTTGTACCTGCAATTTTAATCTCCTGATGAAATAATAAAAGCATCTTTATGAAAAGCAGCTAAAATTGTGCATTTGAATCATTGGTATAGAAAACTCTCCAAAAACCAATCTAGTATGTGTAATATAATATGTGGGAGAGTCCTAACTTTTTGTAAACACTATTCATGTCTATCCTGGATATATAAAACAACTAAGGGGTTTTGCCTGCTAGGAGGAGACCAGTTGTGTTACTGCTCTGTGTTTGTCACTTGGTTTTCCAACACCTTTCCTCTCTCCTCAGTTAGGTTGGTGAGAGGTTTTCTGTAGATGAGGTGGAGTACTTCTTTTTTCTGAAAATGTAAAGCACTTGGGGTTGAAAGTGCTCACTACACATAAAGATAAGCTCCTTGTTGGGTCTAGTTTCCAAAATGGGGTCACTTGTGGGGGTTTCTACTGTTTACGCACATCAGGGGTTCTGCAAAGTAATATGGCATCTGATAACGATACCAGACAATTTTCCGTTTTAAAAGTCAAAAGGTGCCTCTTTCTTTCCGAGCCTTGCTGTGCGCCCAAACAATAGCTTTCCACCATATATGGGGTATTGGTGTACTCCTTAGAAATTGAACTACAAATTTTGGGGTCCATTTTCTTCTTTTACTCTTGTGAAAATGCAAAATTTTGGCATAAAGTAACATTTTAGAGGATACATTTTTTTTTTCCTTTTCACCTTGCTTTCGTACCTGTGAAGCATCTGAAGGGTTAATAAACTTCTTGATTGTGTTCTTTGAGCAATTTGAGAGGTGAACTTTTTAGAATATTTTCTTTCTCATAGGCCTCTCAAAATCACTTCAAATGTGATGTGATCCCTAAAATAAAGGGTTTTGTACATTTTTTTTGGGAAACATAAGAAATTGCTGATAAACGTTGAACCCTTCTAACTTCCTAACCCAAAAAATTACATTTTAAATATCATGCTGATGTAAAGCTGACCTATGGGAAATTTTATTTATTAACTATTTTGTGTAACATAAGTCTCTGGTTTAAGGGAATAAAAATTGAGTTTGAAAATTGCAACATGTTCAAAATTGTTTGCCAAATTTCCAATTTTTTTCACAAATAAACACAAAAATATTGTGCAGAATGAGTTACAATATGTCATTAAAAAAAACAATCTCGGAATCACTGGGATCCATTGAAACGTTCCAGAGTTATTAACTCTGTTACACGGGGCGATATCGCCGCCCATTACAGAGGTGACGTGGGGGCGTGGCCTATTGCCGGTGTCATCGCCCCTACGTCGCCTCATGTAAAGGGGCGATGTCGGCGGTGCCGGGCGGTCGCCTGGTTTCAGAGCAGTGCTCTGAAACCAGGCGAGAATCATGGGGCGATGTGCACACATCAACCCATGTAACCGGGCGTCGGCGACCTGTCAGGCGATGGGAGCCATAGCCTCCCATTGTCCTGCATCGCCGCTGGTGTTTCCAGACACCCCGGCGGCGATGCCGCCTGACAGATCGCCGGCGCGGGGCTGGAGGTGTCGCCCCGTCTAAACGGGGGACGGCGACGCTGGCCGGGCGCCAAAAACGTGCGCGCACCCGCCAGTTGCCGCTGACCTCCCAGCCTGGTGTGACGGGGGCTATAGAGTGACACTTGTCTGAATTGAAAAATAAAATGGCCTCGCCATTAAGGTGAAAACCAGACTCTGGGATAAAGGGGTTAATCTTATTCGTATAGGTTTTTTTTTCATTACAAACCTGCTATTTTTACCCTGGCGTGTAGGCTTTTTATACCCACTGCATTTTCAAATAGTCAATAATTGGTTAAAAATAAATTTTAAGACTGCAAATAATAAAATTCATCATTATAGCTGTTTTTAAGTAAACTTGGAAATAGTAATTAGCTTCATTTTCATTCGTGCCCTTGTGTCGTGAAGTATGTCCATCGCAGTGTGCCAGCTCTCTCTACTCTAGTGTTAATGTCTTCCAATAAATCTTGTTCTTAACATTTTAAGGTAATCCTCCACGTCCACTAATGTTCCAGCCTCATGGATTGGAAACTTAGGATGTAAAAATTAATTCCAGACTCTGCAGGATATGGAAGTCTGATAGTCCCTAGAATATCTAAGCTTTATGTTCATGCCTGCCATACAAGGTTGCTGTAGCAACTACATTAATCTTTGACTGAACCATTCCGATTAAATCAGAAGATAGACAGGAGTTCCGTTTTTTCCTAGACATTTTGCACTGCTCTGCTTACATATAAATAATTGTATTGCTGGCTACTTCTCTTCAGTCTTTTTTTTTCATGTCAATTTGGTAAAAATTGAGGGACAACGATAGATGAGCAAATCTGAAGAAATTCTAATTCGGCAAATCATTCACATTTGACTGAGGAATTCGATTTGCATTGAAATTATCAGATGCAAACTAGGTGTTGTATTATGTTCTAGACCCTAGGGCATAATAAACATACCATTAAAAGCAAAAAATAAATTAATACTCATCTCGGCTCTCAACTGTTCCAAAACCCATAACCCCCACAGGTCACTACCCTGTCCTCTGCACCTCTTTTTCCACCTGTCACTACAGCGTATATTCCTCTTCCACCTGCTTTATTATGAATAGTTCTCTGACATCATAAGTCTAATCAGTACCTTAATCCCTATTATCAATTATGGATATAGCCATCATGGCCGGGCATCAGTTTCCCCATCATGATGGCTATATCTGTCATGGCTTTGAACTATCACACAGTGACAGTTCCCTGTCGACTCTGTCTCTGACAGCAGAGCAACGGGGGAAGATGTGCAGCGATCCATGCCAGAAGTCCCCACACTCAGAGCGATGTGATCCATCAGTTAGTATGACTGACCGATCAGACCATGATCGTATAGAGATGTGATGGATATCAGCACTTCTCTGCGTGATCAGTACAGGACCTAAGCACAACTAACAACAGAGCTTTTGCAGTCACAAAGTGGGCCATGTGCACACCACCCCGGGCTGTTACAACCCTCTAGATGCCACAATTTATTGCTATTTCACCATTTAGAAGGCTGCAAGAGGGAGTGCGCTCCCTCCCTGACTTTCATAGGACCCCTATGATAAAATCATAGAGGGCCAATAGTTGCCATGGCACTTGGAGTTTTAAACAATGATCTCATGGGGTGCCAGGTATGGTGACCTGTTGGGCTAGATTACACTGAAAGGTGTTTTTGTCAGTGTATTGTGGCTGCTCCCATATATTGCAATATATTGCAATGCATGAGATCAATGATCAAAAAATAAAATTTACACACATTTGGTTCGCTGCATCCGTAACGACCCCCCCCCCACATAAATCTGTTCAACTATTGAACCCCTGTAGTGAACACTGTAAGAAAATAAAAAATGTGGCAAGAAATTATGCTTTTCCGTCATACCTCCGAAATAAAAGTGGAATAAAACGCAATCGAAAAGACAAATGTAAATAAAAATGGCACCGCTGGAAATGTCGTCCGGAAAAAACAAGCCGTCACTCAACTCTACCAGTGGAAAATAAAAAAAATACTATAACTCTCAGAATACAGTTATGCAAAAACAATACTTTCTTTTTAATTTGATAAAATTATTTTTATTGTTTAAAAGCTGCAAATCCTAAAAAATTATATAAATGTGGTAAAGCGGTGTTTGTACTGACCTGAACAATAAAAATGTTTCATCGCTATTACCACACAGTGAACGGCCTAAAAAAAATTCTAAATCAACAATTTATGAATTTTGGTCCTTCTGCCTCCCAAAGACTGGAATAAAAAGAGATCATAATGTGCCCGAAAATGGTAGCAATACAAATGTAAACATGTCCCACAAAAAACAAGCCCTCACATGACTGTCAGCAGAAATCTAGAAAAATTGCAACTCTCAAAATACGGTAATTTAAAAACTTTTTTTTTTTAATTGCTGCTTGTTTCTGGAAAACATCCTTGGTGTCAAAATCATCTCTACCATCCGTAGATGAATTCTCAGTGGTATTTAAATTCCAAATTGGGGTCACTTGATGGGGTTTCAGCTCCTCTCACACTCATGGGCTCTGTATATGGAATCTGAAAATGATTCTAGGAAATCCTGCACTCCAAAAGCAAAATGGCGCTCCTTCCTTCCATCCAGAATCTCGCTGTGTGGCCAAATAGTACCGTAAAGCCATGTGGCGCCCCTGCGACCAGGGTGGCCACAGGGTGAACTACAGCCAGGTAAGGTTGACTAAAAAACATCCACACACCGACCCTACACCTAGGGCTCTATGTTAGTCAAGGGGTAGTAGGGCTTAAGAGTAGTGTGGGTGGAGCGTAGAGCAGCACTGAACAAGTGGGTGGAGAGACCAACAATAAAGACCCGGGAAAACACAGTTAGAGGCAGTTATTCCCAGGAGGAGAGGCTCCCTGGAGGATGCAGAATCCTAGAGGCTATATTCCTAGGAGAGAAAGCTTGCTCCATAGCCGGAGGCGAGGGAAAGAAGCTGGAAACAGAGACACCCGAAAGTGAGAAAAAGGAAGCCTACCTACCACCACGGTCTAGGAACACAGCCATCAGGCTACGGCTAGTGACGCTGACAGAGAGGGAATCATCACACAAATGCCCGTGAAGGCCAGACCAAACCCGTGAGTGAGGAGACAAAGAGAGACAAGGGCCTGAAAGGACTTGAAGGAAGCAACGCAGAGGAGCTGCCTAAGCTGCATAACCCAGTTACCCGAAGCAGTGGTAACTGTGACTGTGAACTGTAACTTGTAACTGCTGCTAAAGGACTTAAGGTAAAGTACCCGGTAAGCTCACTATTGCCTGAGACTGCTTCTTTCCAGCATCGCAGCAGAGTCCCACCTGAGCAGCCACAGACTGTCGTCCCTACACACTGGCTCGAGAAGCTGCAGCATCAAAGTAAGTGACTGGTACAAAACACCATCCCTCACTACGTCCCTCCACTACTACTTCACCTGCCCTGGGGACCCTCAGCTCTACCCGAGGAGGGCTTTCCATCCACGCTGCCCTAAGTCACTGTCCTCAGCAGGAATACGGCAGCGGTGGTTCTACTAACTACATACCCTGGGTGGCGTCGCAACAAATCGCCTGTAAATACTCCCTTTACTTGCCGCATCTGGGACAACGGGACTGGGCCCGGCACCTTGACACCTCCAGACAGTACAACCCGGTCTCCAGTATCCCGGTGCCTAGGGTGCGACAGCCACATGTGAAGTATTGTCACATTCAATAGAAATTGTGTAATGATTATTCAGTGATTTTTGTCTACTTTCCCCTTGTAATAATGTAAAATCTGGGGTTGAAACAAAATTTTAGTGGTAAAAGTGTAAGTATTTTTTCTTCACTGCCCAAAGGTATAACATTTTTGACACACCTGTGGTGTCAATGTTCTTACTGCACTCCTAGATGAATTTATTAAGGGGTGCAGTTTCTATAATGAGGTAGCTTGTGGGTGATTTCAGCTGTTCTAACCCCTCAGTGCCTCTGCCAATATGATATGGCATCCGCAAACCATTTCAGCTGAATCTGCACTCTGATATAGCACTCCTTCACTTCTGAGTTTTGCACTGTGACTTACAAGTAGTATCTGACCACATATGGGGTATTGCCTTATGTGGCGCCCCACGTAGTCAGGCATCACGGTGGGGTATTGCACCTGTAAAACAGGTCTAAGTCCCCAGCTGCAAGTGGTCCCTAGGTTGGTGGGTGGGTCCCATTCCTGCACTCCCACACAGAGTAGTGGTGGGAGGTACCCCAAGGGAGGGAGATATATTCACCTCTAGGGGGAATTAGAGTCGGAGGGTCAGACAGTGAGTCTGAATCGGATAAGGAGCGTCTGAAAGTACGGAGTTGGAATCGGAGGAGAAAGAGTGTGGAATTAGGCGGAAGGGTTACCCGGACGGTTTCAAGCTGATCCGGAGGGAAGGAGAAAAAGGGTCTTGAGGAGATCCTGAAAGAGGGCGCCCAACGAGAGGAGTTGAGGCCCTAGAGAGAAAAGGGAGAACCCCAGCGTGGAGCGACCATACTCCAGGGGATTCTCCAGTCCACCACGGGAACGCTGGGCCCAAGGATCCGGCCAAGGTTTATCTTTGCAGTCTGCAACTGGCTGCTGTGGTTTGTCTATCAGTTGCAGCACCCTGCCAGATGGAGCGGTCTACCTGCTTCCTCACCTCGAGGGAGAGGACCCCCAATACTACCTACAAAGAGCCGTTGGGTATAGACTTATCTTAGGCGAGGAAGAAAGGACACGGGTTTGTCAACTAAGGTACACCACGGGTCCCACCATACCACCTGAGATCCACTTGCAGCCACCCGTAGAGCTACCTGTTGTATTCCATCTTGCTGAACTGATGACTTTGTATGTTGCTGCTAAAGGCTTACAGTAAAGTACCCGGGAGAAAGTGACTTTGCCTGTGTATTGGTTTTCTTCATCAACCTGCTTGTTTTCAGGAACGCTGTCCCTGAGAACCAGCTCTACCTGTAGGGAGCTTTGCCATCTCAGCCACACTACCATCTACCTCCGGCGGACTGTGGCAGTGCTGGTGACCCATCACCAGGCACTACAGGTGGCGTCACATGACAAACTCTTATCCCCTGTGTGAGGTAGCGACGTTGGTTGGCACGACAGAAGGCAGGGACCCAGGCACAGTTCACACAGCACACAGTTTAATAGCACAGTTCAGGTTATTCACAGACATCCCGGGTACACTTCATTCAGTCCAAATATATCCAATATAGACACACCGTCCCTTCATATGGGTTCTCCCTTGGCTAGGCCGTGTTATCTTAGCACACGGCCTCTGCTCTCTCTTTAACAGCCGCTCACCAGCTTCATGAGCGTTCACTCAGAAAGAGTCTCCACAGAAGAACCACACCCTGTATTCCAGCTTAGCTTTTAACCCCGTGCCTACCTCTGGGGAATCCTCCAAGAACCCGGAGTGGAGTGCTTCCTATACGTGGAGGGAGCACAACCTGGGAGACACATACTGGCCGTCATAGATCACCCCGGTCACTGTCTCACACCTGTAAATAACCCTTTTTGCTTCATGGTCCAAAAATTATAAACAATTCTGTGAAGTAAGAATGGGTTCAAGATGCTGATCACATCACTAGTTACATTTCTTGAGGGTATAGTTTCCAAAATAGTGTCACTTTTGGGATTTTTCTGCTGTTTTGGATCCTCGGCGGCTTTTCAAATTCAAAATGGCATCCACAATGTACCGTATATACTCGCGTATAAGCCGAGTTTTTCAGCCCAAAAATTGGGCTGAAAAGTGCCCCCTTCGGCTTATACGCGAGTCAATACGGCCCCCTAAAAAGTTTTGCGCCCCCACCTCCCTTTCTGGGCCCCCCCGCATGCAGCGCTGCGCATATACATTACCTGTCTAGCAGCTGTCACCCTCCGATGGCAGATCGCGGCTCCCGGCTCCGGGCTCCATCTTCCTCTCTGTCTTCCTGATTGTCAGGTGACCGGCTGGCGTCGCGATGACGTCATCGCGCTGCGCCCCGGTCACACAGCAGGAAGACAGCGAGGAAGATGGAGCCCGGAGCCGGGAGCCGCGATCAGCCATCGGAGGGTGACAGCTGCTAGACAGGTAATGTATATGCGCAGCGCTGCATGCGGGGGGGCCCAGAAAGGGAGGTGGGGGCGCCAAATTATGAGGGGGGCCCTGCTGGGGCCCTGTATACTACCACTGGGGCTATATACTACCACTGGGGCTGTATACTACCACTGGGGCTGTATACTACCACTGGGGCTGTGTGTATACTACCACTGGGGCTATATACTACCACTGGGGCTGTATACTACCACTGGGGCAGAATATACCACTGGGGCTGCTGTATACTACCACTGGGGCTGTATACTACCACTGGGGCTGTATACTACCACTGGGGCTGTATGTATACTACCACTGGGGCTGTATACTACCACTGGGGCTGAATATACCACTGGGGCTGCTGTATACTACCACTGGGGCTGTATACTACCACTGGGGCTGTATACTACTACTGGGGCTGCTGTATACTACCACTGGGGCTGTATACTACCACTGGGGCTGTATATACTACTGGGGCTGCGTGTATACTACCACTGGGGCTGTATATACCACTGGGGCTGCTGTATACTACCACTGGGGCTGAATATACCACTGGGGCTGCTGTATACTACCACTGGGGCTGTATACTACTACTGGGGCTGCTGTATACTACCACTGGGGCTGTATACTACCACTGGGGCTGTATATACCACTGGGGCTGCTGTATACTACCACTGGGGCTGAATATACCACTGGGGCTGCTGTATACTACCACTGGGACTGTATACTACCACTGGGGCTGTATACTACCACTGGGGCTGTATACTACCACTGGGGCTGTATATACTACTGGGGCTGCGTGTATACTACCACTGGGGCTGTATATACTACTGGGGCTGCGTGTATACTACCACTGGGGCTGCTGCTGTATATACCACTGGGGCTGCTGCTGTAACACTGCTGGGGCCTGTATATACCACTGGGGAGGCTGCTGTATACCACACTGATGGGGGCTGTATACCTGTGCTGGGGTCCACCCTCGGCTTATACACGAGTCAATAAATTTTCCCAGGTTTTGGGGGCAAAAGTAGGGGGGTCGGCTTATACACGGGTCGGCTTATACACGAGTATATACGGTATTCCAAAAATGAAATGGCACTCCTTTCCTTGCAAGCCATGTTGTGTGCCCAAACAGTAATTTACCACCATATATATGGTATTGGTGTACTGATGAGAAATTGCACCATAAATTGCATGATGCAATTTCTCCTGTTACCCTTGTGAAAAGGCAAAAGTTGTAGCTAAAACAACATTCTTGTTGGAAAAAAGTGATGTTTTTATTTTCACAGCTCAACATTCTAAAATTCTGTGAAGCACCTGGGGGTTCAAGGTGCTCACCTCACATCTAGGTATATTCCTTGAGTTTTCTAGTTTCCAAAATAGGGTTTCTTGTGGGGGTTTTCCACTGTTTAGGCACATCGGCGATCTCCAAACAAGACATGGCACCCAAAATCTATTCCAATTTTCTATCCCAAAAGTTAAATGGCACTCCTTCCCTTCTGAGCCCTGCCATGTACCCAAACAGTGGTTTTCTACAACATATGGGGTTGCACAACAAATTGTATGGTGCATTTCCCTTGTTATCCTCTTTGTGTGAAAATAGTGATTTTTTTTCTCCACGGCTCAACATTAAAATTCTGTGAAGCACCTGGGGTGTTCAAGGTGCTCACCGCACATCTAGATAAGTTCCCTTAGGGGATTAATTTAAAAAATGGGGTTACTTGTGTGGGGTTTCCACTGTTTAGGCACATCATGGGCTCTCCAAATGTGACATGGAGTCAGCAAATGATTCCAGCAAATTTTGAATTCCAATGGCATTCCTTCCCCTCTTAGTCCTGCCATGTGCCTAAACAGTAGTTTTACAGCACATGTAGTGTATTGGTATTCTCAAGAGAAATTGCACAACAATATGCATGGTGCCATTTCCCATGTTATTCTTGTGAAATTGCTAAATAATGAACTAAAGCAACACTTATGTGGTAAAAAAGTGATTTTCAATTTTAACGGTTCATTGTTATAAAATTTTGTGAAGCCCCTTGGGACTCAAGGTGCCAACAACAAATAAATTCCTTGAGGGGTCTAGTTTCCAAAATGGGGTCATTTGTTTTGAGTTTCTTTTGTTTGGGCACATCAGGGGCTCTCCAAACACAACATGGTGTCAGCTAACAATTCCAGAGAATCTTGTGTTTTAAAAGTCAAAAGGCGCTCCTACCCTTTCGAGCACTGCCGTGTGCCCAGACAGAGGTTTTTCGACACATATGAGGTATTTGAGACTAAAGTAACGTTTTTGTGGCAGAAAGTAACATTTTATTTTTTTTTTATTTCCACATTGCTTTAGCTTTTGTAGAGAACCTAATGGGTTAATAAACTTCTTGAATATTTTAGTAGCTTGAGAGGTGCAGATTTTAGAATGGTGTCTCTTTTGGGTGTTTTCTGTCATGTAAATCCCTAAAATTACTTCAAAGGTGATGTGGTCCCTAAAAAAGAGGCTTTATAAATTTTGTAGGAAAAATGAGAAATTGCTGATGAAGTTTGTAGCCTTCAAACCTCCTAACAAAAACAAAATGTTTTTCACAAATTGTGCTGATGTAAAGTAGACATGTGGGAAATATTATTTATTAACTACCGTATTTTTCGCTTTTTAAGACGCACTTTTGTTTCCCCCAAACTGTAGGGGGAAACGGGGGTGCGTCTTAAAAAGAGAATGTAAAAAAAAAAAATGTAAAATTTAATAAAATTAACATTACCGGGCCGGGGGGTGCGGGTGCCAAGCGGGGGTGCCGGGGGCAGGTTCCGGAGGGTGAGGGGCACGGGTGTAGGACCGTAGGTGCGGGGGAACACCGGTGGCAGCGAGCGCTGGGCGCCGCCATGTTTTTTGTGGGCGGCTGCATTCAGTATGTGCAGCCGGCCGGTAGAGGTAGACACTGCAAATTGGCCGCGGGTCTCCTCTATGGGCGCGGCCATTTTGTTGAAGTCTATGTTGCCGGCTGCATATAGTGAATGCAGCCGCCCACAAACAAACATGGCGGCGCCCAGCACTCGCTGCTGCCGGTATATCTGTACAGCTCCGGTCCTACACCTGTGCCCCTCACCCTCCGGAACCTGCCACCATCGGTAAGGCAATATACAGGGGATGGGGGGACATAACAGGATGAGGGCAAATATACAGGATGGGGGCATATACACAGCCCTGGGGGAACGTGTGCCAGCCCTGGGGGAACGTGTGCCAGCCCAGGGGGAACGTGTGCCAGCCCTGGGGGAACGTGTGCCAGCCCTGGGGGGCATGTGTCAGCCCTGGGGGACTTGTGCCAGCCCTGGGGGGCATGTGCCTGCCCTGGGGGAACGTGTGCCAGCGCTGGGGGGCATGTGTCAGCCCTGGGGCACTTGTGCCAGCCCTGGGGGGCATGTGCCAGCCCTGGGGCACTTGTGCCAGCCCTGGGGGGCATGTGCCTGCCCTGGGGGGCATGTGCCAGCGCTGGGGGGCATGTGTCAGCCCTGGGGGACTTGTGCCAGCCCTGGGGGGCATGTGCCTGCCCTGGGGGGCGTGTGCCAGCGCTGGGGGGCATGTGTCAGCCCTGGGGGACTTGTGCCAGCCCTGGGGGGCAGGTGCCTGCCCTGGGGGGCATGTGCCAGTGCTGGGGGGCATGTGCCAGCCCTGGGGGGCATGTGCCAGCACTGGAGGGCATGTGCCAGCCCTGGGGGACGTGTGCCAGCCCTGGGAGGCATGTGGCAGCCCTGGGGGATGTGTGCTAGCCCTGGGGGGTGTGTGCCAACCCTGGGGGGGTGTACCATCACTTGGGGACGTGTGCCAGCTGTAACCAGAATAAGGGGGCCATATGTAGGATGTGGGGCTATATCCAAGGACGAGGGACCATGTACCAGGAAGAGGGGGCTATGAGGGACATATACCCTATATGATTTGTAAGACGGACATTGACATTATAAGACGGACCCCATTTAACATTAAAAATTATTTTTTCCTCTTTTCCTTCACCAAATTTGGGGTGCGTCTTATAATCAGGTGCGTCTTATAAAGCGAAAAATACGGTATTTTGTGTGATATAAGTCTCTGGTTTAATGGTATAAAAATTCAAAGTTTGAAAATTGTAAAATTTTCACCAAATGTACGATTCTTTCACAAACAAATGCAAAAATTATCATCCTAAATTTAACATTAACATAAAGTCCAATATGTCATAAAAAAATCTTTTTTCATAATCACTGGGATATGTTGAGGTCTGGGGAACTAGCTATACTACTTATGGAGAGGAATCTGCCTGCCTGCCAGCCTAAGGAGACTGATAAGGAGACTTATAGCAACAATGTTTCTCTGGGAAATATGCAAATTGTCACTTCAATGAGGAAGTGAAAAACTCTAATGCCACCCAATAAAGGTAGCAATCCTAAAAGTAATAATCAACTTTTAACAAGCCTTTTAATATGACTTAGGATTTGTTCCAGATCAGAACCCTAAACTGCAGACGCTGCATTTCAGGGTGACTGCCCCTCAGCAGATATTGGGATTGTGATATGTTGAAGCGGTCTAATCTCATGAAGGGTTATAACTAGGGATGAGTTAACCTTTGGAAGTTTGGGTTTGGCTTACCAAATTGTCATATGTTTGCTGAAGTGTGCGTAAAACTTCCGAATCCCATTGCCATCAATGGAAGGCAAAATCAAGGGCATAGGAAACACTTTAATAGGTGCCCAAAAGCTGGCAAAACAGCTCAAATTAGGGGCAGACACTAGGGAAAGTGCCATCTATTCCCCAGAGATAAAATTTTTATCTTTGTGCATTACGGATGCATGGGACAAGGCTTGGCTTCAAGCTTCAACATAGATCAGAAACAGGGAGATGAGTGACAGGTGTAGGCATGGTGCTCAGAGAGTCCTGCTAAATTCAGAAAAGACATGCCAAAGACACACTAATAAGTCTCCACATTTCAAAAAAGTAGGGTTAGATACCATGAAAGTGGCATCAATTGAGCCTGCTAAAATTGTATAATGGTGCAGCCTGCATGCATGGCAAAGGCTCTGGAACAGGGCCCGGCCTAGCATTTCAAGGTTAACACATTCATTAGTAACAGGGAGATGAGTGATATGTGTAGACATTGTGCTCAAAGAGCCCTGCTTAATTCACAAAGCACACAACAAAGACTCCCCAAGAAGAGTCTTCACTTTTCTAAAAATTAGGGCCAGACATCATGAAAGTGGCATCATTTGACTTAGACTAAGAATTGTACAATGGGGCAGCCTTGCATGCATATCACAGGGTCTGAGACAGGGCCTGACCTAGCATTTCATGGTTAAACATTGATCAGGAAAAGGTGTGACACATGTAGGACTGTTGGGATGGGGGCCCTCATACCTCATGCAATCTCTCTTATAAATATGCTGTTCCACTCATTTGAAGGTTAAATATTGATTAGTAACACATGGATGAGTGAAATGTGTAGGCATCGTGCTCAGAGAACCCTGTTAAATTCAGGAAAGAAACAAGATGGACACCTCAAGAAGAGTCTTCACATTTCAAAAAATTAGGTCCAGATACCACAAAAGTGGCATCAAATGACCCAGAATAAAAATTGTAAAATGGCAAGACGAATGCAGCACACTGAAAAGTACAAGATCGCCTGGTCTGCTCAGTCTGCAACTGAGGTGGAACAGTCCTTGGAGATCTAAGACTTGTTCATCTTGATTAAAGTTAGGCAGTCTAAACTTTCAGAGGACAGCATGATGCGCTTATCCATCAAGACATGTCCAGAAGCACTGAAGACACTTCTAAGAGAATGTTGGCTGCTGGGCATGACAAACCCTCCAAGGTGTGAATGAAGAGCTCAGGACACCCCTCCATTTTTGAAGGGTCCTAACCCCCTCCTCCCCTGATGGCATGGATATTGAGCTCTATATACTCCTGCACCATTCTCTTCAGTCATTCACTATATGTTGAACTTGCACTCGTGTTGCCGATGGACAGGCTTTTGTCATCCTACATCATTCGTTAACACGCAAGGACCCACTAACGATATCGTTGGAACTTTCACTAATCCGCGACATTTCAAGGATATCGTTAACGATATCCTAGCGTGTGAAGCGGCCTTTGGAATGACACCTTTTCTCAGTACAAAATGCCTATATCCCGATGGACACTCCTGCCCTCCTATTCTAACTAAAAAGCAATGAAGTAGCTTGCTATTTAATTGTGGAACATGGGCAGAGCAGCAGAAGCACCATCCCTAGCATTAACACTGTGAAAATACCGATGACAGCAAATGGCCGAGTCTTAAATCCCTAGGGACAAGTTACTTTGCCAGCCGAAGAAAGAAGCCAGACAATTACACAAGCACTCATGTCTTCAAGTTGTGAATCTTTTATGCTCCTTGATTGGCTGTAGACTAGGAACATCCACATAGCAAATGGCAGGAAAAAAGAAGGAGTCCAATGCTCTGACCTTTCCATACCCCCTCCCCGCATCAAACACGTCCCGCCCACTATCCTACACTGTCAGAAGGTAGGAGAAAAGCATCACTTAAACAAAATTTGCAAATTTGAGAAGCATATTAAAATAGATATATTAAACCTAAACAGTATATTTTTGTCTTCTTCCAAAAAGTTTCTACTGTAAAGTAGAGGCACACAAGCATATGTGTAATCAAAGGGATTTTGACGCATGACAGTCACGTGAGTGCCTAATACAAGTGCAATCCGATTATCGCATCCATAGACTTTACAATGGTAAGACTCCTGCGATATACGCATGCAATTGCAGCATGCTGTGATTTTGCATGCAGTCCGAGCTTAACGGAGGAAAAAGTAACCAATATGACCTGACTGATTGCTTAACATTGGTCTGAGTGCAATGCGAGATTTTCTCGCAATGCACTTGCACTAGTTTGACGCCAGTGTGATTTTACCTTTATTGTGCAAGTGGTGTGTATTGACCTTAACAGACAGTTCTTTTAAAGCACCACTACAGCATTTTATTTTTTTTAGCGCAGGAGTGGGTCTTTAAGGCTTGCGTTCCACAGTCAGGATTAATAGCGTTCTGGACGTGTGATATATATCACTGCACCCTGCTGTCTGCTTTACCTTGGCAGGTTATCAAAATTTTTTAAATTAATTAATTAATTTTTATTTATTTATTTTATTTACAAGTATAGTAAACTACAAGGCACTGATTATATATCTTATGTTTATCTATGTGCCTTGCATGTATAGTTTACTGTAAATGCTAAAAAATAACTAAATGAAAAAAACAGCATGGGGTCCCCCCTATTTTTGATAACCAGCCAAGGTAAAGCAGACAGCTGGGGTCTGACGATTATCAGGCTTGGAAGGTCCATGCATATTGGCCCCTACCAGTCAAATTCTACGTTCCACAAATGCAGCTCTGGTTACTTTGAAATGCAGTAAAGTACAGCTATTTACAGACGCTGGAAAGTGAAAACAACTTTCACCAGAGCTGCCAACTCAGTGCTATGCTTAGCAAGACCTGGATACGCTGGTGAGAGTTGTAGTCACTATCTGGCACCTGTGATTAGCTGCCCTTTACTGATATTCACAGTCACCTGCATTCGTGGAACATGTACAGTACTATGACAGAACGTCATATGAATAATTTTGATAAGAACATGGTAAGCGCGGGATAGAGTGGGGGAGTCTTTATCCAAATAAACTATTTTTTTTGTGTGTGTTTTTTTCTTTTCACTTACTGGGATTCAAATGGGGATCTCTGATAGACACGTCTCCTTAACTAATTAATGCTTACATTAATCAGCTGACATGAACCCCAACAAATATTACCCTGATTGCCACCTCACCAAGGCAATTGGGAAGAATCGGGCAAAGCACCAGAATTGGTGCATCTAATGAGATCAGTCAAATTCTGGCAGTGGGTTGGTATTTTTAGGCTGGGAATGGTCAAATAACGATGGACCTTCCCAGCCTGATAATATCAGCCCCTAATTGTCTGCTTTACCATGGCTGGTTATCAAAATTGTGGAGGACCTCATGTAATTTTTAATAAATTATTTTTTTATTATTCACTTATTTATTTCATAGCTTAAACCAGGCTAAATACTGTTTAGTGTTTTCATCACTTGCCACCACCTTTAACTGTTCCTATGCTGCTTTCCACAAAGGTGACTATCAGCTCCTGATTCCTCCTGCATACGCCCAAAAATACTATCTGATATGTGTGGCGCCCCTGCGGGTATTAGCCACAGTATAAGATCATAATAGTTGCACTCACTTAGAAAGCCAAGCCACTGCACTACCACCTTTGGCCAGTAGGGGGAGCTCCAGAGACACCAGAGACTTCCCTAGAGATAAAACACTGGTTTGAGGTAAATTTTCAGACAGTTGGAGCCAGGAGCTCAGAGTGACAGGAGCTGCATTGAGTTCCTGAGGACTGGCTGACAATTTCCAGGGCCAAGCCATCGGTCTGAGGAGGAGAAAACTGATAAGAGGAACACTTTCAGAATAGGGTAGCATCATTATCTACCCTAGATAAAAAGCGCAGATACGGATACCGGATCCGTGGCTGCATTAGTTATATACAATACAGCAACCGGAAAAACGTGAGGTAACAACAAGCTTCACAGGGCCAGACACAGCAACATACTAAGAGTTCAGCAGTACTCCCGGAGGGGGTAAGCAGAGAGAGACAAAGGACTCAAGTTGCCTGTTGAGTGGGACCCAGAGAGGACAGATTTGGGCCGGCAGCGAGTTCACACACGGCAGCAGGGCCACATAGACAGCGCAAGCAGGAGGTAAAGGACCCGGTGGGGCCTGAGCAACTGAACCCCGATTGCAGACTCCGGAGACGGGACTTGTTGTATTATAGTTTGGTTGAAAGTAAACCAGTTAAACCTCATCTGTGCCTCAGCCTCTGATTTAACAGCTACCATCTATCCAGGATTGGGACCATCACCGCTGAGAGAATTTGCTGTGAATCAAGTAAGTGTCTGTGTCCTTAACATCTCCTCACCATACTTCCATCTTCATCCATCATTAACTTTAACATCACCTGTCCAGGGACCCTACAGCCCTACCCGGAAAAGGGCTATACCATCTCAGCTGCCTCTCACCATCATCCCCTGGCCAGTACAAGGCAGCGGTGGCCATATATAGCCACATTATTCTGGGTGGCGTCACGACAATAACATCTACAAACTTTATAAATTATATAAACTTCTAAATCCCCTGTAAATACCCCCTTTTAGGAGTGTGCCAGCCTGGGGCCACGGCCTGGGTCCAGCCACCAGTGACTCCCCCAAGGAAAGGGACCCTGCGCCGGGTATCCCGGTCCCCTAAGCTGGGCGGCACATCTCTCTTTGGCGTCACGAACAGGATTTACCGTGCCTGGTTAAATCGGGTACTGTGTGCCGTGATTAATGCCGAAAATTGTGAGAAAATCCGAGAAAAATTGACTTTTTTATCAAAAAGTGATTTTCCCATTGGAAACCATTGAAATAGACTTTTCCCCATTGACTAACATTGAAACAAAATGGCCGCCAGCCTCTGAGGTAAAATTGCATCATCACTAATTACCTCATAACTGCCACAGCACGAGACTGCTATTTGAACTGTGTCATAGCCCTGAGCTCTGATCTGACTGAAAAATTTCAGATTCCGCCATTACTGAGCTCACGGCAAGCAGAAGCAGAAGGGGGCGTGTCTTTGTGGGCGGCACCAAGCTGAGAGCTCTGACGTCGGCAAAAGGGGAAAACCAATCCTGCTGCACAGCGGAACGATTATACGCCATCCCGACGGAAGCAGAGGACCGGAAGGGTCCGGATTAACTAAGGGGGCGCAACATGTCGCAGCACGGAGACGCCGAAACACCCGGCGACACAAATGCAGCTGAAGCACAAAACAGAGCGCTCGGCAGCACAGCGGCGCAAGGTGCAGCGCCCATTATGCCGATGTTGATGTCATATACCCCAGGTGCTCCATGGCTTCCAGTGTATGAAGGTAAGCCTAATACTTTTGATGATTTTAAAGAAAAACTGCTGGCCTATTTAAACATGTTTCCAATGGCAGAAGCTCAGCGTGTCGGTTTGCTGATGGCACAGTTAAGTGGTAATGCCAAGCGAGAAGTCACAGCATGGTCCGCTGATCTAAAAGACACTGCTGAGCATATTCTAGCTGGATTAAAGGCAGTATTTGAAACTACTGCTGGTAGCAAAGCAAAGACCAAATTCTTCAATTGCAAACAAAAGGCCAATGAGAGTGTGAGAGACTTTGCCCTGAATTTACAGGAGGCCCTTAAAGCGCTTACACTGGCTGAACCAATGTTTAACACTGGCGCTGATAAATTGCTAAAAGATCAATTCATTGAGGGACTATTAACCCCTTCTCATCGAGGGCATGCGAGTATGCTGACTTTCAAGGACCCTGAAGTGACATTTGCCCAGTTAAAGGAGAGCGCTATTCGTCTCCAGCAGGCAGAGGCACTTTGGGATCAGGATCCTGAGCAATCCATTACAGAAACCCCTCAACAACAGAGAGTGCCAGTGACATCAGTTAAGCCCCTGGAGGCCAGTGTTAATGATGCTTTCCAGCAAAAGCTTGACTCTCTAACAGACATTGTCACCTCAATGGCTAAAACCATGCAGGAAATGAGAGAATCACAGACTACATCCAAGATGGAGTTGGCGAACCGCAGAGAGGATATTCCCTGGATGAGACCCCAAAGATACCCAGCGTGGAGAGGACGACCCAACGACCGTTACCAGCCGGATGGACAGCCTATTTGCCGCCGTTGCCGGAAGCCAGGCCACATCGCCCGCAATTGTGATTTAAACAAGGATCCCCTGGGAATGCGGGCCGCTTCGCAGGAGTGAACTTTCAAGGCCCAACATCCTGGCACGACAAGTACGTCGGAGGACGTCCCATTATCCCCATCGTGCTGGACGGTATTCCCCTCAATGCCTTGTTGGACACTGGTTCCCAGATTTCATCTATACCACATATCCTTTATAAGAGGTACTGGGCAGATTCAGACATTGATAAAAGACCATCTAATGTTGAGCTAAGTATATATGCTAGTAATGGAAAATTGGTACCGCAAGTAGGATTTAGAGAGATGACCATTAAGATTGGTAGAGCAGAATTAAAAAATCAGGGTATCATAATTGTTGATGTTAACCGACGGGAACCTTTTGTATTGGTAGGTATGAATGTTTTAGAAAATTGTTTTTCCGAGGTTATTACTATTTTACAGCAATTTGCGGAAACTGCCCAATCCTGCCAGCAGAGAATTCTCCGGAGAGAGATAAAAGCATTGGTGCTGAAGCAACAAGTAGAGGTTGCAGGTGGAGAAATCGGCAGTGTGAGGGTAAGTGACCCAACTCCTATAGTAATACCTCCAAAAACTGAAATGCTGGTATGGTGTAGAGCAGCCATTGGTATTAAAGGACGAGATTACCAAGCCTTGGTAGAGCCTGTGTACACTGATAGTAGACCCACGATATTAACGGCTAGAGGAATAGTCGAGGTACACAGGGGAAGAGTGCCCATACGTCTTTTGAATTGTGGAGAGGAAGAGGTCACTTTACCAAGGTACGCTACAATGGCCAAGCTATACACTGTTGACAACAATGCCATCACAGCCATTGGGCCCTTGAATCCGTCATGTCAGGCGGACGACAATGGTTCAAGTGGAGAATTAGAAGATTGGTGTCAGCAGCTGCATATAGGTACAGATTCAACACCTACCCACCAAAAACAAGGGGTGTACCGACTAGTAGAAGAATATGAACGGGTCTTCAGTAAACACCCATTAGACTTCGGACAGATTAAAGGGGTAGAACATACAATTCCTACCGGTAACCACCCACCAATAAAAGAGAGATATAGACCCATACCGCCCGCTCATTATCAATGTGCTAAAGACATGCTGAGGGAGATGAAACAGGCCGGGGTAATAAGAGACAGTTGTAGCCCCTGGGCAGCCCCTCTGGTAATAGTTAAAAAGAAAGACGGAACCATGAGAATGTGCGTAGACTACCGGCAGATTAATCACATTACCCATAAAGACGCCTACCCCTTACCTAGAATTGAAGAGTCATTAGCCGCTTTAAGATCTGCTAACTATTTTTCCACCTTAGACTTAACAAGTGGGTATTGGCAAGTCCCTGTGGCTGAGGAAGATAAAGAGAAGACAGCATTTACCACACCAATGGGTCTCTGTGAATTTAATTGTATGCCGTTCGGACTCTGCAACGCACCCGGTACCTTTCAGCGATTGATGGAATGCTGTCTCGGACACAAGAACTTTGAAACCGTCCTTCTGTACCTAGATGATGTAATAGTCTACTCAAAGACTTACGAACATCATCTACAAGACCTGGCAGAAGTGTTCGAGGCCTTATCCCGGTATGGTATGAAGATCAAGCCATCAAAATGTCACCTTCTAAAGCCAAAGGTACAATACCTGGGACACGTTGTAAGTTCAGAAGGAGTAGCACCGGATCCCGAGAAAGTAACCGCAATAAGGGATTGGCCAAGACCTACCAGCGTGAAACAGGTGAGGCAATTCCTGGGACTGGTGGGTTACTATCGTAGATTCATCCAAGGGTTCACCAAGCTAGCAGCACCTCTACAAGACATCCTGGTAGGGCAGTCGAAGAAGCCTTCAAACCGCAATCCTCCTTTCCAGTGGAGTGATGAGAGGGAAGATTCCTTTGAAAAGTTGAAGAAGGCATTGACCGGAGAAGAAGTTCTGGCATACCCCGATTACCATCAACCTTTCATCCTTTACACAGATGCCAGTAATGTGGGACTGGGAGCAGTACTATCTCAGAAGCAAGGAGGCAAGGAGAAAGTCATCGCCTTTGCAAGTAGAAAGCTCCGGCCTACTGAAAGAAATCCTGAAAATTACAGCTCCTTCAAGTTAGAACTACTGGCAGTAGTCTGGGCTGTGACTGAGCGTTTCAAACACTACTTGGCAGCTGCAGAATTCACCGTCTATACTGATAACAACCCATTGACCCACCTGGATACAGCCAAGCTAGGTGCGCTGGAACAGCGATGGATAGCCCGGCTGTCTAATTACAACTTCGTGATCAAGTATAGAGCAGGCCAAAAGAATGGAAATGCAGACGCCTTATCCCGGATGCCGCACTTGAGAGACGTGGAAGAAGAACAGGTAGAACTTGAAGAAATTGAACTACCCGCCTTCCATCGTCCCAAGGTAGGACAGTATCAATCCAGTGCCTACCAGAAACATCAACAAGTGAATCTCAACCCATTAGCACACCACAGATGGGCTGACACTCAAGACAGCAATCCAGCTGTGAAGTTGGTGAAAGAACTGCTGACTGAGCAAAGTGCGTATCCCAATGAAAATGCACCGAAAGAGACACATCAACTCTGGAAAGAGAGAGGCAAAATGTTCCTGTACCAAGGAAAGCTGTGCAGAAGATATACCAATCCAAAGACGCATGAGCTAGTATGGCAGATCATTGTGCCTAAACAAGATGTAAAAATGGTCCTAGAAGCTTATCACAATGGTGCTGGTCACTTCGGGTGGAAAAAGCTAGAAGTACTTTTAAGAGAAAGATTCTACTGGGTTGGAATGAGAAGATCAATTGAAGAATGGTGCAGAAACTGTGGTCCGTGCAACCTCAGAAGAAAAGATCTAAAAAACCAAAGAGCACCACTCCAGCCTATAGTTACCAAGCAACCACTTGAGCTCGTAGCAATAGATCACGTGAAATTGACACCAAGCCGGTCCGGCTATGTCTATGCTTTAACCATAGTGGACCATTACTCACGTTTCTTGGTAGTAGTGCCCGTGAAAGATCTCACTGCAAAAACAGCAGCTAAGGCGTTCCAGACATACTTTTGCAGACCTCATGGATATCCGGAACAAGTACTCGCAGACCAAGGCACAGCATTTGAATCAGAGATCTTCAGAGAATTTTGCAATATGTATGGCTGCAAGAAGATCCGTACAACAGCCTATCATCCGCAAACAAATGGCTTATGCGAAAAAATGAACCATATTGTAATCGATCTCTTAAAGACTTTACCAGAGACAGAGAGAAACCTATGGCCAGAGAAATTGCCTGACTTGGTAGACCTCTATAACAATGTCCCGGTAAGCTCCACAAACTGTACCCCAGCTTACCTTATGCGTGCAAGACCTGGCAAGCTACCAATAGATCTAGAAATGGGCATCGTAAAACCTGACGCAGAAGTGCAGGATTCCAACTGGGACTCCCTACGCCAACAACAATATCGCCAAGTGCAAGAATGCGTAGAAAGGAATCTCCAGAAAACTAGAGAAAGACAAGAGCAATACTTCAACCAGAATGCTCTAGCAACCCCATTAAAACCTGGTGATCAAGTGCTCAAGAGAAACCGTCGCACTAATAAACTGGACAATCAGTGGGAATCCGCCCCATATACAGTTTTACCAATGAGAGTGAACAATCCTAAAATGTGTCTTATAAGCAAAGATGATGGATTAACATCAGTACTAGTGTCAAGAGACAATCTAAAACTATGTCCAGAGACATTGAAAGAAAAAGAAGTCATTCAACCTGAACCAGAAGTTATTCAACCAGTACCGGTTCAACCTGTTAACGAAAAAGAAGAAGATGGAGTATATCACACCTATCTAGGAGACTTTCCTAAAACCTGGCCAACCTACAATGGTGCAGTAGTAGTTCCCATGATGGCCTTCTATCAAACACCAGAGCCTGTAATACCGGAAGTCCCAAGACAGGAAGAACAAATTCCTACTAATAATAGTCCTGGACACGGTGGAATTGCCAACCCCACAAATGTGGAATTATCCCTAGCAGAACCAGAAGTACTTACTAGGTATACGTCCACTCACACCATCACATTGAGTACACCCAGTACACAAGCGTTACGCAGATCACAGCGTAGTACTCAGGGTCAATTACCAGCAAGATATGCAGACTACCAAATGTAAATAGATATTTCAACCAGAAATATCTGAAAGGAACTTGTTTAGTTGTTAATCAGTAGTTATTAGATGTAACGTTAAAAAGCTCAGTACCTACAGAGACTATTCTGTATGAACTACTTGCATATTCTTGAGTTCTTTTCTTCATTTATCAGCCCGGAGGCGGTAAATTAAAGCTCCGGAAAGACAGTTTTTTTTGAATATTCTTAAATTATTCATAAACTTTGTTGGAAAAATGGACGCTAATTGCAGTGCCTTTCCTAACAAATAAATAGCCCTCAAGGACAGAGCTGTATTAATGGACGCTATTTGAAGTGACTTTTTACAAGACTCTATTTTTTAAACTTGAGTGGTTTTTGTAACTTTTTATTTTTTTTTTAAGACTCTGTAGATATTATCTGTTATATCTTATGTTTATTGTCCCACAGTCCCGGAGTACTGTTCTTAACTAAGGGGAATGTGGCGCCCCTGCGGGTATTAGCCACAGTATAAGATCATAATAGTTGCACTCACTTAGAAAGCCAAGCCACTGCACTACCACCTTTGGCCAGTAGGGGGAGCTCCAGAGACACCAGAGACTTCCCTAGAGATAAAACACTGGTTTGAGGTAAATTTTCAGACAGTTGGAGCCAGGAGCTCAGAGTGACAGGAGCTGCATTGAGTTCCTGAGGACTGGCTGACAATTTCCAGGGCCAAGCCATCGGTCTGAGGAGGAGAAAACTGATAAGAGGAACACTTTCAGAATAGGGTAGCATCATTATCTACCCTAGATAAAAAGCGCAGATACGGATACCGGATCCGTGGCTGCATTAGTTATATACAATACAGCAACCGGAAAAAACGTGAGGTAACAACAAGCTTCACAGGGCCAGACACAGCAACATACTAAGAGTTCAGCAGTACTCCCGGAGGGGGTAAGCAGAGAGAGACAAAGGACTCAAGTTGCCTGTTGAGTGGGACCCAGAGAGGACAGATTTGGGCCGGCAGCGAGTTCACACACGGCAGCAGGGCCACATAGACAGCGCAAGCAGGAGGTAAAGGACCCGGTGGGGCCTGAGCAACTGAACCCCGATTGCAGACTCCGGAGACGGGACTTGTTGTATTATAGTTTGGTTGAAAGTAAACCAGTTAAACCTCATCTGTGCCTCAGCCTCTGATTTAACAGCTACCATCTATCCAGGATTGGGACCATCACCGCTGAGAGAATTTGCTGTGAATCAAGTAAGTGTCTGTGTCCTTAACATCTCCTCACCATACTTCCATCTTCATCCATCATTAACTTTAACATCACCTGTCCAGGGGACCCTACAGCCCTACCCGGAAAAGGGCTATACCATCTCAGCTGCCTCTCACCATCATCCCCTGGCCAGTACAAGGCAGCGGTGGCCATATATAGCCACATTATTCTGGGTGGCGTCACGACAATAACATCTACAAACTTTATAAATTATATAAACTTCTAAATCCCCTGTAAATACCCCCTTTTAGGAGTGTGCCAGCCTGGGGCCACGGCCTGGGTCCAGCCACCAGTGACTCCCCCAAGGAAAGGGACCCTGCGCCGGGTATCCCGGTCCCCTAAGCTGGGCGGCACATATGCGTCCGCACTGTATGTAAATGATGATTGTCATGTCTGATGGGCGTCTTTGCTCCGATGTTTGTCCCTCCTCCTGATTTGATTGATGTGGATGACACATCCTTTGTCATCCATGTGGCAAACAAAGATCTATAGCCATTCTACACCACCCACTCTCATGTCATTTTTTGCACCCGAAACAGGTGCAATTAAGATACAAAATATGTCTCAAAATATTAATGAGAAAAAAGTAAAAAAAGTAATAATTGCTGGCCCTCACACAGACATCAGAAGTATATACAGTACTGTATAGTGTACACTGTGTACTACTTGCAGTTGTGGGACCTTGTAATAACTGATCAGTGAGGGCTCTGCAATATATCTTATTTAATATTAATAATGCTGATATGGATAACCTATCCTACCGTCAGGTAATAAATGTCACTGATCTGGACAAACCCTTTCTGTACAAGGCTCAGTAAATATTAACTATTACTGCTATAAGCATATTTCAAATGTCAGTAGTTTTTCATAATTCTTCTAAATTGCCATTGGCACAGACACAAAATTACTCAGTTTGTGAAAGTGCATAAAACAATTTGAAGAATTGTCGGTATTCATGTGTTTTATTCTGATGGACGTCATATTTGTCTGGTAAAGTATTTTGTTTGTTCAATCTTTTTAACTATTTCTGTTCCCATTGCAAAGATTATCATTAGAGTGTAACTATTGTTTTAATTTTTTCATAAATCAACAGTACAAATGAAAATAATGAATTTTGTAAAATATTTAATATTCTGTATTTGGTCTGGACTTTCCCATTAGTGGAATAGGAGATGGCAGTTGGTACCGATGAGATTCTATGTAGGTAGAAGAGGAGAGGGGCGGAGCACTGCCTATAGCCCCTTTCTCTGCCTCTTGCTCCTCCCTCCTCCTTCTACTTCCATAACTGTCCTGTCCCATCCATCATTGAATTCCATCCTGATGTCCCCGTATCACCTGCATCAAACTTCCAGTGCGCAGCAATATTTCCTCACCCAATTAATGGGAGTGGAAATATGCTGGGCACTAGCAGTGCCTTTGCACAAGCTGACCGCAGTCCAGTGCACATTCTCCCCCGCCCACTCCCAGCACTCTGCCCGGGGTCACCCCCACCCACTCAGACCAGTCCACCCAGTCTCCCATCCGGTCGCTCTTCTGCTCGGTCTTACCTTGGCCCCTCTGCCCGGTCTCCTCTCCATCCGGTCTTACTGCTGCTGCAAGGATCTGTGTGATGTGGTGGGGTCATGTGGCCCAGCCACATCACACAGGTCCTTGCGACAGCGGACTGTGGTAAGACCGGGCGTCATACACATATGCAGACATACATACACATATATATATACACACTGTGGTGATGTGACCCCTGGCCAGGTGCATCACAGGGGTTATTAGAACAGGATCCGGTTCACATCAGCCTGTTTTACTGTGTGTGTGTGTGCTGTGTGAAACCTGTCCGATACACAGTGGGTTAACAGCTACAGGATAGATGAGCCAAATGAGTGGACGAGAGAGCAAGGAGTGCTAGTCCCAGGTGTGGGTGTGTCAGATGGGTGTGGCGAGCAGGACTTAACCTGCCTGGTGTCTGTGTGAGAATCAGACTGGAGATGAGAACTCAGTGTAGTCCAGACCACTGAGATGTGAGGACGTGTGAGAGGCGATCCGTCCCTTTGGGACATGAGGAGAGCCGGCCCTTCTCTATATGGGAGGCTCCTAGTCCCTCTGTTGCTTGGGTGCATGCGGGTGGCCATAAACGGGTTGTGATGGTTCCTGGAGTTGGGGAAACCGTGGCTGACCCTGCAGGGCACTTGTTCGGGCGTGGGGCGAAACACGTACTGGAGGAGACCTTGGGGGATGCCTGGTGTACCCGAGAACTCAGGTTGCTAGCCCCAGTTCGGTTCCCGGTAAGGACTGAGTCCACGGATGTGTGGTGGACTGGATGTGCTACGTATATGTGTGCCAGGCGGGCATAGCCACCATGTTCTGTGTTATGTCAAATGTGAATAGCCCTTCGGGAGGCGAATGTGATGTGTTCATGTGTATAGCCCAATGGCAGGCGTATATGTGAATAGTGCCAGGTGGGCATAGCCGCCATTGGGTTCGACTAGGTAGTCGGCAAATGACCTGATGATGTGTGTGATGGATCAACAGGGCGTATGTAAAAGTACCCTGGGTGATCAAAGGAAAGTATGTGTGTCGTGGGTGACTCATGATGGCTGAGGCAGAAAGGGCCAGGCATGAGGTATCTGCGGAGTGACGTCATGTAACGTGGGACTGACTATTAAGTTGAGCAGGGTCCCGGTGATAAGCGTTACAGGTGTAATGTAGGTAGAGACTCCCCAGGGGTTAAGGATCCCTATAATAGAATGGGGAATGATCCCTGTCAGATGACTAGGCGGCCGAACCCGCCATTGGGACTGACTGTTAGGTCAAATATGGTCCTGTTGATAAGTGTTGATGGTAAAGTGTATAGTGTATTATGTGTTCTATAGTAAATGTATTATGTACTAAATGTATTGTGTTCTATAGTATATGTACTGATGGAATGTCCTGTCATGTAATAATGTGTAATGTGATGTCATTAATATATGTAAAACGTCAAAGTATAGTATGTGTAACCTGCAGTTTATGACACCTCAATAAACTGATGCTGTGTAAGTTTACATTAAAACATGGTTGTCCGTGTCAGTTTCCGTTGCCAAACGGGTTCTCCCAGGGGCGCTACCTCACAACACATACACACATATACACACATGTGGGTCATGTGATGTGGCGGGTCACGTCATACAAATATACATACATATATGCACACATATTCATATATACACATACACACACATATACACACATGAGGTGGGACATGTGACATGGCAAGTCAAGTCATACACATACACACCCATATATATACACACATATATACACACACACACAACTATGAACACATGTGGAGGGTCACGTGATATGGTGGGGACATACACATATACACACATAAAGACACACATGTATACACACAAACAGATATATACACACATATATCCACACTCATATACCGTATTTTTCGCTTTATGAGACGCACCAGATTATAAGACGCACCCCCACATTTGATGAAGGAAAAGAGGAAAAAATAATTTTTAATGTTAAATGGGGTTCACCTCATAATGCCAGTGTCCGTCTTTATATATATAACCTGGTATATAGATCCCCCACATAGCCTTCATTTTGGCACACTGTCCCCATGTAAGGCTGGCACACTGTCCCCCACGTAAGGCTGGCACACTGTCCCCCACATAAGGCTGGCACACTGTCCCCCATGTAGGGCTGGCACACTATCCCCCCCCATGTAGGGCTAGCACACTATCCCCCCCATGTAGGGCTGGCACACTGTCCCCCATGTAGGGCTGGCACACACACACCCCCCCCAATGTAAGGCTGGCACACTGTCCCCCATGTAGGGCTGGCACACTATCCCCCCCATGAAGGCTGGCACACTATCCCCCCCATGTAGGGCTGGCACACTGTCCCCCATGTAGGGCTGGCACACCCCCCCACCCAATGTAAGGCTGGCACACTGTCCCCCATGTAGGGCTGGCACACTGTCCCCCATGTAGGGCTGGCACACTATCCCCCCCATGTAGGGCTGGCACACTTTCCCCATGTAGGGCTGGCACACTGTCCCCCATGTAGGGCTGGCTCACTGTCCCCCATGTAGGGCTGGCACACTGTCCCCCATGTAGGGCTGGCACACTGTCCCCCATGTAGGGCTGGCACACTGTCCCCCATGTAGGGCTGGCACACTGTCCCCCATGTAGGGCTGGCACACTGTCCCCCCCATGTTTGGCTGGCACACTGTCCCCCATGCAGGGCTGGCACACTGTCCCCCATGCAGGGCTGGCACACTGTCCCCCATGCAGGGCTGGCACACTGTCCCCCATGCAGGGCTGGCACACTGTCCCCCATGCAGGGCTGGCAAACGTTTAAAATAATAAACCATATCATACTCACCCCTCTCCTCGCTCCCTCGCCGTCCGCGCTATCCCCGCTCTCTGTGCTGTGGCGGCATCCGGGTACTGTGAGCAGCGCGCAGGTGATGACGTCACTCTGCAGCGACGCTCACAAGGCCCGGATGCCGGCAAAGACAGCGGGGATGGCGGTGACAGCAGCGAACGAGGAGAGCGGTGAGTATGATCGTGCTCCCAGGGATAGTCAGTGCTTTCCACGCTTTCATTGCGTGGAAAGCACTGACTATCCACACGGGACCGCAGCTGCTGGGCTGCGGTCCCGCTCCTGTAATATGGGCTGCTCCCGCTGGTGATTGACAGCGGGAAGCAGTGCATATTACAGGAGATAATGAGCGGCCCCACGTGACCACGGGGCCGCTGCTGCAGCCTCCTACAGCCTCCTGAGAGCCCCCGGACACCGCTCCACAGCCCCCCCCCACCACATAAGTATTCTTTCGCATTATAAGACGCACCCCCCACTTTCCCCAAAAAGTTTGGGGAACAAAAGTGCGTCTTATAATGCGAAAAATACGGTACATACACGGGGGGTCACATGAAACAGCAGGTCCACATATACACAGACACAAATATACAACTGAATATACACACACATATATCCACATATACACACACATGGCAGGTCACGTGCTGCGGCAGGGACACACACACATATACATACACTCATAAATATACACACAAACGGCGGGTCATGTGACACGGCAGCTAGAAGAGCGGGGTAACCGCCAGTTTTGGCATCTCTTATGGAGGTGAAAATTCTGGCGTAACTGATGGCTGCAATTTTCATCAAGAGGGGCCAAACATGCTTGGGCTTTACCTTGCTGAGAATTATAGCCCCCCGGTGCCTGGGTTAATTTGGCTGACAATAGAAAATATGGCAGAGCCCATGCCATTTTTTTTTTATTATTTATTTAAATAATAAAAAAAAAATTGGACTCCGTGTATTTTTCATTGCCAGCGAAATTTAACACCAGTAGCTGTTTGGTTTAGCTGTGCAGGCAATAGAAAATACAATGAAGCCCTACACATTTTTTACCATGAAATAAAAAAATGTATTAACAAAAGTAAACATAGAAAAAGGTTTTAAGTAAAAATACATTTATTTACATACATTACATACAGGGAGGAGAGCAGACAGGGGGAAGACAGCTCAATGGAGAAAGCACATGAGAGGAGAAGACAGCACACAGGGGGGAGAGAAAGCACGGACAGGGGGAGAGAAAGCACGAACAGGGGGAGAGCGCACATAAGGAGACAACTTAATGGAGAGACCACATGAGTGGAGAGAGAGCGTGGGCAGGCAGAGAGTGCATGGGGAGAGAGAGAGTGCACAGGGATGAGAGATGGCCACCACCTCCAGTACCACACAGCCTGCCCCCATCGTGACAGCAAAGGGTGGGTCAGCATATCACAAGGTTATATACTGTTCCATGCAATTGCTCATGCAAATTGACCAATCAAAAAACAGAGAGAATGCCATATAAAGCATTTAAACTCCTAGTATTTTAAATAATTACAATACATTCAGCCCGAGGAATGTCTTGCTAGCACAAAGTTTCTCGGGCTGAAAGTATTGCAATTATTTGAAATACTAGGAGTTCCAGTGCTTTATATTGTATTCTTTTTGATTGCCCCCATCGTGACATCATCGCCCTCCCGATGCAGTAGCAAAGGGTTTCCATCTTGTTCATTAATAATGACTGATCAACTCTGCCAGAGAAAAAAGCACATTTGAGAATGCAGCAGATCACGTCTTTTTTTTCATGAGGACATGTCCGCTTTTGTGTTACGGCTTAAAACTACCCATACAAATGAATGGGTCCATGAAAAACTATTGATGGCACGCATTGCTATCCATGTACAATCTGTATGCTCTCAGTTTTTAGCATAGTACTTGATAGGAGAAGCTTTGCATTTTTTTTGCATATGGGAAAATCACTGATAAAATACTGTGGTTAAAAATGACACACGGACGAAAAACGTGATGAAAATTGGATACAAAACATTGATGAATCTCGGATCATTTTTTGGACATTATAAAAATCACTGTAATCTAAATGAGGCCTAAAGTTAAGATAATTAGCATAAAAGAAAATGGATCTACAGAGTGGAATGGATGGCTCATTAGTGGAAATGACTCCACTGATCTCTAGTAATAGAGGTTAACACTGCTTTTACTTAGGCTTATGTTCACCCTTATTAGGGTACATGATGGCACTTTTCAGGAGCATGACTGGTATGTGCACACGTTTTAGACTGACACCAGCATAACGGCACTGAGTTTTGCAAGAGGAAATGTCTTTTGTTTTGAAGCATCTTGTTCAGGCGTTGCCTTTTGTGCACTATTGTTTTTTTTCGCTGATATAATATCTATTATATAATCACGAATGGGTTTTTTGCCCCTTTTGAGACCGCTCTCGCTGCGAGTCAGCGTGGTCATGTGGATACAAACGAAGCATTGGCCGCGCAGCGGCCATTGCGAGCAGCTCTAAGGCGACTCGCTATGCCCGCGCAGCGGGCATGGCGAGTCGCCTTAGCAGCGCGAAGCATTGGCCGCGAAGCGGCCATTGCGAGTCAGAGACTCGCTCTGCTAGAATCCCGATGCATTGTGCATCGGGCACCCAGCTAGTCTTATATAAACTGGTGAGTGGCTTCATGTCCTTGGAAACCTCAAAAGAGTGAACATATAATTTCCTCATGGTTGTGCATATGTTCATTCTTTTTAGTATTTGTTAAGTGTTTTTCCAGGCAGCTTTTGCAGCACAAAGCCTGAACAAGTTGTGTACATATCTTCTAAGGGTCATGGCAAGTGTTGAGCGAGTGTAATCGTTACTATTCTCTACTCGCACGGATGGTACGGTATTCGCGATACTCGTTACTCAGCGATTATCTCTGGTGCTAGTGGGTGATGTGTCCATCGTTATCGATCTGACACATATTGCCTGCTCCCTCCAGTACACAAAGTGAGCTGGAACCTCAGGGAGAGCAGATTGAATGTTAGGCTCTCTCTGGGGGTCACAGCAAGGTGTTTTAAGCAATGAAATCATAAAAAAAGCCCACTCTCCCGCCTTGTCCCGGAAATACTTGTTTTATAGCCAGAAGTGTGTGGGAATTGAATAACATTGGACTCGGTATTCGGTCGAATATGCGAATATTAAAAACTACTCGCTACGAGCATAGCGAGTGCGATATTTTTCTACTCGCTCATCACTAGGCATGGCAAAAGTATTTGACACATAATTTAGAACCAAATAAAATCAAGGTTTAAAGGTTGAGGCTCGTTCTAAATTTTTCCCACCCTGTGGTTTATAATAAATTGTTGAAATTATACAAGTACATTACAATGGGGGCACAAGAACAGTCCCCATGTAAGGCTGGTCACTACTCACAGGCTAGCTGTGCAGCAGGGTAGTCAAGAGGTCCAGGGTCAAGTGCCAAAAAGGCTTATACTAAACATGAGATGAGACAAAGGTGAAGTCATGTCAGGGTCCAAGGTCAAAATTCCAGAAAGGTATTGGATGAACACAAAGGGGTTAGGCAAATGGATTTTCAGAAAGGTCCAAGGTCAGGTAAACAATATTTCCTTACAAACCAGTCAAATGTATTTAATTCACACAAATGTGTGCTCCAGCGGGAAGTACACAGCTACATAAATCTAATATTTTAAAAGCACTTCACACTTATAAAATTCCAAGCATCAAAACAAGGCTAGGACCACATTAGCGTCGGGGGTTTTTGTAGGACATTTCTGCCATTGACTACTTTTACCACAGCGTTAACGCAGTCTAATGCTATGCTAACACTGCCATTGAACAATATGGGTGACGTACTGCCTAGCGCATGTTAACATGGGCACTAAAATGCCGGAGTTTGTAATCTCGCGTTATTTTGAAGCGAAAGGGAAAACGCTCCTTGTAACGTTTACCCATCCGCTACAAAATAATGTGAGATTACAATCTCCGGCACTTTAGTGCCCGCGTTAACATGCGCTAAGAAGTCCGTCACCCATATTATTCAATGGCAGCATTAACACAGCATTAGACTGCGTTAACGCTGCGGTAAGGCTGCCATAAAACTGCTGGGGCAGTATACTGTGCAGGGGACATGTATACCACACTGCTGGGGCAGTATACTGTGCAGGGGACATGTATACCACACTGCTGGGGCTGTATACTGTGCAGGGGACATGTATACCACACTGCTGGGGCTGTATACTGTGCAGGAGACATGTATACCACACTGCTGGGGCTGTACACTGTGCTGGGGACCTGTATACCACACTGCTGGGGCTGTACACTGTGCTGGGGACCTGTATACCACTCTGCTGGGGCTGTACACTGTGCTGGGGACCTGTATACCACTCTGCTGGGGCTGTATACTGTGCTGGGGACCTGTATACCACACTGCTGGGGCTGTATACTGTGCTGGGGACCTGTATACCACACTGCTGGGGCTGTACACTGTGCTGGGGACCTGTATACCACTCTGCTGGGGCTGTACACTGTGCTGGGGACCTGTATACCACTCTGCTGGGGCTGTACACTGTGCTGGGGACCTGTATACCACTCTGCTGGGGCTGTATACTGTTCTGGGGACCTGTATACCACACTGCTGGGGCTGTATACTGTGCTGGGGACCTGCTGTATACCACACTGCTGGGGCTGTATACCTGTGCTGGGGTCCACCCTCGGCTTATACACGAGTCAATAGGTTTTCCCAGGTTTTGGGGGCAAAAGTAGGGGGGTCGGCTTATACACGGGTCGGCTTATACACGAGTATATACGGTACCTAGAAATCACATTGCCCCTAGGTGGAATGGAGGATGGAGGTTCTGGAGGAGAAACTGAATTAAAACTGTGTGATAATATGTCAGACTCACTCTTAAACCCTACCTGAATGTGATAGAAAAATTTAATCTGCTGAAAGTTCGCTAATCTCTATTAACAAGTGAACAGACCATGCAGTCCATCGAGCTTTTGAGAAAATTGTCCAATTACTTTTGGGCCCTTCAAAAGAGTCAGCTTCATATTAAATTGCTGTAATTCCTAAACGGTTGCTCCAATTAGGATGTATAGGAAGTTCGAAGGCTAGCACTCCACTTTAGTGATGGTCACGGTGCAACTGAAAGGGGCCAAAGGTCCCGTAGCCAATATGATATCGAACATCAATGCACACGTGCAATGGAAGAGTTTGTATCAAGTGAGCAGTTTATTAACAAATTGAGGCTAGAGATATAGTTGATCACCATGTAGGTATACAGGGTATACAGGGTGTCCTTGTTTGGAAGGTTCCCCTAGTAGAGATATGATAACTCTCTCAGCCTGCAGTAGTAGCTGGTCACCTATGTGGAGGTAGAGCTAAGCTCTTTGGATTGGTGGCGCAGTGTGGACAGCTGACACCTCTAGCTTAGACACAGTTGTGTCAGCTGTCCACACTGCGCCACCAATCCAAAGAGCTTAGCTCTACCTCCAAATAGGTGACCAGCTACTACTGCAGGCTGAGAGAGTTATCATATCTCTACTAGGGGAACCTTCCAAACAAGGACACCCTGTATACCCTGTATACCTACATGGTGATCAACTATATCTCTAGCCTCAACAACATAGGCGACTCTGTGAACAAAGCCAGTACTCTGGCCGAAACGTTAACCTGTCGTTTCACCTAGAATTTGTTAATAAACTGCTCACTTGATACAAACTCTTCCATTGCACGTGTGCATTGATGTTCGATATCTAATTAGGATGTAAATACCCTTTAATTAAAGCTCATATTCTGCGTTTTAAAACCCAATTGATTAGATCATTTTATATCTATAAAGTCACACATTCAAACCCTTGCTACCTCCTGCTGACTGCAACTCAAAAATATTTCCCAGAGCCTTACATTCCTTGACCAAAAAACTGCAAAAACACTCATGCAGGCCCTCATGATTTCCCACCTCAACTACTGCAACTTTCTGCTCTCTGTGCTCTCTTCTAACACTCTTGTACCCTTCCAATCTGTCTTAAACTCTACTGCATGACTAATCCACCTGTTTTCCCACTCTTCTCCAGCCCTTCTTTTATGCAAAGCCCTTCACTGGCTCCCCATTACTCAGAGACTCAAGTTCAAAAAGCCATCCACAACCTGTCCCCTTCATATATCTGTTAGTGACATGGTCTCCCAGTACCTACATGCAACCTGTGATCTTCACAAGATCTCCTTCTCTATTCCCCTTATCTCTCCTTCCCACAACCACATACAAGATGTCTCTCATACATCATCCATACTTTGGAACTCTCTACCCTGACACATCAGACTATTGCCTTCAAAATGAACCTGAACACCCACCTCTAGCCTACAACTTCCAGTGATCCTCAGACTACTACACTGCCACACATCCACTAAACCACCGCATGACCAACTCTACCCTCTCCTAGTGTATCCTCGTCCATCCCTTAGGCTGTGGTCACAGTTGCCATGCGTTTTTTTAAGTGATTTAACAAAACTCATGCTTTTTTTCATGTCAGCATGAGTTTTGTAAGGTGTGTGATGGCTCCCTGCGTTTTTGGGTGCGTTTTTGAATCTGCACCTAAAAATAGTGCTTGTAGTATTTTTTTGAGCGTTTTGAAAAACGCATGCGTTTTTGTAGAAAACGCATGCGTTTTTATAACATGGGTTCCTATGGAAAACGCATGCAAAAACGCATGTACAGTTAGTACCTTTTAGTGCCATTCAAAAACGCATGCGTTTCCCATAGGAGCCCATATTAACAAAAACGCATGCGTTTCCGGAAACGCATGCGTTTTTGTTAACATGGGCTCCTATGGGAAACGCATGCGTTTTTGAATGGCACTAAAAGGTACTAACTGTACATGCGTTTTTGCATGCGTTTTCCATAGGAACCCATGTTATAAAAACGCATGCGTTTTCTGCAAAAACGCATGCGTTTTCTACAGAAACGCATGCGTTTTTGGATATGCTCCAAAAACGCATGGGACAGTCACACATGCTTTTTGGCTATTAGGGCATGCGTTTTTTAATATGGGGGCCTATGGGTGCGTTTTTTACATGCGTTTTTGAAAACGCAGGTCTCCAAAAATGCATGTGAAAAATGGTACTGTGACCCCAGCCTTATAGACTATAAGCTCTTGTGGGCAGGGTCATTTCTCCTCCTGTACCTGTGTGTATGCCTTGTATTGCTCACACTTATTGTACTTGTCTATGTATGCCCCTTTTTCACATGTAAAGCTCCATAAAATAAATGGCACTACTGTATAATAATTAAATAATAATGGTAATGTAACTATATTTAATATGTTTTGATAAACAAATATAATTTAAAGACTTGTGTCACTGTCCAAATATGTTTGTAACTACTCCAAAGCTGAAAATGTTTGCTGGTAAGTTGACTAGTTTTTTTTATTTTACAAGATAAATGGTTAAACAGTTTAAAAATGCCATATATAACAAACTAAAGAAGCTGCTCAAGAAACAGTTGTATTTCACCAATGATTTTTTGTCAAGAAAATCAATCAAGCTATGCGATTGCAAAAAGGTACAAAAAACAAACAAAAATACCTAGTGCGCTAGGGAGAGAACACATTTGCCCATAATGTTCCAGTTGCAAATTCTGCAGATTCTTATAGTGAAAATGAAGCTTTTATAGAAATAGTTTTGAGAACAATGGCTGGTAAATGCCAGCTTTCCTCTTCAAGCCTAGGGTAATGATTAGCAGCCCTCCCTATATTTTCCTCAAACATTTCACGATAGAAATAGAAGGGGTGTGCATCTACATTTGAAACATATGGTCTTTCTGGTAAGAAAAGCTCAGTGTGACATTCAAATTCTGCATTTTATTTTGAAATTTAATGTACAGAGCACAAAAGCATAAATTGTGTTTCTCCATCCCTCAATGTCTCCTTTCTTAAGCATAAAAAACAAAGACTTATAGGCTGATGAACAAAGAGAAGCATAATTTAATCAATGCTTAATATGTGTATTTGTGTTATGTGAAATGCTTTGTAGGAATCCAACTTATTATATCTTTGGAAGTGCTGATGAGAAGTGTTGATGGCACAGATATGGGTGGGAAGACTTAGTGTTAGTTCTCAGTCCCTTGTGTCTGAGGGAGCCCAAAAGGCCAATAAGAGAAATAAATCAATATTACTGAGATGTCAAACTTGTCAACTCAATATATTGCCAACTTTCCCAAAACGTCAAGAAAGATATCAGAGAAAGGGGTGATCTTCCAGACTCCCAAAAGATTAGACCTAGTGGAGCAATTCCAGACCAGTGACTAAGGGGTACTTCACACAGAGCAATATCGTTAACGATATAGTTGCAACATCACAGGTTTTGGATGTTGCAGCAACCTCGCTAGCGAAGTCATTGTGTATCAACAGTGATCAGCCCCCCGCTGGGAGATCGCTAATCATGGCAAACCGTTCTGGACCATTTTTCGATCGGCGATCTCCTGCTGGGCAGGCTGCATCGCTGTGTGTGACAGGGGCAGCGACCAGCTAACCTGATGTGTTCCCTGGTATCCAGAGTACACATCGGGTTGCTAAGCGGGAGAACGCTTGTAACCAGGTTAAACATCAGAGATAATAAGTGCAGCGATCTGCTTAGTATCCCGATGTGTACCCTGGTTACCAGTGCTGTGCTTGGTAACCAGGGTAAACATCGGGTTACTAAGCAGAGGGATGTGCTTAGTAACCCGATGTTTATCCTGATTACCAGCATTCTCCTGCTTACCCCAGCGTAGCGGGACCTAGACATCGTGGAAAAGAATATTTTATATTCTTTTCCACGATGTCAAGGTCATTACACGGGTGGCTGATCGCTGGTGAGTCTGCCTGTGTGACAGCTCACCAGCAATCATGGTAAGTTGGTGTCCATTCATTACAAATTTTTTCATTGGTTACTAAAAGCTATATATTACATTTCTGTTTTGAATATCATTAGACTCTAGCTTAGGCCTCTTTCACACTAGCGTTTTTGTCCTGATCTGGGAGATCCAGACAAAAAAAACACGTCTGCAGCATGTGCTGCCTAACGGTCGTACTTGTGGTACCCTTGCAGCACACTTGCGGAAAGACCCATGCATTGTCCATGGGGCTTGCGGTGGGTGCGGCAAGTGCAGTATAACAGCGGTTCCGGCACTTGTGGCAGTTGCGGCCGTGAGAAAAACGCTGCTAACCACGTTTTCAGTTAGAGTGAGCTTCTGCAGTGTGCAAAAACAGTAATAGTTTCCTCTCACTTCATGTAGCCGTGCCTGGACATCAGTGTTTATTATAGTTGGATGGTATGTTTGGGCTTAATAAATGAATGACAGTGGGTTGTCTGTGTATTATTTACAATAAAACTGATATTCAGGATAGGAATAGGGTTCTAATGTGCTGCCAGGAATAACTGAAGGGCCACCATCTGAGTTAGGAAGTTTATTTGGTCAATGCGTTTCGAAGCATCAGCCTCTTCATCAGGACACCAAACTATTTTACAAAGTAATTTGTAAAAAAAAGAGGAATTTTCTCTTTGTGTTTTATTTCTAATAAAGTATTTTTCTCTGTGTCTGTGTTTAATAACTATTTAGTTACCGGATGGGGGTATCATGGATGCCCTAACATTACCAATTCAGGGGTTGACCACCACTGACAATGCTCATGTGTCATTACCCCTTCTATTACCTCGATTGACTTATCTTATCGAGGAGCTAGTTCTGTGGTGGCTGTAGCTAGTCTTTTTAGGATGGTGAAGGTATATGAAAGATGGCCCTTACCACCCTGAGAATACTAAACCTTAGCTTTCATCTTTCGTCTTTACAGCTGGTAATCAAAAATGGGGGGACCCAATGCCATTTTTTATTATTATTCTATCATTTATAAATAAATAATTAGAAAAACTACCTTGGGGGAGCCTGCAGCTCTCTTCTGTATTCTAGCTGGTGATGATAAATAAGGGGTACCCCACATCTTTTTTTTTATTATTAATTTTTACGTAAATGCAAAGCTAAAACACCCTTTAGTGCAAAATGAAAGGCACTAAAGAGTGCAATCTTACAATATATAGAGGAGTGGGACATAATATATCTGTTTGACATCTATCAATTTCTAAATCAATTTTTTTCATCTATCTATAAATTTATATCTACTTTCCATCCATCTATATTTTTTTCTATCTATCTATCTATCTATCTATCTATCTATCTATCACAATAATAATAAACATAATAATAATAATAATAATCTTTATTTATATAGCACCAACATATTCTGCAGCACTTTACAATTCAGAATCATAAAAAAACAAACGAGGTGAAGGGCAGAGTTGTAAGTTCTCAGCATAAATCTATAGTGAATGAAGTTTTCTGGTGTGCGGGTTTTCCTCCATAGATGTTCAGCACTCCTAGAGCATCGCTGTAGGAATCGAGTTTGTGATGTGAGTCAGAGCTGTATTACTCTATGCTTGGAGGTTTTGATGGTAAGGGGAGCTACTTGTCCAGGGTGCTTCTGAGAGTGTCATTGTAGTGATTCACAGCCAGATGAGTGTAGAGAGTCTGTTAGTGTATAAGGGTTAATGGCCTGTAGGTTTCTGAATGTGTGATAGGTAGGAGTGCACTGGGGTGGGCAAGGATTTTTGAGCATGAATGAGAGAATGTTATGATCAGAGAGAGGAAGAGGTAAATTATCTAAGGATGAAGTTGAACAGAGCCGGACAAAGACCAGGTCAAGGGTATTACCTACCGTCTTTGTGTGTCTCAGAGTTCAAAGCTGTAAGAGGCCAAGAGAGGTGGTTAGAGATAGGAGCTGGGTGCAGATGGGGAGATGGGGTTATTTATGGGGATGTTAAAGTCTCCCAGAATAAGGGATTGTAATTCTGAGGACGTGAAGTGTGTCAGCCATGCAGAAAAATGGTCAAGGAACTTGGTAGGTGTCTTGGGGGCAGTATACCATCGTTACTCTGAGGGGGATGAGATCTAAGAACCTAATGATGTGGAACTCAAAAGAAGGGAATGAGAGTGATGGAGCTGAGGGGATGACCTTGAAAGTACATTGTGGGGACAGGGGTAAGCCAACACCACCACCATGTCTGTTCCTAGGTCTCAGGGAATGGTAGAAATGTAAGCCACCATGAGAAATAGCGGCAGGGGAAACCGTGTCTGAATTCTAGATCCATGTTTCTGTGAGGGCCTGCAGAGTAGCAGAGTTAGTAAGAAAGTGGGTGTGGATAAAGGGAAGCTTGTTTCATACAGACTGTGGATAACAGAGAGCTCAATTAAAAGAGAGAGATGAAGGTGTGCAGGTAATGGTAATAGGGATAGTAGGGTTTCTATGTGAGGTGGGGGAGGGGTTAAAGTAGGTAGAGGGTGGACCAGGATTGGGAGAGATATCACCTGACAGGAGCAGCAGTAGAAAGAGAAAGAACAAATAGTTTTTGGATTTAGGACATTGTTTCTGATACAATACTCTGGAATGTGATGGTCTGAGATTATTCAGTATGGTGAAGAGTATGGGAGCTGTACATAGTAGAAGGAAGGAGAGAGGGGCTTAAGTGGATGAGGGGTTATGGAGAAGGAATGGAGCGGTGAAAATGGATGGCAAAAGCACATAGGAAAATAGATATGGAAATAAAGGACATCATTTAAAGGGAGAGTGAAAGAGTGTGGGTAGCCCGACTCCTGCCCTGACTAAATGCCATACACAATCAAACTGATAAGTATTGATTATGTTGCAACAGATGACACAGAGTTTACATCAAATGCAGATATTGTACCTCGAGAGGGGTTGAAATAGGATGTGAGTTACTTAGAAAGATATCATAGCAAGCAGAAATCTAGTACTTTTCGCTTCCTGCAAATTCCAGTCAATTCAAGTCAAATTCGAGCCATATTGATTTCTGGACACTTATGTGGGGCACTTGGATGAAGCACATGGCAGACACACATCCAGGCAGATGTGAGCCTAGTACATTTATAATAATACAATTGGATTCAGCTGAGGGTGGAGGGGAGGGGAAGAGGCTGGAGTTCTATTTAAAGTCATAAAGGCTATCTAAAGTCAGAAGTGAAAGCAAATGGTCATGGACGGACAGATTTAAACAAAAGATCATAGGTAAGATGGTAACATAGTAACATAGTTTTTAAGGTTGAAGGAAGACTTTAAGTCCATATAATTCAACCCATAGCCTAACATGTTGATCCAGAGGAAGAAAAAAACCCATGTGGCAACACTAAGCTCCACATTGGGGAAAAAAATCCCCTTTCAAAGAATCTAGTGCATATAACCAGTAATATTATAATTTTCAAGAAAGACATCTAGGCCCTTCTAAAATGTAAGTAGTGAGTCACTCATTACAACATCATGTGGCAGAGAGTTCCATAGTCTCACTGCTCTTACAGTAAAGAATCCACGTCTGTGATTATGATTAAACCTTCTTTCCTCCAGACGTAGAGGATGCCCCCTTGTCCCCATCTCAGCCCTAAGAGTAAAAAGATCATTAATAAGGTCTCTGTGCTGTCCCCTCATATATTTATACATTATTATAAGATCACCCCTAAGCCTTCATTTTTCCGAACTAAATAACCCCAAGTTTAATAACCTGTCTTGGTATTGCAGATCCCTCAATCCTCTAATAACTTTGGTTACTCTTCTCTGCACCCGCTCTAGTTCAGCTGTGTCTTTCTTATACTCCGGAGACCAGAATTGTACACAGTATTCTAAGTGTGGTCGCACTAGTGACTTGTATAGAGGTAAAATTATGTTCTCCTCATGAGCATCTATGCCTCTTTTAATGCATCCCATTATTTTATTTGCCTTTGCAGCAGCTGCCTGACACTGGCCACTAAATGTGAGTTTGTCATCTACCCATACACCCAGGTCTTTTTCAGTGACAGTTTTGCCCAGTGCTTTACAATTAAGCACATAATTATACATTTTATTCCCTCTGCCCAAGTGTATGACCTTACATTTATCCCCATTAAAGCTCATTTGCCATTTATCAGCCCAAGCTTCTAGTTTACATAAATCCTCCTGTAATATAAAATTGTCCTCCTCTGTATTGATTAGCCTGCAGAGTTTAGTGTCATCTGCAAATATTGAGATTCTACTTTGTATGCCTCCTACAAGGTCATTAATAAATATGTTAAAAAGAAGCGGGCCCAATACTGACCGCTGTGGTACCCCACTGTTAACTGTGACCCATTCTGAGAGTGTTCCATTAATAACCACCCTTTGTGTAAATACAACAGGTGCAGAGGTTACAATCGCACCCGGTCCCTGGAGCCTAGGGCGCCCCAAAAGTCTCTTTAGCCTATAAAACAATATTGATAATATCAAAGATTTGCAATAATTGGGGCCCCTTTGGAGATTTCTCATCGGGGTCCATGAGCTTCAAGTTACGCCACTGTTTCCATCCCTTGTAATAATCTAGTTGCCTGCATTTGAACTGACGCTAACCTCTCAATATACTTTTAAAATGAGGAGCCTGAGCTGGATATTCTAGATGTGGTCTTACAAGTAATTTTTAGAGTAGTAACAATACGTTGGGATCCCAGGATTTTTTCTCTTTTTTTATACACCCTAAAATCTTATTTGCTTTTGCAGCTACTGCTTGACATTGAGTATTGCTGCTCAGCTTACTTGTAACAAGAATACCCAAGTCCTTCTCAGTGTTTAACCATTCAGACATCTTATCCACACCATTTTCTAATATTGCACTGTCAGGGTCAATTTTTAATATCGTACATAGTTTGGTGTTGTCAGCAAAGACTGACATTTTGCTCACAATCCCATCCACAAAGTCAATAATAAAGAGATAAAAAGAATTGGTCCTTGCACAGATCCCTGCCGTATCCCACTGCTGTCTATAGCCCATTTAGAGAATTCACCATTTACAACAACTCTTTGTTTCCTATCTCTTAGCCAACTCATTACCCACCTGCATATAGTTTCCCCTAATCCCTGTTCTGGAGCTTCACTATAGGGCCGTTATGTGGTACAATATCAAATGCTTTTGGAAAGTCCAGAGAAATCACATCAACTACATTACCAACATCCAGATTTGCACTTACCTTATCATAGAAACCAACATGTTGGTTAGACACGACTTATCTTTCATGAATCCATACTGGTTGTCTGTTATCATTTCATTCTTTGCAATACATTTTCACTTGTCATCTCCTAAAATGCCCTAAAACATTTTGCACACCACTGATGTCAGACTTAGGTTACGGTCATACTTGCGGTTGTTTTTTCAAATCCGCATCCGGATTTGTCCATTAAAAATTGTCAAAACTGGATCCGGATCCGCAGCCATAGGCTGCAATAGAAAAACCGGATTGCACTTAATGCAACCCGGTTACCGCATCCGGTTTTGCAGCCTGCAGTAAAAATAATGCAGGCTGCATTTTTTCGGGGCGGTTGAAAAAACGGATCCTTTTTTTAATATAATGACCGCCTATGGCAACCGGATCCAGTACCGCAAGGTACATGAATGTACCTTGCGGTAACGGATCCGGTTTTTGGTGCCACAATGTTTTCTCATTGCAGATCTGGATCCATTACTGGATCCAGATCTGCAATGTGATGCCAAATGTGACGGCACACGGTAATACTGGATCTGGTAATGGATGCGGTTACCGGATTGTGCCTTCCAAATGTGACCCCAGCCTTACCGATCCTTCTTACCTTTCGTAAATATTGGTATCACGTCAGCTACTCGCTAATCCTGAGGCACTAACCCTGTTACAACCATCTCATTGTCCCAAGCTGTGCGTTGCTAGTTGAATCGTTAAATATATATTACAATACAACTTATGTTGAATTTTATAATTCTACTAATACTACAGCTCTGCTGCTCAGCGGATACATCACTTTTTGTGGGACCCATTATCTGCTGTAGTTGATAGCTATCAGATGCTCTATTAGATTGGTATACTCAACTAGAAGCACCTTATGCAGCAGAGTTATTATAGCTTTCTAGTACAGATAAGCAATGGACAGGGGTGTAATGATAACCCTCTGCGACTGCAACTGAGCCCATGGGGAGTTGGCCTCGCTGATCCTGGCGCCTATATTACTTGGATGTACATCCATTCAGATGAAATGTATTGTAGTGGAGAGACCGCCAACTCTTTGTAGGACAATACTCGAAGCCAACCAATCAGACGCTGGTAGCAGATGTTGTCTTACCCATGGCGCATGACACATGGCACTGATGTCATGTGGTGCACGTGCTGACATGCCAAAGTTTGCTAAGGCTTCTACGCTAGCTATAGAGGAGGACACCACTCATTGTGGGAATGGTGGAAGGTAAGAATAGTCATTTGTTTGTTTTTTTATTTATGGTAGAAAATGAAGGAAATTACTGCTGGAATGGTCCCACAATGGGAAACAATATACCAGGAAGGGGCTAGGATGGGAGGCAGTATACCAGGAAGTAGCTCAGGATGGGGGACATTATATCAGGAAGAGACCCATGACATTATACCATGATACACAACATTATACCAGGAAGCAACTCTGGATTGGGTACATTATATCAGGAAAAGCTCAAGATGTAGGTCATTATACCAGGATGGGCAACATTATACTATGATGGACCCAGGATGGTGGATGTAATACCAAGAAAGGGCCCAGGTTAATGGACATTGTTAAGTCATGGGTGACATCATTATAGGAGTGGCCCAGGAGTGGAGACAGTAATGTTGGAAGTGGCCAAGAATCGGGACATTAGAACTTGAAGCGATCAGGATGGGGGAGAATATTGCAGGACAGGGGACATTATCACATGGGGCAACCACAGCTTTATAGGATCTAGAATGCTACAAGTTTCCATACATCTGAGCGATATGCAGATGGGGAACTACAGGTCCAAATTTTGCATCAGGATCCATTGGACTCCAGTAATGACACTGGCAGTGCACCACTGCACACATGACTCTGCTGTGCATGCAACCATTTGGAAATATAAAAAAAGAAGTACACCACAATAGTATTGAAGCATTAACAGGCTAAGCTTACAAGATATAAATTTACTGTATGTAGTATAGACAGACCAACACTCTTGGTTAATACTAAATATCCAATTAAAACAAATACATTTGTAAAATCTTTGTGATATCCTGATTGGAATAGAGAGAAGGTTTCACTATGAAGAGTATGTTTAGTATATAAAAATGTAGGTAATGGTAACAACAAATATACTGTAGATTTATGCACATATTATAGCATTAATCTTTAAAGACAATAGCAAGTTATGGGTTATTTGTGAGAAGGAAAATCAAAGTTCACTCTTGAATGTGTCCCTTAGCCAAGCTTAAAATTATGCTGACAAAGCTTTAAGTCTTTCTTCAGTCATTTAAGCTTTTTGTTCCGTTGGACATTTTTTATTAATGGCAAATGAAAGTTCTTTAGAGCAGTTGATTCCTCTCGGTACTAAAAATAATCTTTATAATGGAAGTTCCTTTCTGTAGAGTATTTCGTGAATACAGCCAGTTGTCCACAAACTCTTGCTGCTCTTTTACCAGCATTATTATGTTCTAGGCTATTAAGAGATGACATGACCTTCTGCAACGTGATGCATAGCTAGGCACCAGCTTCTAGCAATATTCTTGAGAAACCTTTCCACATTATCAATCGCCTCCAGTTTAACAATATTCTTGGGTTGTACAGAGAGTGGTCCAAAATGTTAAGATACAAGATCATTGCCTTGCACAAATGGAAAGATACAAGAAGATAAAAGGCATTGAATGTTCCTACAGATACAACTGGAAGCATAGTCCTCAAGTTCAAAGTAAGGCTGCCTTCACACTTGCGTTTGTGTCTGCATGCAGAGGGCATGCAGACGCAAACGCAGGCAGACGCAGCCCATAATAATGTGAACGCAGCGGAGAATCTCTACATGTGTTCACACTACTATGGTGCCCCGGCAGCCAATCAGCTGTCTCTGGGTGCAGCCGGGAGGAGGAGATCAGCGGCAGAGATCTCCTCCTCCCGGCACAGCTGATCTCCCGCCGGTGTCAGAGGGGGGAAACAGCTGATCTGACAGCTGCTTAAATCTCCCGTTCTGACACCGAATAGGGTGATATCAGCGTGGGAGATAAGAAACAGCTGATCGCTGCTTCAAATCTCCCGCGCCGACATCACCTATTCGTGTCAGCGCATGAGATTTAAACAGCTGTCAGATCAGCTCCTTCTCCCCGCTGACACCGGTGGGAGATCAGCGGCGGCTCTGCATGATCTCCCGGTGGCTGCTGGTAGTCACCGGCGGCGACCGGGAGAGATTTCAATGAGATCCGCAGCGTTCTCCTGCGGTGTCATGCAGAGGACACTGCGGATCCATTGAGATCCATGCATTTTTTGTGCGCTTGCGGGCGCTTGCGGATAGAACAAGCGCCACGAACGCACAAAAAATGCTGCATGCTGCGTTTGGAGTGCGGTCAGAGGGCGCATAAATTATGCGCATTCGAACGCAAATGCGGCCAAACGCAGCCATACACAAACACATGCGTTCCCAAGCGTTTGGCTGCGTTTGGTGCACTGCGCTCCAAACGCAAAAGTGAAGGCAGCAAAAGTGAAGGAACACCAACTACACCACCTGGACTTTGCAATAAGAGGAAGGCTGCCTCGAACTGACAAAACATTCCTGAAGAGCCAGAAGTTCAATAACCCTTGTGTGATTACAAAACATCTTCAGCAAGATTTGGTGGCAGCAGTCCTGAGGTTTCAATTTGCACAGTAAATCATATACTAAATGCTGAAGGTCCCCATGCCCGAATTCCAAGATCTACATGTTTACTGAATCAAAAACAAAAAAAGATGTGTGAAGTGATGAATCAAAACTGGACATTTTTACAACTATAGATCAGTAATATGTTTGAATGTTTGGAGAAGGAAGGATGAAGCATACACTGAAAGGAAAAGTCTGAAGCAAGGTGGGACCTTGGTCAAGAAAAGGGATGGAACAGGTGCAGCATTAGTGGAAGACTGGATATGACAGGGGTTAGTAAGATTAGGGCGCCATAGAGTTAATGGAAGCAGGATAAGAATGGTGGTTAAATAAATAGAGGATTTTTTGCAGGTGCACGCAGCGTGTAAGAGGGGGGGAGGCAGCATTATTTGAAGGTGGTCACATGGGGAAAAGAAGATGCGGGATTGGAAGACATGTAGGGTGCAGGTGGTAGGAGGGATCAATGAGCACATTAAGAAGAAAGTGAATACCTTAGTGCCATATTGTCATCGGATTCAGGACCAGAGAACGAGGACGACCTATGGACCCTGCAGTGGAAGCTGCTCTGTGGACGGCCATGGCGGAGAAGGGACGTGAGTGGCTGCAGAAGCAGCTGACTCAACTCCTGAGGCAGAGAGTGGAGAGGCTTCCCCTGCGGCCCGAGCGCCTAAGCCCAGAAATCCTGCACCGGTCAAAACGAATGAGGAGCCCATCCCTGACCCCTCCAGCAGTGAGTGTTAGTGGGGATGCTGCCGCAGGGAGGAGCGCAAGGACCCGGACCAGGCCGCAGCATGAGCAGCTATGAAGGGCGGAGCTTCCGCCACCGGTTGTAGATGAGGGGCCATTGGGAGCCACGGACGCAGGAACATCAGGCCTCACTGTGGGGAAGAATGGAGGTGCCATCTGGAGGCTCAGGAGTCAGGAGGCCGTATCGACAATGCGGCTGCAGACAGTGAGGAGCACGAGGGCATAGCTTGTTTTGCCTGCTGGTCAAGAGCGGCTGGTGGGGAGAGGAGGGATGGAGGCATCAGGCCGTCCAACGGACAGGAGGGAGGGCGCCGCTCAGACGGCCGTGCAAAAAAAAGCATGGGATGGTTGAGAAGATACGGTTCACAAGGGATACGTGCAATTTCGTGGAGTCTCGGGGGGAAGCCTGGAATTCGGCTCCATGCCCTATCAAGTGTGGCATGGGAACCAGCAGTGGCCTGCAAGGGTTGGGTGCTCCATGGTATGAAGGGCTCGCCCATTGACACGGAGGTCGAGTGTCTGTGGGTTCAGCATGTGTGGGGGGTCTGCAGCCCAGCAGGCCCCTTGCACGGTGAGTCATCTACAAGCTTCAGTGTACCCTACTTCACATGACGAGTCAGATAGCCAAGAGGATGTCGAGGGTTAAGCAGAAGGAGGTCCTCGACGGCAGTCATGCATCATGGCTGATCGGGTGGTTGCCCCGAGTCTGCCTGGTGAGAATCCCCCTATGTTTGTCTGCATTTTGTATGTCTCCTGTCTTGTCTCATGTCTTTGGAAGTGCGGCTACTAGGCAGGCGATGGTTTGTGCGGGGAGCGGAGCCCAGGCGCAAGGGATCAGTGAATTTGTGGGGCAGTTTTTGGCTGGGATGTGTGGTGTTATGGTGCAGTTGAATCCCCGGGTCTCTGTCCCCGGTTAGTACGTGGTTGGGACATAGTTTGCGTTCCTGCAACTTCGCAGTCGGTGGCTTCAGTGTCAGTTGCCCCATCAGGGTCGGCTGGCATAGTGGCTTCAAGGATTTTTTCTCCATCAGGGTCGGCTGACCCAGGAATTAAATTGGACGACACAGCTAGGGGGAGGTGTACGTCTGCTTCGATGGGTCACTGGGGGCACATCTTAAGCACGAGACGCGGGAGAAGAAATTTTTTTCCCTGCTTCCCCTTGCTAAATTTAATCTAGACAAAGTGAAGCCAGATGAGAGGAAGAAGGTGGAGGAAGAAAAACATCGTTACTGTTTGATGACTCTTACCTTATCAAACTGGCTGCAAGCATTTGCAATTCTGGCCAGTGTGATCGGAGAAAAGGCTCCTCAGAATTGTTCGGTGTAATTTTGCTATTTAGACTCTCTAGGAGAGGCATAAAGAGTTTTTGGCGGTACCACATGGCTTAGTTACGATGAGCAATTCTGCCAGCGTAAAGCTTTTTGGCCGAGCTTGAAGTGGGACCATAAGGACATTGCTTTGTGGATGCGATTGATGGGGTCAGCAAGGGCAAAGCCACAGTCGCTTTGATTAGGGGCCGGGGGGGTTAATATCTGGTTCACTTCCTTGACCCACCAGCGGCCGGGCTGTTGCTGGCAGTGCAATGATAGCCAGTCCCATTATGGTACCAGCTGTCGTTAAAAAACAAGTGTTCTTTCTACAAAGGGAACCACTTGCAGGCAAGGTGTTTTAAAAAATCAAAAGGGCGTGGCAACAAGGCTGGGCACAAAGGGGGTGACATTGGTGATAGTTGAAGCAATGCGGCCGTATCTGAAGGAATATCCAGATAGGAGGTGGCAAAGCTCCTGTTGAACAGATTTTTATTCGGTTTTCAAATCCCCTTTGTGTTGGATGCCCCAATTTTCCGCCCGCGTAATTTTAACAGGTAAAAAGGATGAAGTCATTAAAGTACTAACTATAATCACATAATTAGTGTTTTACATTCTAAAATGTCAAACTATATAGTGTTAAAAAGTCCAAGTTCACAGCTATAGGCCTACATAGTAAGCATGCAAATATAGGTGCTAGAGGGATTTCAGAGGACTTCACTTTTGATACACCACAATATTCTGTGTAAACCGGCTGTTCTGCTGTCCATTACATCCATGATGGGTCCCTTTGATGAGCCATCATGCCTCAACTGTGCATTTCTCCTTTGGGGGTGGTTCCCAAAAAGTAACCAAATAAGTTTCACTTGATACATTATTTATAATATCCACCAGGATTGTCGGTGAATGATGGTATCAGTGACGATTATGTACGGTCTCTTATGTGTCGTTTGATATGGCTTTATCGTGGCTTTGTAAGTGTGGACGAGGATCCCACATGGCAAAAAAAGACATTGAGGCAGCGTTTCAACTGCTACCGTCTACAGGTCCACCCAAATTGTTTCCATTTGTTGGGCTGTATGTGGGATGATACATTTTTTATTGATTGTTGTTTGCCGATGAGTTATTCAATTTCTCTTGCGCTGTTCGAGTAGTTTAGTACGTTCCTTTAAAGGGTGATTAAGAGGGAATCCAGGCAGTCTTCAAATCTAATCAGTTTTGCACTATTTGGATGACTTTTTGTGCTCGGGTCTTGCTGTTCGCTTATACTCCATACAATGGTACAGGTGGTGGAGAAGTTTGAGATTCCTCTAGCTGCAGACAAAACGATGGGCCTGGCCATGATGATGTGTTTTTTAGGGATCGAATTGGATTCGGTCGCCATGTAATGTCGTCTACCCATGGACAAGATCAGGGACCTGAAGGCAGAGATTCAGGCAGCGTTGACAGAAACGAAGTTGCGTTTACGGCAACTTCAGTCACTTATAGGGAAACTTAATTTTGCATGCCGGGTCATGTCCATGGGTCAGATTTTTTGCCAATGGTTGGCAGCGCATCTGCAGGAATAAAACATCATTTTATTCGATTGTTGGTAATTCACAAGGCGGACTTGAGGGTCTGGGCGTCATTTTTATATAAGTATAATGGAAAATCAGTTGTGATGGAGATTGAGTGAATAATGCGGAGTTGGAATTGTTTACGGATGCATCGGGCATGCATGGTTTAACATTTCTCAAGGAAATGGTTTGCTGGTTCTTGGCTGGATGAGTGGCAGATGAACGGATTTGTGCGTAGCATGGCAATATTTTGGATTGTTTCCCATAGTGGTGGCTGTTGATGTGTGCAGGGAGGTTTTTCGTAACATGAGAGTCAAATTTTGTTGTGACAACTTAGCAGAGGTTCAAGTGATCAATAATTTGTCAGCATCGTCCCCTCCCGTGGTAAATCTGACGAAGGCACTTAGTGTTGCGAGGTTTGGAGTTGAATGCTTTGTTGTCTGCATAGCATGTACCGGTGTGAATAATTGTTTAGCGGATGCCATTTCTCATTTCCAGTGGTATCAATTTCGCACGCTCGGCTCCAGGGGACAGCAGCGTGCCACTCCCTGCCCAGATCATCTATGGAAGCTGGTATTAGGGTAGCTTGTGATTTCATGTTGAGGTCGGTAGGGTCAACTACAAGATTGGCTTATGATAGGGCTGGAATAGAATGGCTAGAGTTAAGTAGAATTTTAAATAGGGATGGATCAGCGGGGATATGTTACCGTTGTTATTGTATCTTGTAGGTACTTGTTTTGAAAATGGGGTGTCAGGGGTGGGGGTTTCTAAAAGAATGATGGGATTGTCATTTTTGTTTCGGATGTTAAAGGTCGGGGACATTACAAATTATTTCTTAGTACAGCGTGCATTGAAAGGGTATAGGGCACAGTTTACAGGTCGGGACGAGAAGTTGCCGGTTTCTTTTTCAGTGCTGCAGATGTTGCCAGGGATCTGCAAGGACGGGTTTGGGGTCTTGTTGTTTCAGGTGGCATTTTCCTTAGCCTTCTTCGGTGCATTCCGAATTAATGAATTAGTTAGTAGGATTGTGAGGTCTCAGGATGGTTTACAGTCTAGGGATGTGGAGTGCTTTCAAGATCTGGTGGTATGTTTTTTGCGGAGGTCCAAAACAGACCAACTGGTGAGAGGGAAGAAGATTGTTTTGTTCAGAATTGCAGGCTCTGTAACATACCCGGTTGTTCGTGTTCGGGAATATTTGGGATAGGGTTAGCGACTGGCTCCTTTTTAATTAATAAGGATGGGAAGACCCTCTCCAGGTTTCAGTTTGTTGCAGTTTTCAGCAGGCATTAAAAAGTTTGGAGTTGAATCATAAAGAGCTTGCGTCCCATTCTTATAGAATAGGGTCAGCAACGGAGGCCGCTAGATGGGGGATGGCGGATAGTGTAGTGAAGAGAATTGGGCAGTGGGAATCTGATGGGTACAGGTCATATGTGAGATTATAGTGGGTGATACAGTTGTTTGGTTCGGTGTTGTTTGTGTAGTGTTACCGTTTATGTTTTACAGATACCGACTTGTGTGTTACCAGGATTGTTGGACACTCGTACGTGCACTGGGGAGATCAGGGCAGAGTCCAAGACAGATGGGAGACACTTCGGTCTGCAGGTGAAGAGGCAAGCGTCCATTGGATTGGGGTTTGCAGCATGTTGTGCAGTGGGTTATTGCCCCAACTCCATTATTATACAAAACTGGTTGCCCCCTGGACATCTTAGTAGTACATCTTGGGGAAATGACCTTGGATGTGGTCAACAAGGGATTTAGTTTGGGACATAAAACCGGACCTATTTAGAATTAAGGATCTGTTTCCCAACATGGTGCTGGTGTGGTTGGATATGTGGGGAGGAAGGTTTGGAGGAATGCCAGGTGGATGGATATGCTGAATAAAGCCAAGGTACGGGTGAAGTTTCTCAGTTGTGTCCAGACAAGGCATGTCGTTGCCAGGGAATTGGATCGGTGATGGTTCCTGCATGCCGACAGGGTACACTTGAATGATATGGGACTGGACTTGTGAAATTTGAATTTGAAGGAGGGAGGACACAAGGCTTTTAAGGTGCAGTGGGACTTTGGGCACAAGGTGTCATGCCCTTATGTGGAGGTAAGGAGGTCAGGGATGGCCTTGGCTAATGGTGGAGTGTCACATAGGAGGTATGATAACCCTTCAGTCCAGTTATGTTTGTTCCTGCTGGGACGATTCTTTGGGATCAGTTGAAAAATTTTAAAGGATCAGCACTGTGACATTTGACATCCCTGAGTCAGAGTCGTGTTCCAGTGCTGTCCAGTGGGTTTTTTAGGGGCCTCCAGGATATCTTCTATAGAAAATGGTTATTTAGGATGGTAGGTTATAATGGTTGGTTATAATGGTATTAACATAAAAAGGCTGCTGTGGCCATATCTTTCCAAATCGTCTCTCAGCATCATTGTGGTTTTACTACGCCCGGGAAGACTTTATTATACCTAGTCATGCTCAGAGGTTGATTTCTTTCCTCTGGTACTTGAAACCTGCAGCATGTGGAGGGAAAGAAGGAAACAAAGTATAAGGAAAATGTTTACTCTAAATTACCGAAGTCTTCTCTAAAGAAGCTGAAGGCAAGGCAGCATTGCACCTTCCAACAGGACAATGGCCAGAAGAACCACAACAAGGTATACTAAACTAAAACTTGGTTTCAGTCCCAGAAAATTTTGGATTGGCAACCAGCACACAAACCCAAGATTTTTAGATAAATAGGATAAAATTCTTCAGAAACACTGCGAGAAGTGATGTCTGACTATACATCACATCACAGTTGTCTACTAGAGCAGACTAAACCTGCGATGTTGGTTTGGCAGGGTACGACCTAACTTTAAAAAAAGTCCTGTTCACGACCAACTTGAGCCCAGACCCCAAAACCTATATAAATATATAAGGGGTCAAACTTCTGTGATATTAAATGGTGGCTCGAGGGCTGCAAAAAGAAGCAAAATGGAGATTAAAGCATGACAAAATTTTACTTGCCGGATGTCCATGGTGCTGTAACACTGCTTCTGTGTCTGTTCATTAAACCTCATCAATATTCCCTCTTCCCTGCTCACCCTTGTGACAGTATCTGTGATTGGTTACAGGCAGACTGCGCCCCACCTGTCAGGATATAAAATCTGTAATTCTAGGTCTGTCCAGCTGACAGAGGAGATGCTAAAGAACAGGTGTCGGGGAGTCAGATTCAATCACCAGAAGTATGGAAGCCTGATCTGACACTCAGACAAGGGACTCTACACCTTACTACCCTTATTCCAGAGGTATACCTGATGGTGGTGATGTCTGGACTGCCAGCATAGCCCTAACCTGAGTAGCCCTGGTTCCCCTGCCAGAGATATGAGCCCGGACTGGAGAAAGAATCCCACACAAAAGAGACAAACAGGAGAGAACAAAAACTCAAACTCGTAGCACGTGTACACCAGGGAAATACACAATGGCACACAGGGAGAAACGAGGTACAGGGTGGAGATATGCAAACAACAAGATGAAATCCAGCGCACAACAGAAGGCATAGACCTGTTCACCAAAACACTGGAAAACAACACAAGACTGGTATCACTGAAGCAATGCAACATGGGAGACACAGTTCCACTATTACTTAAAGGGTAGAGGTGGCTGCGATAGGGAGTCATCCCCCTGTGACTCCAGCTGAAAATCAATAGCCAGCTAGGAATTAACTCCTGCCAGACTGATTACCAATAAGCATAAAAACAGTAGATGCCCAAAGACTGAGCAACTAAGAGGCACAAGAAAGTTTGTCATACTCCATAGTGGGAACAGTCTGAAGTGGCCACGACACCACCCTCTGTGCCGGCATCTGTGATTCGTTGCCTTAAGGGGCCATCACACGCATCAATATCATGTGCAATATCATTGCTGCACGTGACGTTGCAGCGATATTGAAGCATGTGACAGGGCGCATCAACCAGCGATAAATTGCTAGCTGATGGTCGCCAGGTTTTCGTACAGGATACGAGCAGGCCCGTTCCCTAACGGGTATAATGTGCTTAAAAATGACTTTAATGTCTACAATTTGGACTTTGTTCGTCCCTAAAAGAACTTTCCCGCCTTTTCACCGTGGGCCAAGATGGCGCCCAAGATGGCGTTCCCGCCATAAGGATCCGCCACATGCAAGCCCAGGGGTGAGCCACCGCCCCTCATCGTGGGAGGGCTAAAGGCAAAAGGCGCCAAACTCTTTGTCCGCCCTGATTGCTCGAATCAACCATGGGGGCGGACCCCAAAAACTTTTCCCACGATTGGACTACAAAAGCCCAAAGGAAATGGGAGTGTCACAGACCGTTCTTCACCAGCTCTTCACCAGTACAGCTACCGGGTAGAGACGGGTGTGGTTCCTCCAAGAAACATGACCAGCTTAAGACTGAGAGACCTGATGCAAGAAGTGGAAGCCGAGGCCAGAGCAGCAATAGGCCATCCGGGTCCGGGTCCCGTCCTCCATATCAACGGCAGCCCCGACTTCTGGCAAGAAGCTCTACAAGACCTCCGGGTACGGCTCCTAGAAAGCGTAGAATGGACCATCCGCAGTTGGAGTGCAAGCTCGGGCAGCAGACTACATCGTGCGATGCAGCAGAGCCGCTCGGGTGCAACCACTCCAGGGCCGGACGACATCTCGCGTTTCAGCACCGCCTCGCCCACGCCGACCACTTGTCCAGCCTCGTCTCCAGAACCAATAGACTGTGTCATTCCGGTAGAGACCACCGCTCATCCCGCTCCAGAGCCTGGAACAGCGACCGTGTTTGAGCCAGAGCTTGCAACTTGCTCCACCGAAGAACCGCATACTTATCTGGTTCCACTTGCGGAACCTGCGACTAGTTTCAACACTACCGAGACTGTCGCCTGTTTCTCCCCTGAACCGGAGGCCTCCTCTGCAATTACCGAGGCCTACCTGGTGACCGGGATCGAAACACCACTTCCCGCTGCTACAGAAGAAAAGGCAGGCAGCCTGGAAGCCCTGCAAGACAACCTCGAGGAGAACTTTGCAGCACAGCCACCCATCGACCCAGAGGATTCTGTTCCATCATCTCCGTCAACCGAGCAGCCCGACGTGGTCATCGAGAGAGAGATCGGGGATGATGACGACGAGACCTACAACCCAGCTGAGGACCTCTACACCGGGTTCGCCTGGGGAGACACCAAGGATCCTTCTGCCGGGCGATCTGCTCGGGTACGCTGGTCGGGTGCCGCCGCAGCAACATCTTCTCCGGTTCCGTTCAACCGGCCTCCGCTCCAGACTGCCCACCAGACTCAAGTCGTTCAACAACCAGCATGCCGTAGTGACTTTATCCACACGCCGCATCACTCCGACGAAGAGGTACGTCGCATCCGAAGGGAGGAGTGGCAAGCTCGGCTGCGCGCCAACATGCAGGCCTGCGCTGAAGCCCGCCGCCAACCTCCATTGCCTGAAGAGTTCCGTAAAACCAGACGGGTGAACACCTTTAACTTATCCACCGGGTGGGGATTCGTAAGGGAGGAGGGTGTGAGTACTGAAGTGTTTGTGGGCGCCGTGATGTGGAATCGCACCTACCGCGAGGGCATCCTAACCGAGACTTATATAGAGGGGACATTGTAACCTATGAGCGATATGTATGCTGTGACGGGTGGTTCGCTATACGAGTCCGGAACCCTGCCCTCCATAAGTGACTTTGTTGATTGAACTTTTTGCCAAAAGACTTCTTCCTGTTTGCAAATAACACCGCGACTTGGCGGCTACAGCCTGAACTTTAACCTAAGGACAGCCGACCGCCCGCCGGGTCCACGCAATGTGTTAACCTGTTTATTTTACTGCCTCACTTTTATGCAAAATAATGACCTGTCATTAATAAAAGTGTATAACCTGTTATAAAATATAAAAAAAACCTCTGTAATGTGGGTAGTGTGACGCTTGGGGACAAGCGTATTAAACCAAGGGGGAGTGTGGCACCCCGCAACGAGTGCGTCACAGGAGGGTATTGCAGCCATAAATGCAGCCGCAATATTCTCCGACACAGCAGTTATCCGGTTAACTGAGAGATCCAAAAACCCTGCATGCATCACTTAACATAGAGGGCCAATCCAAGGTCCTGGTGGGCGGAGTGTAAGGGTAGTGTAGGAGAAGTACAGACACTTAGACTAGAGTAGTCTGGGAGAGTCTGCAGAGGAGTCTAGACAGACAACACACAGACTTGAACTTGGAGTAGGAGCGGGGGCTCTGCACCTCGTGCAGCCCCCGAGCCGTCACCGGTCGGGTGTTAGCACCTGAGGCCTCAACAACCGGGATCGGGCATCACCAACCATGGGTTCCAATATACCCCCGTGCCCAACTTACAGCCGGTTCACTGGTACCGAAGCTGGCAGCAGTTCACCTCTGCTACGCGAACCAGAAGCGTGGAGGAGCACCCCACCACCAGCCAACTTCCAGTCGTCTAACCAGCGGTGTACCCACCGAGGGATCCAAGGCTCCCCAGAACATCCATAACGTACATCTTGGATAGGATAGGGCATTGAAGCAGCCTCCCCGTACCTGACCTGGTATTCCTGGGCGACAATGGCAAATACTTAGCTAGAATGGAGGAACACTACGGATCTCTGAGGGACACCATAACTGCTGAGTCCACACGGTCCACTACCCGTAAACTGTATACCATGTACTGCCTGCCTTACAGAGACTTTCAGTGTCCGTGCTTCCTTATGATTGAATCCGTCTGCACACAAGGTAACCGCAGCTGCCGCACAACATCTTAAGCAGCTCCAGCCTCCGGGGATCACTGCTCAGCCTGTGGGGAGCGTTCCATCTTGCTGCTGTCCATCCCCAGGAGGTTCCGCAGCGTCGGTAATGATTACCGAAACTACTCATAGGTGGCGTCACGAATAAATTAACCCCTTTAATCTGTTCCTACAAGACGTCGTCAACTTTTGATCGGTGCTCAACCGGGCCCCACTACTGGCAGGCGCGGCCCACCCGTGACAGGGAGGAAGGAGCTACAGCCTGTCTAAACCGGAGTCCACGGGCCGGCGGTGGGACACTGTGATTTGTCAAAAATTACAGCTGCCATCATGCCCTAGGTTAGTAATGGGTATGAGTCTATGAGACCCCACATTACTAACCTGTAAGCAAAAAGAAATAAACAAACACTGAAGAAGCATTTATTTGAAATAAAAAAAAATACACCATCTTTCACCCCTTTATTAACCCCCAAAACACCCTTGCAGGTCTGAAATAGTCCACTATATGATATCCCTCGGCAATCCTGGTTCTGCTACATCCAGAAGCTGCAGTGATGGAAAGCACTACAACTCATTGCAGCTTCTGGGACACATTGACAGCCGCAGGGAACTCGCTGCCAACAAAGTCAATGAGATTTCTGAAGTTGTGTGCACATGTTGCTTTTTTTTCTTTGCAGATTTGGTGCAGAAATCAATCTGAAGTATGTCAATTCTGTACTAAATCTGCATCTACTGGCAGAAAAATGCACCAAAAACTTGACATGTTTTTGATGCTTTTTTGGTGTAGTTTTGTCACAAAACAGCATGCAAATCATTATGTCAGCAAAGTCAATGAGAATTCAGACGTTTTGTGCACACGTTGCTTTCTTCTCCCTGCAGATTTGGTTCAGAAATAAATCTACAGCATGCCAATTCTGCACCAAATCTGCATCGCCGTGCAGAAAAATGCACCAAAAACGCAACACGGTTTTAAACCAATTTTTATGCATTTTTAGTGTAGTTTTGTCACAAAACTGCATGCAAATGCTCATGCCAGTAAAGTCAATAACCATTCAGATGTTTTGTGCATATGTTGCTTTTTTTCTTTGCAGATTTGGTACATAAAAGTGCTATGGAATTAATAGCGCTATATAAATGAATAAATTATTATTATTATTATTATTATAAATAAATCTGCACCAGAATTGACATGATGCAGATGTATTCTTCAATAGATCTGCAAGGGAACATAAAGCAACATGTGTACAAAACTTCAGAATTCTCATTGAATTTGCTGGCAGCAGGGAAGCGCTCGGCTATGAATTCGGATGACCTCAGTGATTTCACCACTTATTACAGCCAAGAATTCCCTGCAGCTGTCAGTGTGTCCCAGAAGCTGCAGTGAGTGGTAGCATTTTCCATCACTACAGCTTCAGGATGTAGCAGAACCGAGATCATCGAAGGACCTGCAGAGGTGGTTTGGGGGTTTGGGGGTTAATAAAGAGGTGAAAGAGGTTGTATGTGTTTGTTTTTTTTAAATAAAGGATAGAACAGACCACTACACATTACCAACTTAGGGATTGATGAAAACTGTGATTTTTGACAAATCGCAGCTGTCATTAACCTCTTATATTACCCTGATTGCCACCACAGCAATCGAGATGAGCCGGATAAAGCACCAGGATTTGGGGCATATGTATGCACCACATACTGGTTGGCTGTGGGTGCTATATTTTCCAACGGCAGGGTCAAAATGACAAACTTTATTAATATAAAAAGATTACACATCTAATATATAATTACCCTAAGGCACTTCCGTCATATTCGGCGCTACTTCCGTCGTCGTGTCCGTGGCTGCCTCCCAAAGCCTAACTCGCAAAGCCTCACTTGCAATGGCACTCGCAATGGCTTTGCGAGTCCTTGCAGAATAGGCTTCAGTGACTTGCAAAGCCTCACTCGCAATGGCTTTGCGAGTGTTCACTGAATACGCTCCACTGTCAGTCACAGCTTCACTTGCAATGTTCGGGAGATAGATAGATCTTTCTCTCTCTCTCTCTTCCGCCCGCTCCTGCGGGCCACCCCGCGAATGCTCCTGCACTCCTGCGGGTCGTCCTGCCCCCCCGTGGCTCCTGCGGCCCCCCCTGCTTGCTTCTAATAATAAAAAAAAAAAAACTCATGGATACTCACCCGGCGCGCTCCATCTACGTCCTCTAGCTCCATGCCTTGAGGACCTGTGGTTGCCTGGGAAACCGATCAGCTGATTGCTTTCCCAGGCAACCACAGGTCCTGCAAGCTGGCACACGGATGTGTATGCTCTCATCCATCCTGCCCCTACCCCTGCCACCACCATCCTGCCCCCCCCACCCGCTCCATCCTACCCCCCCCGCCGGCTCCATCCTGCCCCCCCCACACCAGCTCCATCCTGCCCACCCATGCCACCTCCATCCTGCCCCCCCCACACACCAGCTCCATCCTGCCCCCCCCGCCGGCTCCATCCTGCCCCCCCCACACCAGCTCCATCCTGTCCCCCCCACGCCGGCTCCATCCTGTCCCCCCCACGCCACCTCCATCCTGCTCCCCCACACACCAGCTCCATCCTGCCCCCCCCACCTCCATCCTGCCCCCCCCACCGCCTCCATCCTGCCCCACCCCCCCTTGGCTGCATCCTTCCCCCCCAGCTGCATCCTGCCCCCCCCACCAGCTCCATCCTGCCCCTCCACATACACCAGCTTCATCCTGCCCCCCCACCGCCTCCATCCTGCCCTCCCGCCAGCACCATCCTCCCCCCCGCCCCCTCCACACTGCCCCCCCCCTCGGCTGCATCCTGCCCTCACCCCCTGCATCCTGCCCCCCCCCTGGCTCCATCCTAACCCCCCCACCCCCTCCATCCTCCCCCCCCAAACCAGCTCCATCCTGCCCCCCCACACCGCCTCCATCCTGCCCCCCCATCCTGTCCCGCTCCCTCCATCCTGCCCTGCTCGCTTCATCCTGCCCCCCTGCCACCATCCTGCCCCGCTGCCTCCATCCTACCTCGCCACCTCCATCCTGCCCCGCTCGCTCCATCCTGCCACCACTCCACCCCCCTTCACCATCCTTCCCCCTCCGCCAGCTCCATCCTGCCCCCCGCCTCCATCCTGCCCCGCTCGCTCCATCCTGCCCCCCCGCCACCATCCTGCCCTGCTCCCTTCATCCTGCCCCCCTGTCACCCTCCTGCCCCGCCAGCACCATCCTGCCCCCCCCCGCCGGCTCCATCCTGCCCCCCCTGCCGCCTCCATCCTGCCCCCCCCCTCGGCTGCATCCTGCCCCCCCCCGCCAGCTCCATCCTAAACCCCCCGCCGGCTCCATCCTGCCCCCCCCATACCAGCTCCATCCTGCCCCCCCTGCCGCCTCCATCCTGCCCCCCCCCTCGGCTGCATCCTGCCCCCCCCTCAGCTGCATCCTGCCCCCCCTGCCGCCTCCATCCTGCCCCCCCCCTCGGCTGCATCCTGCCCCCCCCGCCGGCTCCATGCTAAACCCCCCGCCGGCTCCATCCTGCCCCCCCCATACCAGCTCCATCCTGCCCCCCCGCCTCCATCCTGCCCCCCCGCCAGCTCCATCCTGCCCCCCCCCGCCAGCTCCATCCTGCCCCCCCCCGCTGCCTCCATCCTGCCCCGCTCGCTCCATCCTGCCCCCCCGCCACCATCCTGTCCTGATCCCTCCATCCTGCCCTGCTCACTTCATCCTGCCACCATCCTGCCCCGCTCGCTCCATCCTGCCCCCGCCACCATCCTGCCCCGCCGCCTCCATCTTACCCCGCTGCCTCCATCCTGCCCCGCTCCGCCCCATCCTGCCACCACTCCACCCCCGTCACCATCCTGTCCCCCTAATCCCCCTGCCAGTTAGCGGTCATGTGACCGATCAGCTGAACGGTTTCCCAGGCAACAACGGCTCCTAAACCCCTGTAGGACCTAGAAGACGAAGGTGGAGCGAGCTGGCGGACAGGTGAGTATCCTCACTGAGGATTTTTTTATTTTTTGAAGGGAGGAGCGGGGGGGAGCAGAGTATGCCCATATACCATAGTGCTGCTATACATGTGCTATAAAATTCCACCATATACTATAGTAAAACTCTACATATACTGTTATATACTGTCATATACTATCGTGCTGCTATACATGTACTGTAATGTATCGCCATATACTATAGCGCTGCTATACATGTAATGTAATGTACCACCATATACCATAGCGCTTGCTATACATGTACTGTCATGTACCGCCATATACCATAGCGCTGCTATACATGTGCTATAAAATACCCCCATATACTATAGTGCACCTGTACATATACTGTAATATATTGCCATATACTATAGTGCTGCTATACATGTGCTATACTGTACCGCCATATACCATAGTGCTGCTATATCTAATATATAAAACCCAAAGGCTCACTTCCGTCATTTTATCCAGCACTTCCGTCAGTTTGTCATCGCCAAAGTCACGTCACCACAGCGCTACACCCGTCCAGAGTGGACCAACATGCCGGCCCTAAGCGGAGTGCGACTCAGGCAGCCCCGCCACGCTTACCAACGCCCCTACACTGCCTAAAACACACATCACGGGCGGGAGACCACCCCCGTGATGTGTGCAGCCTGGAGGAACAGAGGTGTGCCTAATTCTCATGTCGCCGCTCCAGCCTCCTCTCTCCTCACCCCTCCAGCCGCATCTCTCCTCACCCCTCCTGCCTCACCGCTCCTCACCCCTCCAGCGCCACCTCTCCTCACCCCTCCAGCCTCCCGCCACATCATACTCTGCTATCCACAGAGCCGCCTGTATACTCTGCTACCCACAGAGCCCCCTGTAGACTCTGCTACCCACTGACCCGCCTCTATACACACAATTCATTTCACCGCGCTGCCGATGCAATTGCATCGGGCCCCTCACCACTGCACTCTGGCCCATCCACTCCACTCTGCCCCTGACCACTGCACTCTGCCCATGACCACTGCACTCTGCCCGTGACCACTGCACTCTGTCCGTGACCACTGCACTCTGCCCCTGACCACTGAACTCTGCCCCTGACCACTGCACTCTGCCCTAAAGAAGACTATTAGCCACTGAGCCTCCGTATACTCTGCTAACCACTCAGCCGCTGTATAGTCTGCTAACCACTGAGCCCCCGTATACCCTAATAACCATAGGCTAGAATACCCGATTCTTTAGAATCGGCCCGCCATCTAGTATGCCAATAAAGAAATATCTACAATATAATGCTGATCACGTCCTTCTGTCCAAAGCCAAGATGGGTGATGCATGTGCAATGTTATGTTCATGTTACAGTTGAATTCTTCAGTAAAATGACGCCGGAGTCAGTGCATGTGCATGCCGCAAACTCTGGCGCCATTTTTTTGAAGACCCTGTCTTTGAGAATGTGAACAGTTTGTTGGAGATTATATTTACAGAGCCAGTGTTGGCGCTAGCGATCACAGTTTGCTCACACGCTGACTCTGGCAACGTTTTATTGAAGAATTTAACTACTGTACAATGTGAATGTAGCACTGTGCACGCAATGGTTATAGGGATAATGGCGGCGGCCATGGTGAGAAATTTAAATAAAGGTGAGGAAAGAAGCCAGGGGAGGGATATAGATAAAGAAACCCACAAAGTCCCGCTCCAACAAGGCAACTTAAAGAAAGACCACAGAGTTTACACCAAAAATGTGATTTAAAGTTTTTCCACAATAAATAAATTTCATTTTCAGGTAATGCTTCAATAAAATTAAAAATCTGGCAATAAAATGCTCACCACCTGGCCTAGAACAGGTTCACCAGATAACCTAAAATATAATGCTGAGTATATGTATGTATGTATGAGTGTGTGTATGTCCACTAAAGGAAGCCGCAGCGTTGCATCTACAATCACAAACTTTTGCACAGCCGCTCCATTTGACTCAGGGAATGTCATAGGGCCCAGTTCACATCTGCAGTTTCCCTGCGTTTGACTTTGTTTGGGGTTCTGAGCGTTTTTACCCCTAAAAACGCATCCAAACGCATCCATAGATTTCAATACAAAATGCATTGCAAACACAATGCAAAATGCATGTCATTTTGCAAAAACACAAAACACATGCATTTTTGCAAATGCAGCCCAAAATGTGGACTGCAACATTTTAGGCTGCATTTGCAAAAATGCATGTGTTTTGCATTTTTGAAAAATGACATGCGTTTTGCATTGCATTTGCAATGCGTTTTGTTTTGAACCATATAGGTGCGTTTTTGGATGCGTTTGGATGTGTTTTTAGCGGTAAAAACACATAGAAACGCAAACACAGCCAAATGCAGCCCAGCCTTAGATGTGAACTGGGCCATAATATTTTTAGGGGAAATTTTAATCCTGCACCTTAGTCATTTGCCAAAAAAAAGCCTCTTTAGTGTTTGTATGTATGAGCTAATAGATACTGTCTTGCCTGTTTTGACAGTTGGCCTGGGTATTTATCAGGTGGCCTATAGCAACCAATCACAGCTCAGCTTCTGATTGGTTGCTGTAGGCAACAAGGGACATCTACTTACATAATTGCCATATCTCATCTGTCATCAACTTCTGGGATGTCCACTTATCACATGCACTTCCGTCCCGATGCCTCCCTCTGTGCTGCTTTCTGTGTCACATCATCGGCGTCTGCACCAGGGAATAGTGGGGAGGGGACCTGCACTGCTTTAGGAGACAAACACCCATGAAGAAAAAAGGCCTGCACATAGGTAAATTGTGTGTCTGTGTGAATGTGTGTGTGCGTGCATGCACAGTGGGGGCACAGGGGGCCAGAGGGAGGGCTCAGGGGACCAGAGAGAGCGCACAGGGGGCCAGAGAAAGAGCACAGACATTACACAGGTGTAAGGTTTCCAGGTTCTTCATAGAATTGCTGTATCTTCTGCCCTCATCCAAGATGGAATTTGTGCCTCATCTTGAACTTCCTGTCTGGCTGTCCTATTATAAGACCAGTTCCTGGCTTTAATGATTGCCTGAGTATTTTGTGCTAGTTGATCTCTGAGGGCCACTTTACACACACCAACTTATCTGTCCAACTTCTGAACAACTCACTGGTTGCAGTGAAATCATGGACACATTGCTCCATTTTGTGGCTGTGTACAAATGGAACAATGTGTCCATGATTTCACTGCAACCAGTAAGTTGTTCAGACGTTGGACAGATAAGTTGGTGTGTGTAAAGTGGCCATGAGTCTCCTAGTTGCTGTTGTTCTGTGCTCTGCCTTATTACTCTCAGCTGTCTGCAGTCTAAGGTGCACTATCATGATCCTGGCTGTTGGTTTCCTCCCTTCAAGACCTCTTGGAAAAAAACTTCATACTTCTGGACTTCCTCAGTCTGTAAGAACTTGATTCTATATTTAATTATCAGTGTAGTTTATCCTGGACTAAATCAGTAGTGGGCTGTTGGTGCGGTACTTGAGCGGGGTTTTGCAGCCCTAAGAAGTACACTGAAAACTATTTGTTTGCTGGACACCTCTCTGCACATTATTTATGGACATTTACTATTTGTTTGCTGGACTCTTCTTTGCGCATTATTACAGGACTTTTACGTATGTGTTTACTGGACTTTTCTCTGCATATTATTTCTGAACATTCATTCACATTTTAGTGCTGATTGCAATTGCATTTAATTTTAGCATTTACTTGTTAGTTTCTGTTCTTAATCAGTTTGATTATTAATAGCAATATAATTATTTATCCAAAACCCTGATCTCAGTTTCATCATTATCTCGCACTATCAGATTCCTAAGTATCTACATAAGTGTTACCACAGGGGACCAGAGAGAGCACACAGCGGGCCACAGAGAGTGCACGGGGGGCATACAGAGTGCACAGGGGAGTAGGGGGGAGTGCACAGGGAGGCAGAGAGTGATGGGTGTGCAAATATGGCACACACTGGCAGTACTGGCACATTGAGCAGTCGCCAGCAGTGCCGTAATCTCTGCCCCCTGATACCACCACCCACGATTGCTGATGTGTCACTGCCTGAGTAAGTGCGCATGCGTATACCCAGCATGTATGCACACTTACTCCCGCCATCTTTGGACACCTGGTGTGCCTGGTGTGCACATGCACACTTACGCTGCCATCTATGGATACCACTGGAGGGGAAGCACAAGGGATAGAGAGACAAAGCACAGGGGAACAGAAAGAGCACACAGGGGGAGGGGCAAGCGCACAGGAGGGCCAGAGAAAGCGCACAGATGGAGGAGTGAGCACACAGGGTGTGGTTAGAACATGCAAATAACCCACAAATCCCTTAAGCAACAACAATCTCAGGGTCATTTTATATCCTATAACCAGTACCAATATATAGCGTTTTTAATTCCAATTCAGCACAAATCTCAAGGAAAAAGGCCACTATGCAGCATATAGAGCATTAAAAGTGAAAGTGTGCCTAACGCCTGTCACAGGATGAAGCAATCTATCACACTAGCTACAGAAAGAAAGGTGATTGCAAAATAGATATTAGATCAATAGTGTGTTTTGAGTACACTAGCCAAATCAAACTGATCCACCAATTTTTCATTATGCTTTTAATCTACCTTGAGCAACTTTTACACATACATATCACTAATGTTAAAAGTCATGTGGATTCCAATATACTACTACTCTACACACACCAAAAGGAACAAAATAAGTACATGTTACAAGTAGCTCCAACACTTCTCTCGAGCTGCACCAAACCTCTGGAATGCTATACCCCAAGAAATTAGGACCATCCACAACTTGCATAGCTTCAGACGCTCCCTAAAAACACACCTCTTCAGGGCGGCCTATCCTTCTCCCTAACAGTAGTCATTTAGACATAAGATATTCATTGTTATAAGCCCCTGTACTTTGTGTTCCCATCCCATCTTAGATTGTAAGCTCCTTCGAGCAGGGTCACCTTCATTTTTTGCCTTTTTATTGTATTTCGTAAGTTGATTCTATGTTTATTGTATGTAAGTACTTTTCTGCATTACCTTTCTGTGCCATATATTTTTCTTATATGTACCATTGTACTGTAAAGCGCTGCGGAATATGTTGGTGCTATACATATAAAGTTTTATTATTATTATTATAATTGAAATCAAATTACAAAGATCAAAACATGCTGCATATACCACTACATACTCCTCTATTAACTTAAAGGTCTCTAGTTAACTAGAAAAGGGACAACCTCAATTCTTCGTTGAGTTCATTGGAGGACATTGTGACTTTGGTGACTATCCACTGACATTCAAGTTGGGCTGCTTGCTTCTTTAAGGTCCCTCCTCTGATACCACAGTGCAAGGGATCACTCCTTTAACCTGAAGTCCCACTGGTTTACAGCCATGAAAGATCCGGAAGGGTCTTGGAAGGGTTTTGAGCATAGAGATATCAAGCATTTCTTTTTGTATTAATGATATCATGTACATGCCCACTAATCCGGAGCCGTCTCGAGGTCAGCCTTTTTGCACAATTCCATAACGTGCAGAACATTTACGAATTTTTAAATCGTTTTACACCAATTTCCTGCAGTAAAAGCTTTGCTGAATCTGCCCCTTAGTGTAACCCATGATTAGTTTGTTGTAATTTTGTTGCTGTAGACAATTTCACATGTATATTTTTAGTACAAGTACAATTGTGACAAACTGAAATGCCCCAATATTTTATCTATTTGCAATGAAGTTCAATTATACCCCTTAGAAGGTGAAGGCACTGGTGGTTTTTCATCCGCCATATACTATATAACCCAAAACCAGAGCTTTTCTTTTCACTATCAAACCAGCAGGTGATAAAAAGGATAGGAGAAACCTGTAACAAAACGTAATGCAGAGTGTAAAGTTTGCTGAATCTTTTTATTTGCTGAAAGCTTTTAAATCCTAAGAATAAACCATAGCAAAATAGCAAAAGGGAATCTTGTAACCTCCATATTTCTATGGGTTTCTTGAAATGACAGGGCTGTCAGCATCTCTGATTTATTGTATTTGGAATTAGCAAGCAAACAAGTACATGCACTTGATTCATGTCATCACATAAGCTTTGACATAAACTAAACAAACTTCAAAGACTCTGATAAGATATGTTCAACCTGCGACTGATAATCAAAGTTCCAGGACAGAATTCTCCATCAAGAGTAGTTATAACTGTATCCTGAATATAGAAAAAAAGGAGCAGCGATGATTTAGGAGCCTTAGATCTTGAGATCTTTTGATGCTATATGAATCGTATGGGTCATTTTATTAATGGCTTTTTTTCTGCAGCAGAGGCGGATACTTCGGATTCAAAATCCTTGCAAAATTCCACCTGCAAGTGTTACATTGACATATTACTGCATTCTATGGAGTCTAAACTGTGTACTTCCATTTTAATACAAAACATTTTATTTGTCAGATTAAAAATGTGGAACACTTCATCACTTGCTGCCTTAAATTGCACCTGTCTATTGTTTTTTATTATTAACCCGCCTCCAAAGTTATTTAGATTATGTAATGATAATTAGTAAACTTTTTTTAATCATATTCATCCAAAAAAAGTGTTGCACAACTTCTAGATACCCACAGTTGCAGTAGAAACTTCACTGAGCAGATTATATGGGATAACAAGCTTTTACTTCTCAGAATATGAGGTAAAGGAAAGATACACAGTCACTCAGTCCTGCACCAGGAAGAAGTAACAAACTGAAAGTACAAGAGAGACTTTTTCTTTTACAATACAGTAAGCAAGGAAAAACTTTACATAACATCGCCATCTATCGTCAGATCAGCATAAAGTCCTCCTTCAGACAAGCAAAGTCCACAACTGTTGCATATACCAACAAGAAGCATTTTAGATACTTACATATTATCATTAAGCTAGCTGGGCAGACAGTCGAGTAGTCATCCGACTGGTTAATGGTTAATAGTTATGTCAGTGGACTCCAGCAATGCCGACTGCTCTGTATAAAGGACTTGTGTGATGTCATCACCATTTGACTATAATGGCTGGAGCTAAGCGAGCTAAATAGTTAAGGTCTATGTAGACTTAGCGCAACGTATTATAGTCACATGGTTGTGACATCAAACAGGTCCTTTTAGCATTTTCAGAATTTCAGCACTGCTACAAGTTCAGTTAACTGAACTAACTATTAACCAGCGAGATGACTGCTTGACTGTTTGCCCATCCATCTAATCACAAATGCTTTTTTGAAACAAATACAACGATTTATTTTTTTTTATAAAAGATTATTAATGAACACTAAATGATCTACATAACATTAGTAGTGGTTTAATAACATAAAAGGACATGAGAGGTTCTCTTTAAAAGCATTCCTTTCATTAAATATGCTAATTGCCTCTTCAGAAAGGAAGAGGATTTGACCTCTAAAGCCTTACTTAATGGAAGTAGCAATGGTATAAGTTAATATTGACCCTTTGACAAACCTTGCCACATGACATAGAATATTGGTCAAACCAGAATCTCATTTTGCAGACATGGTTTTGGGTATTGACCCTCAGCAGAGTAAAATAGGAGATCTGATCTGGCTCTGTGAGAGGCTAAAGGGTCCATTCCACGGTACGATATCATCAACGATATCGTTTGTACATCACAGCTTTTCGGGTGGTGCAACGACGTCGTAACGACATTGTTGCGTGTGACAAGTAGAAACGATCAATGATAAGTCGGCTGATCGTTCATCGGAGGTTTGTGATCAGGACCTTAAACCAAGCGATGATCATCCATCCAACCTGCAGCATCGGTGTGTGTGACACCTTGATAATGATGTCATTAACGACTTCGCCTATTCAGAACTGTAGGACGTAGGCAATCAAGCGACTGCAAGTATCGTTCGCTTGTTGCAGAATTGTTGCTGCGTCATTTTCGATATCAGTATGTATGACACTTCACTAGCGATGTAGGTCAAGTCGGATCATTGGTTCGTTCGCCGACACATTGAAGGGTGTAATGCAGACTTAAGGCTGGGGGGGTCTAAGGAAATAGGTTTCTTCTTGTGGAGAGAAACATGCCAGGTCTGGCATACAAGCAATAGATGACTAAAATGCCTTTCAAGCTCCTCTGCAAATTGAGATTCTGATTTTGCTTATATCCTTAGTCATATGGCAATGCTTGTGTAAAGAAAAAAAGAGGATGCACGGGATTACCAAATTTCACTGGATATGCATTATCCAACATTATTAAACAAAGCCAAAAAAGTTTTTTTTGATCATGTGTTACTATGAAGGGAAAGCTGTGCTTGCGCAAGATTTTTTTGTTTTTCTTTATTTAAGTGACGGGTAAAATCTATCCAGTATAAGAATTGAGATTCACCCATTTTAGTGCTGAAGATCGCTTTTATTCCAATGGGATTTTCACATCAAGCAGTGAGTTGGGTGGAAGGCGGTGGACAACGGCCTGTTTCTTGCCTGTCTGGCACTTAAACTGGTCCTATCCAGGGGGCGGGGGTTCGGCTTACAGCAGACTGCGAAACTCACAGGGGAGGAATAAAAAAACAAAAACAAATAGTGATGTCATACTGCACACGTCAATCACTTGCTGCGCTGAGTTACAGGTGGTTAAATCCTGGTCGTTGGTTCCCTTTAACACGAAACACATCCCAATCGTTTTGTTCAAAATAGCTATCCCCAAAATGTCCGTAACACACTGGATAACTTGTGAAATTTCTCACTTGTCAGACATTCTGCAAGAACTCAACATTGATCAAATTAAATCTGTTAGTGCCCTCAAATCTAACTTGAGCGTCACTGATGAGATAAAAGCAAATACGCAAAAAATTAGACTACATTAACAAACAATTTCTCCTTTCAACCCGCAAAACATTCTTACAATTCTAAAGAGAAACAAAAATAATAGAATTGAAAACCAACTCAAGATATAGATGGTTTAATGATGACATATAATCCAAAAATACAAACTTTACCAACTAGGAAAGAGATATTAATATCTCCTACTCCACAGACAAACTGTCTCACACTCTTAACTGAACCTGCTCACCATCTACAGCCTGCGCCTTCCTACAGGGAACCGATTGTAAATTACCAGCAAGATATTATTTTCCACCAGTATTCCACTCAATATTATCTCATCATATTCCAAGAATTGTTGGAGAAACTGTAGTCAGAAGGATGATACAGTACACCTTTTTTGGAAATTTCCAAAAATCCAACAAGTGTGGAAAGATGTCCATGGCCGTATTAAAAAAATAACAAAAGTTAAATTCACCCTAGGCCCGTAACTTGCCCTACTTTCACTCAACATTGATGAACTCCCCACGAAAATTAAAACTATCACTAGTCACAATATTTGCCACAAACATTTTCACAGCATCCAAATGGAAGGAATTGGACCCACCTTATATAACAGAAATTATAGAAAGAATCTCCCTCCACAACGTATATCAATATAACCACTCATTAAGAAATGATAAATTCCAAAAGTACTCTAATAGCTCCTCTGATACCACGTATACTCCTACTAAAGCTAAAACTTCTAACCTCTTGCATTAAAAAAAAATCAAAGGTATTAATAAAAAGATTTGCAGTATTAATAATTGTGATTAATATATTTGCCATGGTATAATAATAAGACATGATATAACAGTGGAAGAGATCTGTTTATGCCTATTCACTGTCACACTGGGGCAGGGGCAGGCTGGTGCTTCCAACGCCGGGTGGCAGATGTATCCTGCCAGCCCTTGATGAGGAGCGGATGGGGGGGGTGCTGTCAGAGATTTTGAGTTGAGGAGCGAGGGGAGGGGGGTGCTGTCAGGGATTTGGAGTCGAGGAGCGGGTGGATGTGCTGTCGGAGATTTTGAGTTGACGAGGGGGGGGTGGATGCTGTCGGACCTCACTCACATAGTTGTCTGCCATCTCTGCCGCGTCTCCTGTGCTCCTGTGTGACAGCAGCCCCAGCCGCAAAGTGCCGCCGGCCGGCCCATTTATGAGGGGGGCGACCCTAAATGATGGGTTATACCACCAGCCCAGGGAGCACTTGCCCCCCTGCCACCTGGGCCAGTCCGCCCCTGCACTGGGGCATACAGTCTCGAGGTGACCGGCGCCACACAAGGGTGAGCAATTGTGATGATATGGAAGGAAGGCCCTGGTGATGGGGGGGTTAGTTACTGACACTGACCTGTGTCTGCACCCTAAGCTCCCTAACATCCCTACACGGGTCTTTTCCCCATCAGAGTCACATGCCTAGGCCCTCACTTAGTCTGGACTAACCCTAGTTAGTGTGCAGGTCCGCGAGAACACTAGTATCACCTCTACAATAATTCAATACAGGGAAGGGGAGATAGAGAGAAAATATACACAAAAAGATATTGCATCAAACACATCAATTGTGGCAAAACACCGCAGATGTAATTGCAAGAACATCACAGCTTTCTTCCAGAGACAGCCTCCTTCAAATCGCTCAGCATGTAGAATAAAATTTTATTCCCGACATCAGCTGATAAGACATTTGACTCTCAGAATAGCTGACGGAGAAGCCCAAGAGCTGAGAGATCTCGCAGGCGCTGACACCGCTGCTCTGAAGGCACACAGGAGGCTGATCCCGGACAGCACAGAAGGAGGGGGTAACAGCAGCCGTTTAGGTCCAGGAGGAGAGTATACCTTCCAGACTTAATCTAATAATTTACAAAGTCATTATTTCAGTGTCCCTGGGGGGTATAGCCATAAGAGCCACCTTCAATAAATGCAGCCTAAGCGCTGCTGAAGGTGGCTCGTTTAGTTTAATAGGCCCTGAGGGGGGTGACAGCTTCCCTTTTAGTTGTTATTAAATAATATTCATTCAAAACAATCATTAAGGCTTTATTCTGTATTGTACTTTTTATCTTTTATTTTATTATATTTCACTTCATTTTTTTAGTCTAAAAACACTAAGGCTACATATTCCCACATGTAAAGACTTTTTTAAACTACATTTTCTTTACTACATTTTCTTTTCTGGTGTTTGCATCAAAGTATGAAATAGCAATCTGGCCTGATTATTCTGTTTTTGATGCTTTTTTATGCAATTCCTCCTTTTCTTTATGTTTGTGATGCAGATTTCATGATTTTTAAGGCTTTTTATTTATGTTCAAACCCTGGGACTCTGCACTTAAAAACATAATTTAAATTTTTGCATGCATATTTAATTTCATAATAGCTTGTGCGGAATAAAATTCACCAAAAATGCACAGATCAGCAGGGTATTTAAACGCACAGTGGCTATAATGCTTTAGGAAATCACATGGATTTTTGAACTATTAAACGCAGCAGATTTTATGTCAACAAAATGCTGTGAAAATGGGAGCATGGCTTTAGGCTGGTCATATACAGCTCTGGCAAAAATTAAGAGACCACTGCAAAATTTTCAGTTTCTCAGATTTTTCTCTTTATAGATATATTTTTGAGTAAAATGTACATTGTTCTTTTATTCTATAAACTACTGACAGCATGTCTCCGATATTCAAAGCTAAAATGTTGTATTTATTTGAAGCAAATGAGAAATCATCAGAATAATAAAAAAAGAAACAATGCTTTCAGAACTCAAATAATGCAAAGAAAACTAGTTCATATTCATTTAGAAACAACAATACTAATGCTTTAACTCAGGAATAGTTCAGAAATCAATATTTGGTGGAATAACCATGATTTTTAATCACAGCTTTCATGCGTCTTGGCATGCTTTCCACTAGTGTTTCACACCACTTTTGGGTGACCTTATGCCACTCCTGGCACAAAAATGTAAGCATTTGTTTTTTATTGATGGCTTGTGACTATCCATCTTCTTCTTGTTTTCATTGCAAAGGTTTTCAATGGGGTTTAGGTCTGGAGATTGGGCTGGCCATGACATCGTCTTAGTGTGGTGCTCGTTCATCCACACATTGATTGACCTAGCTGTGTGTCATGGGGCATTCTCCTGCTGGAAAAAAAAACAGCCCTCACAGTTGGGGAACATTGCCTGAGCAGAAGGAAGCAAGTGTTTTTCAAGGATAACCTTATATGAGGCTTGATTCATACGTCCTCTGCAAAAGTTAACTGGCCCAATTCCAGCCTTGCTGAAGCATTCCCAGATCATCCCTAATCCTCCACCAAATTTCACAGTGGGTGCAAGACACTGTGGCTTGTACGCCTCTCCAGGTCTCTGTCTAACCATTAAGTGTTAGGCAAAGCTGAAAATTAGACTTATCGGAGAAGATTACCTTACTCCAGTCCTCTATGGTCCAATCCTTATGATCTTTGGAAAACATCAGCCTGGCTCTCCTTTGCTTCTCATTGATGAAAGGTTTTTTTCTAGCTTTACATGACTTGAGCCCTGCCTCTAGGAGTCTGTTTTGAACTGTTCTTGCCATACACGTCACCCCAGCTGCCATTTGCTAATCCTTTTGTAGGTCACTTGATGTCATCCTGTGGTTGCTGAGTGGCATTCAAATAAGATGACAGTCATCCCGGTCAGTGGAGAGTCGCTTTTGCCCTCTGACGGTCTGTAGCTCTGTTGTCCCCAATGTCAGCTGCTTGACCTTTAATGGATTGCTGTCTTTGAAATTTTACAGATGGAGGCAACATGACGCTCACTGTATCCCTCTGCTAGTAAAGCCAAAATTGAGCCCTTCTTTTCCTCACTCAAGACTTTTCTTTTCAACTCCTTTGGCATGGGTAAAAGTTATTTTTTCATTCAAATTACTTTTGGGCTATTCCTAGCACTTGTTTTGCCATCCAGCTTGTCCTATTGCAAGAGGATTGTGAAGACCACAGCAGTGTTTTTATACTTTAACTCGTTAAATAAGATTTGGTTCAGGTGAACACCTAATCAGAAGCACATTAAGTAGAATGAGGTGTACTTTGGTTGGAATTCAACTGACACTGAAACGGAATGGCTGTCAGACATGTAGAGACGGTGATTTTTAGAAAAATGTGCAGTGGTTTTTTAATTTTTGCTAGAGCTGTATATTTGAGTTCACCGATTTTAGCAATACCAGACCACTATCTAATATATTTGATTGAGTAATTCAACAGCTGATGTTGGGACATAAAAAAGGATCTATTTGTTGGATTTCAACTTACATGATCCCTTTCTTCTTCTCCCCCAAAAGTGGTTGGCAGCTGTTTTCTCCCACTTGTGATTCAGAACACATGGACATTAATTTGAGTTTAGTGTGTATGTGTATGTCAGGGAATGGTTGCAAGCTCAGATTGGCCCACAGTGAATCCCCTGGATGGACCACTGTGCAGAGGTCAGTCTCCCACCACAATATATAAACAATAGTTAGTACAATACCCTTGATTTACAATATATAAACAAAGGCGGGATCCAATTATTAATTTAACAATCTAGTGTATTATATAAAAGTATATCTAAGATTCTGAATGAAAGTAATGTAATATTTGCCTGTAGCTGAACAGCGGACCCCCAGAGTCAATGTTTCTGGTGTTACTGGAAACTAGAGATCAATTAACCTTTCAGGGTTTGGTTTGGTGAACTTTCCGATGTTCGCTGAACAATTCGACAAACTTATCCAAACTCTATTGAATTCAATGGGAGGCAAAACCAAAGGCATAGACAACACCTTCAGGGGTGCCCAAAAGCTGCCAAACAGCTCAAACCATTTAACGGTGAAGCCCCACTGTTGTGGCGCAATCAATAGCTTCCTAGACTATTAACATAAGAAATATTGAGGTGGATGAGTGACAGGTGTAGGCCTCTTGGGCTAGGAGCCCTCATACCTCATGCAGCATCTCAAACTGCTTTACTGCTCAGCCACACTCGGGTGGCATCAATATTAGCTTATTCCTAGACACATTTAAGGATAGTAAGAAAGGTAGATGCGTGAAAGGTAGGTGCGTGCCTACTTAACTAGGAGTCCCCATCCCCATTTCCCAAAATTAGGGGCAGACACCAGGAAAGTGGCATCAATTGCCCAGGCTACAAATAGTATAATGGTACAGCATGGATGTATGGCCCAGGTCTTGGTCAAGCTTTTCTACCTTAAATATTGATCAGTAATAGGTGGATAAGTGATGGGTGTAGAACTGGTGCTGACACCCCTGCCACTACAGGCAACACATGACAAGGAGACCCAACCTGGGGTCTCCACAGGACCACAGAATTAACAATCAGATTTAATAGGATGAATTGTCTATTTGATCAGGACCACTGAATTATGAATGAGTATTTATTTGCTGAAATGTCTATTTGTGGCTGGAGCACAGACTTGGCAATCAGTATTTATATGCTGAAATGTCTATTTGTGCACAGAGGTTTCAATTAATATTTATCTCCAGTGATAAATCTCTTGCCCTCCAATCTATCTGAACTAGCAAAAATAAATCCACTAGCTAACTATCTGTCTAGCAACAGAAACCTCCACAAGCTGTAGCAGTCTCAAACTAGTACCGACAACACATGTCGACTTCTTATACACAGAGGAACATGTGACTTAGGGTGCTTTCACATCTGCGTTTTTCGTAATTCGCGGCAGATGCGGTGAAAAAAACGCATCTGCCGCGTTTACCGCATAACCGTTCCACTTGCGGCGCGGTTGCGGTTTTTTCTATGCAAAGTATAGGCATACTTGCGGCAGGTGTGGCAAGTGCGGTTTTGCACTTGCGGCAGGTGCGGCCGCGAAAAAAACCGCAGTAAGCTGCGGTTTTTTTCGTGGCCGCACCTGCCGCAAGTGCAAAACCGCACTTGCCGCACCTGCCGCAAGTATGCCTATACTTTGCATAGAAAAAACCGCAACCGCGCCGCAAGTGGAACGGTTATGCGGTAAACGCGGCAGATGGGGTTTTTTCACCGCATCTGCCGTGAATTACGAAAAACGCAGATGTGAAAGGGCCCTTAGGCAGCGAGTGACACAAGCCCTGTTGTCTAAACATTGTGGATGGTATCTGCGCTCTGATTGGCTGTCAGAACATCCACGCTCTAAGTTAAAGGGGAAAAAAGCAGTCTGCCACTTCTCTAACCCCCCCCCACTTCTCTCATCAAAGACCTCCTCCTCACTCATCATACAGTAGCACTATCCTAGCCAAAGTCATAATAAGGTAGAAGAAAAGCATTAGTGCAACCGATTGAGATACCAAACAAAGGCCAAATTTTTCTGCATTTGAAAAAAGTGTGCAAGAATCCGAATCCAAATGCTCGTGCCGAAATTCTGATTGCAAAATTTTTCAAACAAGTTTACTCATCTCTACTGGAGGGCTCTTGTCACCTCAGGTCAATACTGGTAAGGAGCAACTGTTGTCAAAGAAGAGTATGAATGTGTGTAATCAATATTGCCAATAGTTTTGTGGTTCTGGAATTTGCCACTATCAAGGAAAACACGTTAATGCTTAGGACCAATGCTATCAGTCAGGACAGTAGTTCACTTGAACTGATTCCATCTGTGGATCCATTTGGAGGGCAGGCATGTAATTACATGTAGACATGGCTACAACATTCTCTTGGAATAACAACTACGGTAATTGTCTGCCGATTCTGAAGCCGGACCAACTGATCGACTGATTTCAATTGAAATACAATAGTTGCATTAATGGGAGAACCTGTTTAACAATACATACAAAAACTAATATGTATAAAGGTCATCATCTTCAAAAATTAAATCTATTATGAGAATTCACAGTGTTTCGAACTGTTTATATATGTTAATTGGTATTTATGATGCATTGCACTGGTATGCTGCAATGTTAGAAAAACTGTTTCAAAGCAAGTTATTTTCACCCTGTTGTGTTTGTATGCATAGTATTAAAGAATGTAAGACCTTTACCTGGTCCTCCTAATGTGTAAGGTATTGGATGCCAACTGCAAACAGTGAAGTGCTACATATTTATGGGTGACATTTTCTAGCAACCTTAAGTAGAACACTCAAGGATTTCTCAAAGTACATGACTGTGCTTGGTGTTAATACGTTTACAAGACATTTACTCTTATCAACCATTCATTGACACAGCTCTATGATCTCGTCATAATATATTTTGGAATCTGAATAGAGATTAAGATGAAGGTACATACATGAAAAGCACGAGGTACCGCTCATAAGAAGGGAACAATGCCGTATACGGTAAGCATCGGCTGCGGAAGGTCACAAGGCATTTGTAATATGGAAGTCGACTGAAAATACAAACCTTGTGTGCAAATAACTGTAGGACTGAATGTCATGGAGAACAAACAATACAATAGATCATTCAGGCCTTGTGTAGCATGTAAAAAAATATAATATTAATTTTTAATTAAATACTTAAAGAGAATCTGTAATTATGATTTTGTAATGTAAACTAAAGACATATCTGTAATGGTTCTGTGATACTGATTAAATTGGTATATTTGGTGAAGAAATCTGTTCTGTTTTTTTCTGTTCATTTTTTAATCACTATTTGAAGTTTTCTGCTAATTAAATTTGGGTGCACTGGGCTGGAATGTTCACTGGGTCTTTTCCTCCCTGTCGGTGATTCCCCGGCCCCTCCGCCTGCCTCCAGTCTGTAATTAAAATCAAATGGATAAATACATGGAAGATTCGCACTGCCATTAGATAAACCAGACCATAGGGTTGTAAGGATCAAAACTGGTGGCTATATTCAAAAATGTTGGAATCTGAAAGTCCTCAGTGGTTGATACCTTTCAATGGCTAACTGAAAAGGTGTTAAGTACAGCAAGCTTTCAGTACACTATGGCCTCTTCATCAGGCTGCTAATGACACAAATTCTGAAGACACATACATGTATACATAAGCAGGGTTAGATGATGTAGTAAATACGACAGGTGACATAAAGCAGAGTAAAGGTAAAGTCAAAATTCAAAGATAAGAGGAATCGATTGTATTATTGTTCTATAATTAGCGGCCTGTGGAGACCTGAAGATTCCTCAGTGAGTGTAGAAAGGAAAACCATAAATTGGTGTGAGACAGTTCACATAGCAAGTGTCAAAAGTTCATTGTCCTGTAAATGGAGTCTGTTGGAAGATGTGATATCCCCAAATTTTATATAAAGATGCATGAATCTGGCAACCAGAACAGAACAACCAGAACAGACGCATGAATCTGGCAACCAGAATAGGTGCAAAACCTGACCATCTATAATGACGACGAACAAGATAAATATTCCTGGGACAGATCAGGACTACAAGATCCCAGGTAGCTTCAGTAGCATCACAAGCAATGTGGTGTATTTAATTACATGTACCAAATGTCCATCAGGTGGTACGTAAGTAGGGGAGACCGGGCAAAAATTCAGAAAAAGAATTAATTCTCATCGCCACTCAATAAAAGAAAAGCATATGGATCTACTTGTAGCAAAGCATTTTTGCAGCCCTGACCACAGTGAAATTGATATTAGGCTGCTCATTTTAAAAAGCAACTTCAAATCTCAGAGAGAGAAGAATTTTGGAATACAAATTGATAACGACCTTTGACACATTCAAAACAGGATTACCATATATACTCGTGTATAAGCCCACCCGTGTATAAGCCGACTCCCCTACTTTTGCCCCCAAAACCTGGGAAAACCTATTGACTCGTGTATAAGCCGAGGGTGGACCCCAGCACAGGTATACAGCCCCCAGCAGTGTGGTATACAGCAGCCTCCCCAGTGGTATATACAGGCCCCAGCAGTGTTACAGCAGCCTCCCCAGTGGTATATACAGCAGCAGCCCCAGTGGTATATACAGGCCCCAGCAGTGTTACAGCAGCAGCCCCAGTGGTATATACAGCAGCAGCCCCAGTGGTATATACAGCAGCAGCCCCAGAGGTATATACAGCAGCAGCCCCAGAGGTATATACAGCAGCAGCCCCAGAGGTATATACAGCAGTAGCCCCAGGGGTATATACAGCAGCAGCCCCAGAGGTATATACAGCAGCAGCCCCAGAGGTATATACAGCAGCAGCCCCAATGGTATATATAGCAGCAGCCCCAGAGGTATACAGGCCGCCCGCCCGCCACCCCCATCAGTATACAGGGCCCTTCCTTGCTGCTGCAAACCTGTAAAGTAATAGATCATTATACTTATCTCTGTGGCCGCCGCCGCTGCTCTGCACCGCGCTCCTCCGGGTCTTCATGCCTCTTCCGGCTTCTTCCGGCTTCCTCCTCTGGCGCACAGACAATGACGTCATTGCCTGTGCTCACCGGAGGAGGAAGCCGGAAGAATCCGGATGAAGCCGGAGGAGCGCGGTGCAGAGCAGGCGGCGGCCACAGGGATAAGTATAATGATCTATTACTTTACAGGTTTGCAGAAGCAAGGGGGGGGCCCTGTATACTGATGGGGGTGGCTCGCGGGCGGCCTGTGCCTTATGACTCGCGTATAAGCCGAGGGGGAGACTTTTCAACCCCATGGATTCATGCGTTTTTATATAAAATGAAAGGGCATTTGGGGATATCACATCTTCCAACAGACTCCATTTAGAGGACAATGAACTTTGACACTTGCTATGTGAACTGTATTGCACTGATTTATGGCTTTCCTTTCTACACTCACTGAGAAATCTTCAGGTCTCCACAGGCCACTAATCATAGAACAATAATACAATCGGTTCCTCTTATCTTGGAATTTTTTTGAACTACTCACCCGATATGGTGACACATCAGTCTCATGCTAAACAGGTGCTACAGATTTTACGGGACAACAAACTGTATGCTAAATTGGAGAAATGTGTTTTTGCCGTTCAGGAGGTCCAATTTCTGGGGTACCTGTTGTCACCTTCGGGTTTTCGGATGGATCCAGAGAAGGTCCTGGCGGTGCTTAACTGGGATCATCCAGAAAACCTGAGAGCACTGCAACGCTTTTTGGGGTTCACCACTTTCTACCGTAAATTTATTAAGAATTATTCTGTAATTGTGAAACCCCTCACGGACATGACTAAGAAGGAGACGGATTTTTCTAAGTGGTCAGACTCCGCTCGGCAGGCTTTCTCCTCCCTGAAGAGATGCTTTGCTACTGCACCTATCCTCTGTGAGCCCGATCTTTCTCAGCCCTTTATTGTTGAGTTGGATGCATCTGAGGTGGGGGTGAGGGCGGTGTTGTCACAAGGGCCTTCTCCCGGTAAATGGTTGCCATGTGCCTTTTTCTCCAAAAAATTATTGTCGGCCTAAAGAAATTATGATGTCGGTAATAGAGAACTTTTGGCTATTAAGTTGGCTTTTGAGGAATGGTGTCACTGGTTGGAGAGGGCTGTCCATCCCATCACTGTTATCACTGACCATAAGAACTTATCTTCCCTTGCATCCGCCAAGTGTCTCAACCCGAGGCAAGCCAGATAGTCCTTGTTTTTTTATTCATTTCACCATCATCTACCGTCCGGGGGTTGAGAATGTGAAGGCAGATGCGTTATTACGTATTTTCCCGGGGGGTAGTAATCAAGAGAGTCCCGTTCCTATTTTACAGGAGGGGGTGATTGTTTCGGCTCATTACCCAGATTTGGTGCGGGAGGTGTTAAAGGCTCAGGGGGGCACTCCTGTCTCCTGCCTTTTGGTGAGACTATTTGTAACGCCTGATTTGCACCTCAAGGTAATTAAAGAACATCATGTCTCGGTACTGGCAGGTCATCTGGGTAGTAGGGCCACCTTGGATCTTTTGTCTCATCATTTTTGGTGGCCAGAATTGCAGAAGGACTTGACTAACTTCGTGTCTGCTTGTAGAGTTTGCGCACGCGCTAAGGTTCCGCTTAGTCGTCCGTCTGGATCTCTCATGCCATTGTCCATTCTCGATAGACCATGGACACATCTGTCTATGAATTTTATCACGGATCTCCCTGTGTCTGCAGGCAAGACGGTGGTTTTGGTAATGGTTGATAGGTTCAGCAAGATGGTACACTTTATGTTACTACCAGCACTTCCTAATGCCAAGACACTGGCACAGGTGTTTGTCAGTGAAATCGTGAGACTTCATGGGATTCCCTCTGATGTGGTCTCAGATCGCGCTACTCAGTTTGTTTCCAAATTTTGGAAAGCCCTTTGTACTCGATTAAGGGTAAAATTATCCTATTCCTCTGCTTTCCATCCTCAGTCTAATAGGCAGAATGATTGCACAAATCAAAATTTGGAGACTTATCTTTGGTGTTTTATCTCTGAAAACCAGGGGGATTGGGCTTCCTATTTAACTTTAGCCGAATTTGCCATAAATAATCGTCACCAGGCGTCCACCAGCAAGTCACCATTTTTTGGTGCATATGGGTTTCATCCTCAGTTTGGTACCTTTCATGGTAAAGGTTCTTTGGGAGTTCCTGAGGAGGACCGATTTGCCTCTTCTCTCTTCTCTGTATGGCAGGGGGTGCAGAGTAACTTGAGACTCTTGGGTGACAGATACAAACATAAGGCTGACAACAAGCGCTCTGCCAGGTCTGGACCTGTGTGTGAATGACTACGTGTGGTTGTCTACCAGGAATATTAGGCTGAAGGTGCCTTCATGGAAGCTGGCACCTAGGTTTATTGGTCCTTATAAGATAACCGCCGTCATTAACCCTGTAGCTTTTCGTCTGGAGTTGCCCCAAGCACTCAGGATTCCCAATGTGTTTCATAGATCTCTTCTCAAACCATATGTGCCTTCATCTGAGCCGTCTCCTTTGCCGCCCGAACCAATCTGTGTGGATGGGAATTTGGAATTTCAAATTTCTAAGGTTCTGGATTCTCGCATGTTGCGCCGTTCCCTTCAGTACTGTCCCAAGGAGAGGATGTGGGTACCAGAGTCAGAGGTGAACGCCGTCAGGCGGGTCCGTGCCTTTCACCTCTACCATCCTGACCAGCCTGGTCCTGAGTGTCCGGAGACCACTTGTAGAAGGGGGGTACTGTCACGGGTGTGTCAGGAGGCACGGATGAGACTGTAGAGGTCACTCGCAGAAGGTCCCAGCGTTTGATCAAACAGTTCACATCCTAAAGAAAAAATGTCTCTGTCGCTTTAAAAGGCATTTCTCTTTTAGTTAAAGCTGGAGGTCACTAGGACCCAGATGATTCCTTACCTTGGAGCTGCTTATATATTTCCCTTGACTCCCAAAATGCACTGCTGGTGATAGCCTCAGGTGTTTCTGATTGATTCTTGGATCAAAGCAGTGTGAGTAGAGGACTACTAAAGAAAGGAAAGATACATGCAATGTTAAGTAACAACAAGGCAAGAATATTCAGACATATGGAGGACCAATATGCAATAAACAACTGTAAAACAGGAAGGTGGTAGTACCAAATTGAAATAGAGTCTCTTTCCACAATATGCTATGGTCCATATGAAAGGCTCTGGAATGGCACTTTTAGAGGCAAGAAGTAGTCCATAATAAGTCCATGGCTGTATATAAAATAATGGAAGTAATTAACAAGGTGTTTGGTATTACCCAGGTGCAGAGGCTTAAACGTTACTAAACTGACTAAATACGTAGAAGTATATATAGGCATGGAAAAGATATGGCTTTTTAGTCTCTGTAGCAGGCTGGAAGTGTTTCTTTTTGTGCTATTCTCTGAACGCCTCAACACATGATCTTCCTCTTGGACCGGAATGATATAGTCTGCTGGTGCACTTGGAGTTGGCAAAGGAGCGGCAACTGGAGCAGGAACTGGGATGGGAACATACTGAAGAATAAATTGATAGTTGTAGAGGAACTCTTCCACTGTAGATTGTCTGGGGGTGATCCCAAGGCAGGAACTGGTGTGAAGACTGGCATGACTTGTGGAGGAGGTGAGGACATCAGCAGTAGATTCTCTTTGGTATATAACTTCATACAGTTTCTGTGCATCATCTGTGTGGCCATTCCGGGTTTCTTCACTTCATATACATCTGACTCAGGATATAAGATAGCTGTTTCTGTGTATGGCTCTGTTTCCCAAAGTAAATCAAGTTTCCCTGTATGTTGGCACTTCTTTAGCCATACCTTGTCTCCAATTTGAAGTGGGGAGTCATTAGCCCTTTGATTGTAGCTCTCTTCCTGTTGATGGTGAGCCTCACCCATGCGGTAATCGACAATTTGTTGAGCTTCGTGTATTCTTTGCTGATGCTCCGAGACCCAATCAGTTTTAGGCAGGGAGAACTTGGATTCCAAGAGCACAATCTTTTTTGAGCTGGCCCTGTCTTCCAAGTATCAGGTAATATGGCAAGTAGGCTGTATAACAGTGGACAGTATTGTTGTAGATTTCCACTAACTCGCCACGTAATTGAGGCCATTCAGCTTGTTTGGTAACAGAAGCTGTTCACAGCATAGTGATGAAGGTCTGGTTGACTTTCTCGCAAAGGCCATTCCCTTGGGGATGATAGGCAGTTGTTCTTAGCTTCTTGCACTCATGAAACTGGCAGAGTTTTTGGAATATTTGTGACTCAAAGGCAGGTCCACGGTCCGTGAGAACTGCTTTAGGGCAACGGTAATGTCTCACATATTCATGGTAGAAGTTGATGGCTGCAGTCCGAGCTGTGAAATCTTTCACTGGTAAAACCGCAACCCCCTTAGTACAGTGGTCCACCATGGCAAGGGCATATGTGTAGCCTGAATGCATTGGCGCTAGCTTCTTGTGATCAAGAGACATTACCTTGATTGGTTTCTGAGAATGGATTGATTGAAGATGAGCACTGGCATCTCTCTTGCCAGCTTTGGTGAGGTTACAAGCTGAACATTCACTACACCAATTTTCTATGTCTGAATGTATCCCAATCCATAGTCCTCCAAATAGTATAATGCACCACCCATAGTCATCCATGTATTATTGCACCCTATAGTCATCCATATGGTATGGATCAATGCTGATACAGGGGAAAATCTGATGCTGTGTGGGGAAGGGGGGTTCTGCTAGTATGTGACTGGTGGAAAGGGATATGCATATAAATCTGCCGCCTTGCTGATCAATAGAATATCAAATTAAGATGATGCTGTTGAACAAAAGAGCAGTTTTATTCATCTTCTACACCTTTCAGAGTTAAATAAACTCCTTCATCAGGAAAAAGTGCAATTTGCCACATCAACGATGCACTAAAGCACCCTCTTTTACATATATGTAATCAAATTTACTTATATTTACAGTACTAGTGTGTTTTATATGAGCTTTAATTATAATAATAATAATTTTATTTATGTAGCACCAATATATTCCACAGTACTTTATAAGTCAGAGGCGACATATACAGTCAATTTGAGACAATACATAGTAACAAAAAATTAAGAAATCGTTGAGGAGTGAGGTCCCTGCTCGCAAGTTACAATCTATGAGGAAAAAGTGAAGGCACAAAAGATAAATGGTAAAAAGTGCCATCATATATGGTCCAGCCTTCAATATAATAAATATGGGATTCATATAATGCTACATGAACAAGTCAGCAGTTAGGATCTGTACAAGTACAGATAAAGTGCTTTTAAGTGCATGGAGGGTGTAGACAGATGACACAAGAGGCAAGCTTTGGAAAAGGGAAGAAAGGAATAGTTAGACAAGTGAGGTGAGGATAGGCCAGTCTAAAGAGATGCGTTTTTAAGGTTCGCTTAAAACTGTGGGTATTGGGAATGAACTAAATTGTTCTAGGTAATCCATTCTAGAATTGGTGCAGCTTATGATACGTCTTGGAGACGGGAGTGGGAGGCTCGGATTGTAGATTATGTCAGTCTTAGGTCACTTGGGGAACAGAAGGCACATGTAGGGTGATAGAAAGAGATGAGGGAGGAGATGTAGAGTGGTGCAGAACTGTGGAGGGCTTTGATAAGAGTGATAATATTATATTGTACTCTGTAGCGGATGGGAAACCAGTGCAATGACTGGCACAGGATAGAGGCATCAGTAAAGCAGTTGGATAGGAATATGATCTTGGCTGATGCATTCAGAGTGCATTGGATAGGAGAGAGTTTAGTAAGATTTAGTAAGAGAGAGACCAATTAGTAGAGAATTGCAACAATCCAGATGAGAATGAATAAGGGCAACAGAGTTTTTGCAGAGTCAACAGTAAGGCTAGGGTCACACTTGCACAAGTCTAAGTCTCCTGCGTGTTTTGCAGAGGACTTAGAATTTTTTTCTCCCTCCGCAGCCTTCACGCAGGCTACAGAGCGGAGAACGCGTCCCCTACCAACCGGCTGTGTTCCCTGGATACCAGCCACACAGCGGGCTGCGGGGAGTGTGTATTTCACCATGCAAAGGGAAAGCAGCATGATGCGTTCCCCTGTGCGTGGTGCGAATCGCACCCCCGTAGCCCGCTATGTGACTGGTATCCAGGGAACACAGCCGGTTGGTAGGGGCCGCGTTCTCCGCTCTGCAGCCAGCGTGAAGGCTGCGGAAGGAGAAAAAAAAATCTAAGTCCTCTGCAAAACACGCAGGGGACTTAGACTTGTGCCAGTGTGCCTAGCCTAAGAAAAGGTAGAATTTTAGAGATGTTTTAGAGGTGTAGGTGACACAAACGAGTGATTGATCAGATGTGGGGAGTGCAGGAGAGATATGAGTCCCCTATATTTTCCCCTATATTAAAATCTTAATAGTTCAATTTTAGTTTTGGGAATGACAGACTCCTTTTAAAGTTCTAAGTAGTGTTTGGTGTCCCCTTATACACTACCTTTATAAGTAGTATCTGCCCCATGTACAAAATAAATATTGAGGTAATGAGTAAAATGCTTTCTTGCACCCTTCTGTCAAAATTAGCTTTAAAACTCAACCAGTCTGGAAGAACTAGCCTGGGCTGCAAAGTTGGTAGATGGAGACTCCCCGGGTCCTTGAACTTGGTCTAGAGTTAAGGCAGAAAATATTCACATTTACATTGTGTCTGATGTTTAGGATGGAAGCTTTAACCTTTTTGTAGGACCCTGTGAAGGGCAGACACTATTGATGTCTAAAGGCCAGTACTATTTTGGACAGTTGGGTCCCACCATTGTGACTTGTTTTGGCAGGAATCACAGTGCTATTCTTCCTACATCGGGTTTAGGAATCTGGGATGGAGAGTAAGACACAGATTAAGACACAGCATGATCAACACGCAAATGAAAAGCTTTGAAAAACGAACAGTACACAGAACATTTTGGAAAAACATTATTCATTTTTTTTCGTCATGAACTGAAGTGGGTGAATTCCTGGAAACTTTAGACTGTCAAGGTACCATGAATTCTTCACATAAAGATAATCCAGATTTTGTGTTATGATGTGTCTGTAAACGCAGACTGGAGCTCCAGTAACTATAGTTATGTGGAATCTATTTATGGATGAAGAATGTGCAAGAAGATTCTACCTAAAACCTCCTCTAGTGTTTAATATGTAACAAAAAGATAAAACCCTGAATCCCCTGTGGCAGTGACTTCAAAGATTAGCGCTCAAAGCCAATTTAAGACAACAAACTATGATCCGTCCTTTCTTCAGTAAGTTTTATTTAAAGGGGTTTTCCAATGAATAAAGTTCATTTCAAAGTTCATTTTAATTAATATATCTTGGAATAATAATAATTTACACAATTGAATGTGTTTAAAAAAAATGTTCCTGTGCCGAGATAATTTTATAAATGTGCTCCTACTATCTACAGTTTCATTTTTGTTTGCACGGAACACAGTCTGATCATACCACGTCTCCTGGACAGGGGAGGAAGTAAAAGACTATACAGACATTACAGTACGCGATCACAGCTGATTCTTTTTTGTGATGTAGAACATTTCTCTGCCTGTTTGTGAAAAATATTTTACCTCAAAGAAAGAATTATTTGTGATCCCTTACTGTAATGTCTGTATACTTTATTTCTTCCTCCCTTTCCCTTTAGAATGTGGTATGATCAGACCATGTTCCGTGCATTGGTAAGAAACAAAAGTGAAACTGTACATACCAGGGGCACATATATAAGATTATTCAGCACAGGAACATTTTTTTTAAACACATCCAATTGTGGAGTTTATTATTATTCCAAGATCTATTGATTTAAATGAAATTTTAAATTAACGTTGTTCTTAGGAAAACCCCTTTAAGTTGTCCAGACAAGCCCCCATTCATAGGGATAAATTATAGGTCCATTTGTAAGTATTCCACATTGCCATCTGCAATTAATAAAGTCTTAGAACTTTATAATCATACCTGATAGTTTAAGTTGTTCAAGCAGTACATCGCTTTTTACATCCAGCACGAAGAGGACACTATTATTTTTGATGATTAAATTAAAGTGTGGTGCACTGTGTTCTTCTCTGAAGTGTACACAGTGTTACCTTATCTCCAGATCATAGGTGTACACTGTAGATGATAATTTGACTCCTTATGACTGGTCCAATGAGAAATGAAGCAGACACGCACATCTGCTCACATCCTCTCGAACCTTTCTGATCTGTGTTCAAACAATACTAGAACAATCAAACAGATGCTGCAGTTTATATTCATAGCGAAGCTTCCTATGGGAGCATTTAGCAGATGTGTTCTGTTTCAATAGTCTTTGTATACAGATTGTTTAATACTGTGTTTGAGGACAGAACTGCCTGCAGTAATTTATAAGCATCAGGCAAATTGTCATTGCAATTATATGTGCTTCTTTAACCAGATTGAAAGTATTTTTGCTCATAATAAACTTAAGTAACTTTTCATGCATTCTCTATCTTAAAGAGGCTCTCCGATCTCAGAAGAAAAACTCGCAATATGTGAATGTAGACAGCTGAGTCATGACAGTTTGTGCTGTACACAAGATCCTGATTGCCTTGTATTTCCCATGCGGATGGATAGTCACATAACTGCTGGTAGGCGATTTGCCATCTTTCATTAGAAAAGAAGTGAGAGAAGGGCAAAAATATAGTCAGAATGTAAATGCATGTATGTGATTGTTATTCCCACAAGTGGAATACAAGGGAGTTGTGATATTGTGTGCATTACACACTGTCAGGTTTAGCAGTTTGCAGTCAAACCTTTTGTTAGAGACTAGACAACATCCATAACAATACAATGCACTTTTTAAACCATTCGTAGATGTGCATATAGTGCCGTTATCAGAAACGTCATGGCACCTTGGCAGTGAAATTATTAAGCCCCTCTGTCTGCAGGTTTAGCGTCTTAGATATAGAAATATACAGGTGCATCTCAATGAATTAGAATATCATCAAAAAGTTTATTTTTTTCAGTAAATCAATACAAAAAGTGAAATGTATATATCATATAGAGTTATTACAGAGTGATCTATTCAAAGTGTTTATTATGTTAATGTTGATGATTATAGCTTACAGCCAATGAAAACCTCGAAAGTCATTATCGCAGAAAATGTACCGTATATACTCGTGTATAAGCCGACCCGTGTATAAGCCGACCCCCCTACTTTTGCCAAAAAAATCTGGAAAAACCTATTGACTCGTGTATAAGCCGAGGGTGGACCCCAGCACAGGTATACAGCCCCCAGCAGTGTGGTATACAGGCCCCCCCAGTGGTATACAGGCCTCCCCAGTGGTAGTATATAGCAGTCCCAGTGGTAGTATATAGCAGCCCCAGCAGCCCCAGTGGTAGTATATAGAAGCCCCAGCAGCCCCAGTGGTAGTATACAGCAGCCCCGGCAGCCCCAGCGGTAGTATACAGCAGCCCCAGCAGCCCCAGTGGTAGTATATAAGAGCCCCACAGCTCCAGTGGTAGTATACAGCCGCCCCAGCAGCCCCAGTGGTGTATACAGCAGCCCCGGCAGCCACAGCGGTAGTATACAGCAGCCCCAGGAATCCAGGGCCCCCCAGCCTTGCTCCGGTAACCTGTAAAGGAAAATATACTTATCACTGTCCCGCTGCCGTCCCCGCTCGCCGCTGCCGTCCGCGATCCTCCATCTTCATGCGTCTTCTTCCGGTTTCCTGTGTTCGTCGCCGGCAATGACGTCATTGGCGGCGACGAACACAGGAAGCCGGAAGAAGACGCATGAAGATGGAGGATCGCGGACGGCAGCGGCGAGCGGGGACAGCAGCTGGACAGTGATAAGTATATTTTCCTTTACAGGTTACCGGAGCAAGGCTGGGGGGCCCTGGATTACTAAGGCTGCTGTATACTACCTCTGGGGCTGCTATATACACTGGGGCTGTATTGACTCGCGTATAAGCCGAGGGGCCTACTTTTCAGCCCAATTTTTGGGCTGAAAAACTCAGCTTATACACGAGTATATACGGTAATTAGGGAGGATGAAAGATTATAAACCGCGCTGCCGTTTTCCACGAGACATCAAAGGGTGAATATAATACTGATTTATTAGTCAACGTGTTTCAGAAACAGAAACATGCCCCCAGAAAACATGGCAATATGATATTGATCTGTACTGAGGAAGGGGGCGGGACCCCTGAAACGCATTGACTAATAAATCAATATTATATTCACCCTTTGATGTGTGGAATACGGCAGTGCAGTTTTTCAACCCTTTATCCTCCCTACTCTATATGCCCAACACTGGGGACTGCAGCAGCTGTGATATGCTTTTATAGTGGTTGTGACTCTCACAACCACACAAGTTGAAGCCTCTGATACCTATTTAGGTAATATTTTATTTCTCAGACCTTTCATCCTCTCTACTTTCATTGTCTGAAATAATGACCTTTGGGATTTCATTGGCTGTAAGCCATAATCATCAACATTAACATAAATAAACACTTGAAATAGATCACTCTATTTGTAATGACTCTATATAATATGCGTTTCACTTTATGTACTGAATTACTGAAATAAATGAACTTTTTGATGATATTGTAATTCATTGAGATGCACCTGAATACAAGTAGACTATAGGAGGTTGTACAATTACGGTAGTTCTGTAGAATAAGGTTAAGGTTAGGTTCAGACACGTGTATGCAAAATTTTCCATTTTTCACCAATAAACAACTGCCTTTTTTATCCATATTGCATCCATATGTCCATTTTGTTCATCCAGGTGGCTTCTGTTTTTTCACAAACAATAAAAGGCCATTACAGTTTTCTATTTTAATAATTGTAATGGATCTGTGAAAAACACATGACTTATGGATGTTAACCCATATGTGATCTATTTTTTTGTGCACCCATTAACTAATAATGGGTGACTCTGATTCAGAATACAAATCAAAATAATGCATGCTGTGATTTTTTACACGTGGACCATTGGTTTTTTTCCTGAAGCATCCTCACTGGTTGCTTACTGTTGTTTTTGTAGCAGCTCCACTTTTTTTTTTCAGTGCCGGAGTGATGCTTTAAATGTAAGTCCTTTGCCAATACACTTATACTCACCATCCGGGTTTTCATCTGCTCTGGTCCTGTGGTGCATTTTGGGCCCATAACTACTAAGTGGCTGGAAGTCAGAAATAAATCACAAGGCAGAAGGCAGAATGAGGCTCCAATAGAGTTGTATTGAGTTGTGACCTCCGGCGCTCTCCGTGAAACACTGGAGCAGCCGAAAAGTCACTTTTCATCGAAGATCAACCAGAGGGACACTGGAAAATTATGAAGGTGGTGGAAGGTGAGCATAATACAGGGGCTTAGATTTAACCCTTTTATGACCAATGATGTTTATATATATATTTATATATAGTACATGGCGCAGCAGCCGGGATTGGTAAGTCTGTTTCCCCACACAATCACCCTACACACTCCCGATCCTAAGTCTAGGGACTCTATGCCCAGCAACGGGATAGCGGGTGAGAGCAGGTAATGAGTGGAGAGTTAGAGAGGATCCCGGTGAGGGGAGTTAATAGAAGGACACAGACGAACAGAACACACAGTCAGTTAGTTACACGCTAGTTCGGAGGAGTGTCGAGGAGACAAGACATGACCAGAAAGTCCAGACCCCACACCATCAAGTTCAGTCGGAAGGAGAGGCGAGACCATCGGATTGGATTGAGAGAACACGGACCCAGTGGTCTGAGCCACTATGTGGCCTGCCCAGGTCCAAGGTTGTAGACCGTGGTGAAAGACAAAGGGAGTCTAGGTGTGCCCGGGTTAGCGGGGACACTGAGGACTGGGCCAGAACCAGATTGCTGGCTCTGCTGAAGTGGCCAGGATGCTGTATGCGCTAACCACAAACCCCGGTGGGGTCATCTGTTGAGAAAAAAGAGAAAACCCAGTAAAAGCTCTTTTTTATCTGAGACTGAAATTATTGTGCCTGAGAGGAGGTGGACTGATTTGGGGATCCAGCAGCAGGAGGCTGCTTGTGACTGAGAGCTCCACATCCTGATGAGCCTGCACCTCATTAGACTTTACAGTTGCCCTGGGGACCAGCCCTACCCATAGAGGGCTCAACATCCTTGCTCATACTCCCATCATCCCAAGAGGTCCCGACTACAGCGGGGGCTACCCATAGCTGCACACCACAGGTGGTGTCACGTTAATTCCCAATTATGAAACCCCCCACCTGTCCTTTTTATTCACCGCCCAGGGCCACGGAGCTGGGTCTCGACCCCCGTGACATCCCCAGCAGAAACTGCTGCCCGGCTCTGAGTACCCCACGGCCCTGGTGAGCGAGTCATTTAGAGACATCATGTTTGCCTCCCTCCCTTTGATGCCATAAGCTCACACTATTCTCTACACATGTCAGCTAATCTGACCATCTGACATATGCATCTAACAGGACGGATCAGATTAGTGATCCAGTCGTCCCTCTTAAAGGGAGCCTGTCACCCCTCTGGGGCCTATTAAACTAAAGGTGCCACCTTCAGCAGTGCATATGCTGCATTTTGTGAAGGTGGCTCTTATCCCCATACCCCCACGGAACACCAAAATAATGCCTTGTGGTGATGCGACCCATGGCCGGGTGCATCACACGGGTGGTCTGTGTGTAATACTGTGTTCAACCTCCACAGACTTGAACAGAGGGGAGAGGTATGTGGTGATGCGACCCATGGCCGGGTGCATCACACGGGTTGCCGGTATATGACTATGTTCACATTATCCGGTTTTACTGTGGGGCTGCTGTGTTAAACCTACCCGGAACACAGTGAATTAACAGCTGAGAATGAGTGCTGTAGACCTGACAAGTAGATGAGCCTAATGAGTGGCTGAGAGCAATGTGTGTACTGATCGCATAGCAGCCCAGGTGGGTGTGTCAGTGTGAATGTGGCAGGTACGATAAGAGCTAGCCAGGTGTCTGTGGGAGAGACGACAGACTGCAGAGATGAGATCAGACTACAAACTGCAGAGAGGAGATCAGACTGCAGAGTCCAGAGAGAGACGGCAGTCTAGAGACAGAGACAACAGAGACTGGAGATGACTGGAGATGAGAGCAGTCCAGAGCTCTGTGGTGTGAAGACGTGCAGAGGCGATCCGTCCCATTGGGATGAAAGGGGAGCCGGCTTATCTCCGTGTGGGAGGCCCCTGTCCCTCTGTTGCGTGTGTGCGAACCAGTGGCCGGGAACGGGGCGTTATGGCTCCTAGAGTGGGGAAACCGTGGCTGAACCAGGTGGACACTGGTCTGGACGTGTGGCATGATACGTCCGGGAAGGAGCCCCTTGGGGATGCATGGAGTACCCGAGACTCAGGTTGCTAGACCCGGATCCGTGCCTGGTAAGACAGCAGTTCCTGTATGCAAGGAGAACTGAGTACCATGTATGAGATGTGTTGGCTTATGTAAAAGTGCCATGGAAGCATATGTGTTGGCTTAAGTCAAAGGGTCATGTATGATGTGGGACTGTTCGGCCCGTGTGTGAATGAAAACAGAGCAGAAGCCTCTGAGGGGAGATAAGACCAAGTCCTGTGAGAATGGAGCTGTGAGGCCAGACAACAGGGGTTAATAGAGTACCGGGAGTTGGGAAGTGGGGCTGACCCTGGAGGGGCTCGCGAGGGCGTGTTTGGTGCAGCTGCTTGCCTGGAGGTCTGGCCTGGTGATGGCAGACTTGGAAGCGGTTGGCGACCTGGAAACACATGCCAAGGAGTTCTTGGGGGCCTGACTTGCCCTGGAGCTCCGGTGACTAATCCCAGGTCGGGGCCTGGTTTGGAGCAGCCGGAGCGCTGTGTAGAGGCTGGGAATGGTTAGCAGCCTGTGGGAAGGGACTGGACTCTCCAAGGGGAATTATGCCAAGGAAGAGCCTGGCCGTAGGATAGATACCGGCTGGTGTGCATAGGGGTGGGCCAACCAGGCCTGGATCCCTATGTGACGGTGTATAACCCAGGTACTCTGTGTGTGTTCCGGTACTGTAAGGTAACCAGGTGTAGAAGGAGATGTGCAGTATAATATAAGTATTGAAGGATGTAATGTAATGTGATGTTATTTATAATGTTATGTGATGTGAGTGTAATATAAGTATTTTATGTGAGAAGGGCCATTTGAACCTAATAAATGGCTACCTAAAGTTATGGTTAAAACACGTGTTGGTGTAATTTCCGTGGCCAAGGGGGTTCCCCAGGTCGCTACCTCACAGCCTTTATAAGAAATTACTTTAGTTCCGGGAAGTATACTCCCCTCCCTGGACCTAAATGCCTCGCTGCTGTTACCCCTCCTTCTCGAGCCTCCGGGATCATCCTCCTCCCATCCTTGCGAGCGGCGTTGGCACTTGCACAGATCCCTCAGTTCTCGTGCATGCTCTGTGAGCTCTGCCCGGAAGCTGAGATCACATGATGTCTGAACATTAAGTCTGCGTATAACGCAGGCACTTGATCCTACCCTGTGTGGTCTTATGCTGCATGCAGACTGTGGGGCTGGGAATCTGGAGCAGGGAACAGGCGCAGTCCTGCTGTTTGCGAAGGCGCAAGATTCCCAGCCCCCCGGAGTCTGCATACAGCATAAGACCACACAGGACGGGATCTGGTGCCTGCATTATACCATGTGAACTCAGTTCTAGGGCAGAGCTCACAGACCTTGCTTGAGAACTGAGAGATCTGTGCAGGAGTCGACTCCGCTTGCAAGGAAGAGAGGAGGAGGGTCCCGGGGGAAAGGAGGAGAAGCATCACCAGCAAGGCATTCAGGTTCAGGCAAGGGAGTATACCTCACAGACCTAAAGTATTTTCTTATAAAGCAGGGCTGTAACCAGGGGGCGGCTAGGGGGTCATCTGCCCCAGGTGCAGCAGGTAGAGAGGGTGCATTCAGCCTCATCCTGCAGTGCCCAAGGTCTCTCCCCGCTGCCGCATGTTGCGCGGGCCCGCCCGCATTGGGAGACGCCTTTCTTCTCCACTACACAGCACCACACTCTGTGCTGACAGGACCTGTGATGATGTCAATAGAGGGGAGGAGTCAGGGATCACATGATCAGCTCCTCGGTGTATGCAGGACTCTGCCGTGCTGGCCATCATGATTCTGGATAAGGTGAAGTTTATGTGTGGGGTCAGGATGGATTTGCAGTGTGAATGTAGCAGAGCCAAGGGGGTAATAGGTGTATGGAGCAGGAGCCGCATGTGTATAGGGTGTACGGAGCAGAGTCGCATGTGTACGAGGTGTACGGAGCAGAGCCGAGTGTGTACAAGGTGTACGGAGCGGAGCCGAGTGTATACAAGGTGTACGGAGTGGAGCTGAGTGTGTATGAGGTGTACGGAGTGGAGTCGAGTGTGTATGAGGTGTATGGAGTGAGTGTGTGCGAGGTGCACGGAGCAGAGCTGTGTACGTACAGGGCGTATGGAGCAGAGCTGTGTATGTACAGGGCGTATGGAGCAGAGCTATGTGTGTACGAGGGGTATGGAGCAAAGGCGAGCATGTACTAAATGTACGGAGCAGAGCCGCGTGTATACAAGGTGTTCGGAGGAGAGCCAAGTATTTACTAGGTGTACGGAGTGGAGCCGCGTGTGTACTAGGTGTATGGAGCGGATTCGCATGTGTACAAAGTGTACGGAGCGAAGCCGCGTGTATACTAGGTGTATGGAGCGGAGCTGTGTATGTATAGGGCGTATGGAGCAGAGCTATATGTATAAGAGGTGTATGGAGCAGAGACGCGTGTCTTTTTTTGTCTCAAGTATTCAGACAAAGTAGCTAAATGTAAATCCAACGCTATGTCTCGTCTCATCTCTTTTTTGTAATCTTTGTTCTTTAAATCTTCTGGTTAACTCTGTACACCTCATACAGACACAGCTCCGCTCCGTAGACCTAGTACACACGCGGATCCGCTCTGTACACCTTGTACACACGCAACTCCGCTCCATACACCTTGTACACACGCGTCTTCTTCTCTGCCTTTCTGATATTTTTGTTGGCCTGCCACTTCTGGCCTTTACAAGAACTGTCCCTGTAGTCTTCCATTTCCTTACTATGTTCCTCACAGTGGAAACTGACAGGTTAAATCTCTGAGACAACTTTTTGTATCCTTCCCCTGAACAACTATGTTGAACAATCTTTTTTTCAGATCATTTGAGAGCTGTTTTGAGGAGCCCATGATGCCACTACTCAGAGAAGATGCAAATAGGAAAACAACTTGCAAGTGGACACCTGAAATAGCTTTTCTCATGATTGGATTCACCGGGCTATGAAGTACAAAGCTCAATGAGGTTACCAAACCAATTTAGTGCTTCAGTAAGTCAGTAAAGAGTAGTTAGGAGTATTCAAATCATGAACATCAGAAGGGTGCCCATATTTTTGCACCTGTCCAATTTTGAAATAATGTATATTTCACATTTTTGGTTAGTGCAATAAACCTCATTTCAATCCTGAAATATTACTGTGTCCGTCAGTTATTACATATATCACTGAAATAGCTGTTGCAAAAACCCAATTTGAAAGCAAAAAAAATTAGTAAGATTAAGAGGGTGCCCAAACGTTTTCATATGACTGTATACTCCCTTGAGATATCTGTGGTAACATAATAGAATAATCAGGATGGAGCACAGGTATTTCACAGAGACTTCACGTTTCCTAATTTTGGTGTGCCAGAGGTTTCATATATTTTTTACCAGCACAGATACAACAGGCAGGTACAGGCTGCCACCCACCCCCAGTTGCCTAGTTTTACCTGGCTGGTAATCAAAATACAGCGGAGCCCTTTTTTTAAATTCTTGAAATATTTTTTTTTTTTAAAACGACGTGGGCTTCGCCACATTTTTAGTTTCCAGCCAGGTACAACTAAGCAGCTACGGGCTGCTACCCACCCCCAGCTGCTTAGTTGTACCTGGCTGGTAACCAAAATACGGAGGAGCCCTTATCTTTTAATTATTTCTTGAAATAATTAAAATAAACGACGTGGGCTTCGCCGTATTTTTAGCTTCCAGCCAGGTACAACTAGGCAGCTGGGAGCTGGAATCCACAGCATGGAGAGGCCCAAGTGTTCTGGGCCCCCCACGCTGCAAATTGCAGCCCGCAGCTGTCCCGAGAAATGGCGCATTCATTTGGAGCGCCATTTCCTTGCGTTGTACCCAGACTCTTCCAGTTGACCTGGTGCCGGTGGAAAACTGGGTAATAATGGGGTTAATACCAGGTTTGCATTGGCAGCTGGCACTAAGGTTCATAATTTCAGGCCAATGTTAGACCCGACCATTAGGAACCTCTAAGTCAATAGTAAATAAGACACCACACTGTGAAAAAATCATTTTATTAGAAAAAAAACCAAAAATACATATTTGAACTCCATCTTTATTAACCCCCACATGCCCTCCGACGTAGTCCACAATGATGGTCCCATGACGCTCAGTCACCTCTAGGGACTGCAGCAAGGGATCAAGGGTCCTTTTGCTGCAGTCTCTGGGGTCACACTGATGCTGCACTGTATGGCAATGATGTGCCATACAGTGTAGCTGTCAGTGCTGCAAACCCAAGTCCCAGAGATCACATGATCTCTGAGGCTTGGGTCAGGTTACCAGATGTCGCCATGGCAACCTCAGGTTAGCAGATGTCGCCATGAAAGATCAGGTTACCAGATGTCGCCATAGCCACCTAAGGTTGCCATGGCGACATCTGGTAACCTGAGGTTGCCATGGCAACATCTGGTAGCCTGAAGTTGCCATGGCAACCTCAGGTTACCATGGTGATCAGCCCATTCCAATTACATTATGATGGGCTGCTCACCGGACCCTAAGGGGGCGACACAGTGCCAGAGACAGTGACCACATAGTGATCGCTGTCCCTGGCTTTCAGATCGCTCCTCTCAGCCTCATGAAGGGGATGAGGCTGAAAGAGCGGGGTAGAGCTGCGGGCACCAGAGGAAGAGGAGAGCGGGGGCAGCCAGAGGAAGAGAGTGGGCACTGGAGGAGGTGAGCAGGGAGACTGGGGAGCACAGACAGGATGGGGAGGAGGAAGTGAGGAGAGAAGGGAGGAGAGCAGAGACAGGAGAGGGGAGGAGAAAGCGGGGACAGGACAGAGGAGACCGGGGAGCAGAGGAAGAAGCTGGGAGAGGACGGAGGAGACCGGGAAGCAGAGGAAGAAGCGGAAACAGGAGAGTGGCACAGGAGCAGTGGGCACAGGCAGGGGATGCATGCTGGAGACGGGCACAGTTGACAGCCCGGCTCCTGCAGCGATCGCTCAGGGAAGTGCTGACTTTCAGCATTTCCCTGCGCGATCATGATGTGATCGGTCAGTCAGATTGACTGACCGATCACATCGCTCTGAGTGTGGGACCGCTAACAAGGGTCCCCACACCTCTGCCCTGACCCTTAACTGTCACTGACAGCTGTTAGATTTGAACTAATATAAATACAAAGCACAGCGCCTCCCAAGATGGTGATAATTTCAAGTTCTTTATTCCCAGTCCATAACAGGTGACGTTTCAACAACAGCAATCTCGTCTTTATCAAGCTCACAAATATCAAAACTCACCCATTTATAGTGTTAATTACACCCCCTCATTAGATCAACTAATAGTAGATCATAGTATAAACCTGAACTAATACACACATATATCTACCTTTAAAAACATCCCAGCCAATATCACAGCATAAAGTATTACCCAGGGAATCCCCCCAGTTAAGGATCGCACTCATCAGGTCACAAGGAGTCCCAAAATTATAGTAGAAAGTCCATATATCACAGTTATAAACAGAGATCATCTACCCAATCAGTAGTAAGCATTCACGGTTGCCAGGGATACTTTCTAGTGCGTCCTGCGTCAACAAGCAGTCAGGGGCATCTCATCCTATCAACCGTGACCCGCTTCTGCGCATGCGACGTCTCCACTCTTTCAATTGGTGCTTGTTCTCTATCCAACTGCGCAAGCGTCGGCATCTTCATAATACGGCATGTGTGTTGCCATGGTGATCTCATGTACACCGCTTCACAAAGCCATACGCATGCGTGGGATTGCATTCACAGACACATATCAAATCCCTATGCGATATCGCAATACATTTACATTCTATGTTTCTACTGGTCTAGATGCCTGTACTGTATAAAGTATATATAAATAATGGTAATATCAGAATCATCATTAAATAAATTAATGTTATAATGTATATGATGTATATGATTATAAACTCCCACTTAAATAACATATGGGACATATTCTAATGTCTAATTAATAAAAACTAATAGAACAACAGCAAACAACGTCTACTTCCTCCTAAAGGAGTTTTGCAGTGGCTATGTATTACAATGACACTGCATGGAACTATTTCAAGTCTACACATGTATAAAGCCTCCAGATGTGTATTATATGTAACTCTGCTGTTACTTTGTACTTTATTCCAGTAACGTATTCTCTAGGCCAGAGGTTCCCAACTCCAGTCCTCAAGGCACACCAGTGCAGGTTTTCAGGGTTTCCTTAGTATTGCGCAGGTGATAATTGAATCACCTGCACTGGGGATGATTCCAATTTCTAAGGAAATCCTGAAAACCTGCACTGTTGGTGTGCCTTGAGGACTGGAGTTGGGAACCTCTGCTCTAGGCTGCTCTAGGCTGTGCCGGCTTTCTACTTACCAGGTGGAGCATGTAGCAATTTACCATGCAATTGAATTCATTTTAGAAAACACCACCTTGGAGGATGTACTTGAATGATTCATGATGACACAAAATGATGTAATTGCTGAAGAAACACATGCAACATGCATGGTTACTAAAAGCTACAAACATTTGTGTCTAGACAGCTGGTACCAAGCGTTGCTCTCCTTGCTCAGAACATTTAAGAGCTTGTCTTCTAAATAAGACAAGAAGCAACATCTCCAAGTAGATTTTGATTTTACACCTCCAAATCCACAGAAATGAATCAAGAATGATATAAATAAAGATTGGGGATTGTTATGGAGGTTTTACATAGTATAAAACATCATTATTTATTTATATCTAAATTGAAGTTATTAGTATCAATCTTTTAGAACCTGAGTAATATTTTATGCATGAACTCACTACTGGAAGAAAACAAAATCTAGGTATAGGTACATATTTTGAGAGGTTGTAAGAAGACCATAAAAAGCCATCAGGTTTTCTACCATACAATATTTGAGTACATATCAATAATGAAGAAGAGACTAAAGACAGAGATATGACCAAATCTAAATTGTAAATTTTCACCTGTATATTCACCTCAAATCACTAATGGGTATATGTGGCACCCCTGCAGGGATTGCTACAGGATCCACTGGTGCAAGGAGGGATTTAAGCTTTGGTACACACAGCACACAACACTTTCCACCCCAGACCTGAAGGGGAGCTCTGCTAGCTGCCTTAAGCCAGATCCCCTTTAAAAGATCCAGGCCTGAGGGGAGGAGTCAGTTAGTTAGTTCTAGTCAGACAGTGAAGAAAGCAGTGAGGAGCTGGTCGCTGGGAACGATCCAGGCCCAGGACCAGGGAACACTGACCCAGCTGTGCAGCACTCTTGGGAGAGGGTTGGAGGCCAGTGGAAGACTAGGAGAATTAAAGGAGGAAACCAACCCAGTTTCCCTGTAGCTCACCCGGACACCGAAGTCCGTCACTGCAAGGAATCCAGTGCAGCAGTAAAAGCCCAGAAGGACCAGGAGGACCAATTTCCCCCCTGAGGTAAATAGAAAGAGACACTCAAACTGACCAAACACAGGACCTGGGGCCAAAAGAGGAATAGGGACACCGCAGAAGGACCTCATTGTCAGTAATAGAGTAAAGCCCTGAGAGGGAGAAGGAGCAGCGAGTTCAGTTACATGCAGGACTTACCCCAACTCACAGTACACGGTGACAGAGGAGGTCTCACAACTCTCCAAGGTGAAAGACCCAAATTGCACCGGGGACTTGGTTACTTCTCTGGACAGTACCTGTTAACCGTCATCAGTAAAAGGTACCGAAACAAAGATTACTGTGTGTGTGTGTGCCTGTTTAACCGCCGCCATCCACAGCGTTAACCACCGAAATGCTACTACGAGTCCCCTCATCTATCCTCGCTGCCCTGAGGTAAAGCTCCACCTGTGGGGAGTTGTACTGCACTGAGCTGCACCTCCATCACCTCAGCGGGCGGCCACAGCGCTGGTATACACTTTACCAGGTACCACAGGTGCTGTCACGTAAACAATTCCCTTCACCACCATCATCCCACACCATCCCCGCCATTGAGGGTCCAGGGCACGGGACCGGGGACCGACCAGCCGTGATCACCCATCCAAGTCGCCATCAGCCCCAGTATCTGAGTATCCCCCACCCTATTGACCACCTCAACCATGCACATGTCTTTATCAGGCAGAATCTGATTGGAATCCACCTGAAAAAGTTCTGTGAAAGTGTGAGGCCGGCGTCACACCACGGTGAAATCCGATCGGCTGTCAGGGGTGAACCGGATGGAGCCGGATGGCAGCTATCTGCCATCCGGCTTCCATCTGTCCGGGAAAATCCAGGAGGACGGATTTTTCTCCCAGACACAAAAATGCTACATGCAGCATTTTTGTGTCCGGGGTAAAAAAGGTGATCCTCCCAGATGCTCCCGGATCCTCCCGGTCCGGTGCGATCTGGCGCCTCCTAACATGGGGGTCTATGGCACCGGATCACACCAGAGCCGCACCCAGGAGCCAGACGCTGGGTGGTGAAGCTCAGCGCCGGCCGGTGCTGAACGTCAGTACCACCAGCTGTCCCCTGCTGACAGTTCAGGACCTAGATCTTGAATTATCAGCAGCTGAGGCTGCAAACCGGACCGGAGGGCATAATTGGCCCTCCGGTTCTGTGTCCAGACCCAGTCTGGGGCTGTCAGGTTCACCCCTGACTGCCCCGGACTGGATTGTGCCACAGTGTGAAGCTGGCCTAACAAAAAATAAACATAAAACAACACTTCTGCGCCCTCGTTCCATCACGTCACTTCTTTAAAGCGTTTAATGGTTCGGAAATATTAAAGAACTTAAAGAACCAACATTCATTCTTCAGGAGGCTTTGTTTGGAACCCAACTATTCTATATACTTGTATTTATTTAACTGCAAAACCACCAACAAATACAAATCAAGATGGATTTTTCCTGAAGTGGCCTAGCCCTGGAAAACTCTGTAAGGCTATATGCACATAAAGGATTTTTGCAGAGTTTTTAAAAGCATACTGAGCAGAATTTAGAAATGTTAGAGTTTTCAATTTTTGAAGAGGATTTAGAGCGTTTCCTCTCTGTTTCTGCTCCAAAAAGTAATAAAAAAGACTCCATGTGCTCATGGCCAAACACATCATGTGAGCATACCCCAAAACGTCCTGAACAACTCAAAACTCCTCAAAACCTCTGAGATTCTAGTCAATTTCTGCTCCAAAAGCTCAGAAAAATAACTCAGGGTGATCATACCAATCGATTTACATTTTGCAGGACATATTAACTCAATGACCCTGTGGTCAAGGTGCAGGTAAATAGAACACTTATAATATACTAGCTGTGAGCCCGATGCAAATGCATCGGGTGTCTAGAATATTTTTTAATTTTTTTTAAGATTTTCAAATAATAATCCAATTATTCCAATGACATCTTTACACCAACTACATATATTTGTATGGTTGATATCATTTAAGGAAAATTGAACTATTATGTTGTAAGGGTCTTAGAACACAAAGTAGCAATACTTCTTAATATGTCAATTGTTTGAATTGATGAATTAACAGTACTAATATATGTATCAGCCACTTTGTGTCAGCCCACCAATCGCGTCAAGATGCCCTTACGCCTGGTGGGACCTACTCTAACTAAATCCGAATTGTTATAATTTAGATATTTTTAATAGATGGATTTTTCTTAGATTTTTTGAGGATTGTGATGTAAATAATAAAATTTTGTAAATTGATACAGAAGAAGTTACCAACTACAGACTTGCAGCAATATCCATACAATAACAAAAAAACTTGTAGTTAACCTACAGTAAATGGAGTTAACATAGCTTCAGCAGGTGCATAAGATGCATCCACTAACTAACCACAGTTAACTGCAGTTGATGTGGATGACACTGCCGCAACTATGTTGTCTGCACAAACCGCAAGTTAAGTACAAATTACATATATGCAATTATGAAAATTACAGCAAGTATGTTCTTGGTGAGTCCTTCATGAACAAATATTATCATTTAGTATATTCCTCAACAAAGTGAAAAAATCTAAGAAAAATGTCGTGGTAAAATCTAATTAATAATTTATGTTTGTCCCTATCTATCTAAACATGTGGAACACACCTTGCTAATGAGATGTGTGTGAACAGCCGTCCCACCCGTCTCTTAGCTGTTCACAAAAACCTCTCCCTTTAAAGAATAACAATCAAATCTCTCAGCACGTAAAGCACTGGAGCTTTAAATAGTGGTTTCTATCACCCTGTGATAAAATCAGAATGATACACATCTCCAATGAAATCTGAAATGTGTTTTTCCACAGACATTGTATAAACTATGCACATAAAAAACTGAAATTGAAAAGACTAAACTAATTTTTTTTTTTTTTTTAAATAGAAAAGGTAAAAATATAAAATATGCAAAAGTTCATCCCAAAATATTCCGATAGACAATATTTTTGGTGAAGACTTTCTCACAGTTAGGCACCAATTTGCCTTGAATGCATGAATCCACCACTTTCACCTTCACATTACATCGTCTCTTCACACGTGAGAAAGCCACATATAATTGTCCATGACCAAAAACAGGTTCTGGCAAATAAATCCCCACTTTCTCCAAAGTTTGTCCTTGGGATTTATTTATGGTCAAGGCAAAGGCAGGCTTCACGGGAAATTGCCGACGTCTTAGTTTGAAAGGCAATCCAGTCTCTGATGGACAGAGATCAATTCTTGGAATGAAGACTACATTTCCTTCATCCGAGCTAGAAATTACTTTTGCTTGTATCAAGTTCTCAAACAAAGCAATAATAATCATCCGAGTCCCGTTGCAAAGTCCTTTTCTGCTGTTAAAATTACGCAAAAGCATTATAATTGTACCAACTTTTAATTTCAGGAGATGAGAAGGCATTCCTGTTGGTGTTAGAGAATTTAAAAATTCCACGGGATATTGTTCGGGATTTTCCGTCTCATCTGGATCAATGGAATCATGGCTCATATATTCCATGTATTCTCCAGGAATACAATCCATCACTTTTGAATTGATCAAATCCACAGCGTCATTTTTGGGACAAAGAATGGCATGTGATGCAGCATTCTAATACTTTCGTCATTATTCACATCAATGACAATATTTTCACCAAATATGTCCAAGATTAAAGAGCCAGTGCAGATCATGTCTTGCGGGATCTCAATGACATCATCACCAAGGTTGTAATCATTGGACAATTCTCCATTTCCCAATTGAATTAACCAATTGCTATATTCAGAATCAATGGAGCGCATGTTGTTAATGAGCGGCAATTGATTGAAAAGCTGCCATTGTCGTGAATATTTAATGCAGCTCTCTACGATGTCTGTCCTTGTTCCATGAGAGATGATAGGAAGACACTGCCGAAAGTCTCCTCCCAGAACAATGACTTTCCCTCCAAAGGGTAATTTATTTTTCTTGGAGACATCAGTTGTCATGACATCCCGTAATAATTGATCAATTACATGCAAAGCGTGTTTTGACAACATAGTAGACTCATCGATGATGAAGAGTTTGGTAGTCTTCAAATGTTGGGCCGCATCAGTATCATTTTTGATTCTTGAAACGGATGTCTCATTAATTGGTATTGGTATGCCATACAGTGAATGGATAGTTCTTCCTCCTTGCAATAGATTAGCAGCAATCCCTGTACTGGCTGCAGGTGAGACAACTTCTCCTTCTCCTCTCAGTTCATGAATCAATAGATGATAGAGATATGTTTTCCCACTTCCACCGGGACCGTCAAGGAAAAAGCACTTTGGCTTATCACTTGTATCCTCTAAAGCTTTATGGATTGCATTATAGGCCAAACGTTGTTGATCATTTAAGGTGGCTTTCATTTCATGTGCTCTTACTAACTCTTCTTCTTTATTGTATTGAGGACGAATGTGTGGTTTTCTTTTTGGGCGTGGCAGATTAAAATCAATAAAATGTTTAGCATGAAATTTTAAAACATGTTCAACATCAGTCATGGCATATCCTTCACAATGCTCACAATCATCAGTGTCAGGGTGGTAGGCATGGCAGTAATCTTGAACGAAGTGTTGTTTAAATTCTTGCCACAACTCCAGGGGATGATTAGGAGGACCAAAGACACATATATATGCAAACATGTCACGGAGCTGTGCAGGCATATTGAGAACACAGGCATCCAATAGAGTTTTTCTCCAAACACTGTCATCAAAGAGCAATCCAAGGGCTAATGCCGCCTCTTTAAACGTTGGGTATGTGACTTCCTTAACAGTCTTAAGGTTGTCAAAACTTGTAGCTCCTTTAACATGGAGTAACAACAGCCTTAAAAAATAACGTTCTTGTTCTTGAATACTAACAGTGTAGAGTCTACCAATGACTGAAGCACCTCCTCTCCTTCTAACTTCCCATGCACCTTCTTTCCAAACATAATGCTCAGGAATTTGACGATATAAGTACTCCCGAGCATTGGGATCATTCTCATTGAGGGTAAAGTAGGCCATGAGTGTTGATTGTCTGTCCATTGAATAACTGATGTTGTCCGCAGAATCACCCTCGTGAAAAAAAAGTGATTGTGAATGAGGCAGATGTACTGCAAGACGAATAATGCTGTGAGATTGTCTATGCATTTGGAAAGCAAAGATTCGCCAAGCTGCCTCTGGTGCACTGACATATCTGGAATCCATGAATTTATGAGTTTCATCGTGTCTGATGTTGGTTTCACAAATTTCCACATTGGCTTTGTCATGACCTTTGTACACATATTTAAAAAGGTATTTTACGCTCTGAATGGAAGCACATATTTCCACATTGATATGGCACTTATATTTTAATAGAAGGAAAGGGTTATATGGAACCACCCAAGAATTATCAATCATCTTGGAATGGTGTGGAAAAGAAGGTCCTTCGTTTCTTTGATAACTTGGATATGCATCCTCAGGTATAACAGTTTTTGTTTGAAACTGTTTGGGAAAAGCTTTTTTACACTTTCCATTCTCCATACATGGAGAATTGGGATTGTGTTGTCCACAGGGGCCATGGATCATGTGTTGCATGACAATTTGATGGAGCACAGGGTAATGTGATGGATCAGGAATTTCAGCCCAAACAGTATTGTCCACTTCCACCTCAGTTCTTAGTTTTGAGTTGGCATCCAGAATAATTAGAATGTGAGCATGTGGTAGGCCTCGCTTTTGAAATTCTATCACATGAACCATAGCACAAACCTTGCCAAATAATTCAGAATTAATATCTTTCAAAAGGGCTTCAAGTTTAATCCTGAATACACGGGCCACTAAATCCGGGCGATGTTCAGCACGCTGCCATGGCTGTAAATTGGTTGCAATTTCACTCCATTTCAGGATTACAGGTCATCGTTATAAAAAGATCTGGTCTTCCAAATTTAGTTACAATTGCCATGGCATCTTGATACCTCTGCTGCATGTTTCGGGGACTTCCCTCAAAGGAAGATGGTAAAATTACGGTTTTGCCAATAGGGATTCCTTTTTCTACGGATTTTCTCAGCAAATGTTCTTGAAGGAGACAATAATCTTCCACCTTCAAATCCTTCTGGTGTTGTCGTATAAAATTTAAACGATTGGCCTCGATCTTTACATAGGCATCCACCAAGTACTGCTGCGTCAGTTTACCTCCATTAAGGACAGGATTGAATTCTGTCCGTACTGACAGCAAATAACAGTAATACTGCAGCTGTGTCACCCTGCGAACATTTTGGCCTTGCTGCATGAGTGATTCATGCCACCCTTGCTCTCCATGAGGGAAAAACAATGGATACAGTAATGCATCCAAATTACTGTGTAAAATACTTATTTGCTGTGTTTTGGGGGCCAACGGATTATTTATGTCTGGTTTTAGATGTATTAAAATGTCTCTATTAAATGGTGGCTCTCCATCAGCATTTTCAAAGATGACTGCAACTTCATGGACAGTAGGGTTGTTATACCGTCTTGGGTCTTGCTCTCTGTCTTGTTTAATTGCCATGATGATATTAGGCATTTTTGTGCCATGTTCCAATGCTTTCTGTTCTTCCTCTTCCTCCACTTGCCGTAACATTTTGTAAGCTGAAACAAAGGGATTAATACCTTCCAATTGCTCAGCAATAATTCTCATCAAGGCTGGATTACACTTGAGATTTTCTGGAGACTGTAGGCGTTGTTCAGTAGCAGTAGCACTATCCAAAATATAGAGCTGTGCATATGCTGGAACTTGACCTTCAGCGGGGTGGAGAGTTCCAGTTCTATGGTAAATTTGGCCGTGAATCCGGAAACAATAAGGACCGTGTCCAGGTGGTTGAGAAACACTTGCACCCATCGAAGCAAATGCAAAGGAACTATTAATGCTCCTGATATTCTCCATGAGATTTTTACTATATGGGCTGTCTCCTTTCAGTAAAGTAGTGAAGAGCTCAGGGTACTGAGGTAATGGTACCTTAACTTTGCCCTTGTGACAACAAAGGGAGAACTGTCCATCAGATGGCCTTTCAGTCTCAAAATGTTGTGCTTCACAATGTTGACATAACACATTCATGGGCCCACAGGTATGTTCTAAAATACCGGTATCGTCATCAGTAAAGCCAATAGGGATTGATGACGTTGGTGAAGTGAGCAACCGATGACCTTTTTTGTAGATGCCTACATAAATAAGGCGTAGCTGTGTAGAAGTTTCAACACATTCAAGAAAAGAAGTAGTGACTGAAGACTTCTTCCTGAGGTTTTTTTTTTGGCGTAGTTGACGCTGTGAGGCAGCCAAATGGGCCAAACGGCGTTGTTTTGAGGTGGGTGACATAATTTCTAAACGCTTGACTTTAGCCAATTTGTGTCTTGTGATGGCAGAAGCAGTCTTGTCTGTTCTTGTTTTAGAAGAACCTTTGCACTTCACTTTACCCGTGCCAGATTTTGAAGGCAGTTGAGATTCAGAAAGTTTTGGAGACACAGATATGGACACCATATCAGAGGTAGATGGTTTTCCTTGCACCTTCACCTTTTGTTGTTTGCGGCCAGATGCTGTAGGCAGTTGAGTGTCAGAAAGTGTTGGAGACACAGATATGGACGCCATGTCAGACGTAGATGGTTCTCCTTGCACCTTCACCTTTTGTTGTTTTCGGCCACATATTGTAGGCAGTTGAGTTTCAGAAAGTGTTGGAGACCCAGATATGGACGCCATATCAGACGTAGATGGTTCTCCTTGCACCTTCAGCTTTTGTTGTTTGCGGCCAGATGTTGTAGGCAGTTGAGTTTCAGAAAGTGTTGGAGACACAGATGTGGACGCCATATCAGAAGTAGATGCTTCTCCTTGCACCTTCACCTGTTGTTTTTTGCGTCTTTTTCGTTCCACCTCAGCTTTTTTGGCCAACCGACTGCTTCTTTCTTCAGCAGACTCCTTTGCAATTCTTTTATTCATATCCTCCTTGAGCTTAAGCAAACGGAGACATCTTTTTTCCGGATCTTCCTGACCACGCTTCTTGCGCTGGCGTGCAGCATTGCTAGCTCTAACAGAGCTTTTTGGTTTGTCAGAGCTCATATTGAGCACAGTACAGGAAAATGTATGCAATAATAGCTACAGTATATTATTTAAGGAAGCAATGAATATTCATTCTGCATAGCAATATAGTCAAAGTAATAATATTTATATTGTTTTTTTTATTATATACAATATATTTTTATATATAAATTATATCATAAAAATATATTCAAAAAAATAACATCAGCGTTTTTCGTAATTCGCAGGAGATGCGGTAAAATAACCACATCAGCCGCGTTTGCGCCATTACCGTTACACTTATGGCGCGCTTGCGTTTTTTGCCATGCAAAGTATAGACTTACTTGCAGCAGGTGCAGCAATTGCGGTTTTGCACTTGCAGCAGGTGCGGCTGTAAAAAAAACCTCAGCTGACCGCGGTTTTTTTTTGCGGCCGCACCTGCCGCAAGTGCAAAACTACATTTGGCGCAACTACGCCTATACTTTGCATGGCACAAACCGCAACCGCGCCGCAAGTTCCGCAAGTTCCACAAATTACCGCAAGTTAAAAGGAAAAATACATTGGAATGGCGCATTTATGCCACACGTGAGCCATTATGCGGAACGTGCAGAAGCGATTATTTTTCCCACAAATTCCTCATAAAAAGGTATTGTGAAAGGTCTCAAAGGCAAGAATAAAATTAAAATCAAAAGAAGTCACCAAAGAAGTTAATGAAGTAAGGAGCATTATTTACATATAGATGACTAATCGATGTGAAAAGAATTTTAAAAAGATAATATAGATTAAATATTGAGGCACTGACATAATTTCAGACCAAAATTTAATATAAGGCTGAAAAAGATTTATATAATTGTGTATCATATAGATCAATAATCTATTTAATACCAATATATACAATATATTTTTATATATAAATAATATCATTAAAATATATCCAAAAAATATATTATATATATTATTAACTTAAATAAATTATGTATATTATATATAACAATTTATTATAATGTATATATATATATATATATTACATATCTATATATATTATATATATTAATTAAATTATATATATATATACATATATAGATTAATATACAATATATATATATATATATATATATACTAATCCTATACATATATATAATATGCATGTTATATATATATATATATATATATATATATATATATAAATCTATATCTATATCTATATAGCTCTCTATATATATATAATAATGAATATATCAATAAATAATCAATTATATTGGGCCAAAAAGATATCTTTAGCTGATATGGTAGGGATGAGGTTCCAGCACAGGTTTTCCAACGTCCGTCCCACAGAATCACCAAAGCAGGAATAATTTGTGAGGAAAAGTTATAGAAAACACTATAAAATGACAGATTAAACACATTATTACAAAACCGCACTTGCCGCACCTGCCGCAGGTCCCCTATAATTTGTATGGGCTTACCGCAACCGCGCCGCACGTGCGGCGCGGTTGCGGTAATCCTTATGGGGATTACCGCAAACCGCGCCGCAAGTGCTCGCACTTAGCCAGCGACTCGCAATGCGGCGCGGTTGCGGTAATCCTTATGGTGATTACCGCAACCGCGCAGCAAGTGCTCGCACTCAGCCAGGACTCGCAATGTGGCGCGATTGCGGTAATCCTTATGGAGATTACCTTCTAAGGCGACTCGCTATGCCGCGCAGCGGCATGGCGAGTCAGCAGCGAGTCAGAGACTCGCTCTTCTACAATCCCAGCTAGTTAATCTATATATATATATATATATATCTAGGGCATGGCGAGTCAGCAGCGAGTCAGAGACTCGCTCTTCTAGAATCCCCAGCTAGTTAATCTATATATATAATAATTATATATATATATATATATTATATATATTATATATATAATATATAGATTAATATACAATATACAATATATATATATATACTAATAATATATACATATATATAATATGGCATCTATATATATATATATATATATATATTTAATCTATATCTATTAATCTATATATGTATATCTATAATATCTTATTTTTATATAATTATGAAAATATAAAGAAATAATCGATTATATTGGGCCAAAAAGATTATATTATATATATATATCTATATATATCTATATATATCTAATATATATCAGAAAAATTATATATATATCTAATTATATATATATATAATATATAATATATTAGATATATATATATAAATATATTATAAATATATATATATAGATTAATATAAATATACAATATATATATATTACTAATCATATATACATATATAAGAATATGGCATCTATATATATATATATATATATATATATTAATCTATATCTATATATCTATATATGTATATCTATATATCTATATTTTTATATAATTATGAATATATAAAGAAATAATCGATTATATTGGGCCAAAAAATATGTATGTATATATATATATATATATATATATATATATATATATCTATATTATATATATATATATATTATATACAATATATATGTACTAATCATATACAAATATATAATATGACCTCTATATATATATCTATATATATATCTATATCTATATATATTTAATCTATATCTATATCTCTAAAATATCTATCTGTATATATATCTATTATATATATCTATATATATAGCTCTCTCTCTCTCTCTATATATATATATATATATATAATTATGAATATACAATAAATAATCGATTATATTGAGCAAAAAAAGATATCTTAGCTGATCTTGAAGGGATGAGGTTTCAGCACTGGTCTTCCGACGTCCGTCCCACAGGATCACCAAGGCATAATCGATTAATAATAATAATTAATATTAACACTAATAATAATATTAATAATTAATAATAATTAATAATCGATTATATTGGCCCAAAAAGATGTCTTGTAGGGATGAGGTTCCAGCACTGGTTTTCCGACGTCCGTCCCACAGGATCACCAAGGCAGGAATAATTTGTGAGGAAAAGTTAAAGTAAACACTATAAAATTGCATCAGGGGTGAGCATAGTGATTGGTAGACAAAGGGGAGTATAGTGATTGGTAGGCAAAATGTGTTGCCACCCAGCAACAGCGCAGTCTGCCACGGGATTTTTCGCGGGCAAACCTTACCGCAAGTGCAAAACCGCACCTGCCGCAAGTCTTCCTATACTTTCTATGGGGAGTGCTCGCACTCAGCCAGCGACTCGCAATGCGGCGCGATTGCAGTAATCCTTATGGGGATTACCGCAACCGCGCCGCAAGTGCTCGCACTCAGCCAGCGAGTCGCAATGCGGCGCGATTGCGGTAATCCTTATGGAAGCGAGCATTGCGATTCGCTGGCCGAAAATAGAACCAGAGGCTCGGCCACAAAGCTAGCGATTTCCCGCTGAGGCTGGCGACTCGCTACCTGAGCGGGAAATCTCTAGCTTTGTGGCCGAGCCTCTGGTTCTATTTTCGGCCAGCGACTCGCAATGACCGCTTCGCGGCCATTGCTCGCACTAAAGCTAGCGACTCGCAATGGCCTCGCGGCCATTGCTCGCGCAGCTGACGCCTCGCATTGGCCGCTACGCGGCCAATGCTTCGCCGTGGTGACGTCACAGTGTGACATATCCACGGCACGTTTTCGGGGTCCGACACGAAAATGCCTACGGCAATTATATAGTAGATGCACATTCAGTTTTCCAAAAAGATCTACTTCAAAAAATGCCTGAAATGTTGTTGACTGTTTGATATGCTCTTTCTACTCATTTGTATTGTAAATCCAATTTGCAGTTGATATGCTCAGTCATTTGAGCATTTTTTTACAGCCTCATGGTTTGAAAAATGAAAACAAAATCTGGTGACTCCTGATGGATTCTATTGCCTTGTTAACAGGGTGTTAATCAGCCAATTGGTCCAACAGTTGACTCTCAAACAGTATAGAGTGATTCAGATGTTGTTTTTTGCATGTATGAGCTCTATTTCTAAAAAACGCTAATACAGTTCACACTATGGTAGTCTATGATACAGTTCACATGCCTAATTTCTATTTGTGCACTGAGAAGTCTGTGAAAAATGTCAGAAACATAACCAATATTGAGCCAAGTGGTGTGTGAAAATCAGTAATTCGTGAAGGTGCCATCAAAACACAAATTACATTTAAAATACAGTAAGGGGCACTCGACAGTGATATCAATTTGACTAGAGAAAAAATGAGATACTTAGCATTATGGAAATGCCTAAATCGATAATCCACCCAGTTGCCACATTGATGTGCATCTCTTAACTGGGTCCTAACACTAGATATTACCTATGTCTTGCTGGGCTTCTCCTCCTCTACTGGCGGCTGATAGATGAGAACACTAGAGATTGTAATCTTATGGACAAGGACAGGTGCTTTCAACATATGCAATCTGTGCCTTAGGAAAAGACGTGAACCCCTTAGGTATTGTAGAGACTGATACCAGAGAGCAATAGCTTATGTCTGACAACTGTAATGAGAAAGGTTCCCTCATAAAGGGTAGTGAACCCATGTTACAGTACACCAGGAAAGTAAGGAGCAAAGCCTTACTCTTGAGTCTGCACATGTGAGTAAGGCCACATTCATACATTCACTATTTGATCAGTATTATATATTGGTATTTTTAAGCCAAAACCAGGAGTGAGTTTATAAATGCAAGTGGTTACTTGTTGTTATTATATTTCTGATTGTTCCACTCCTGATTTTGGCTTACAAATATTGATGTAAAATACTGACCAAATACTGAACATGTGAATGTGGTCTAAAACTGAAAGTTCTAAACAAAGACAACAATAAAACTAACCATAACCTTTAATAGAAGCTGACCTGCATATTTACCGTATGTTTCCAGGTACCAAATGGCCATTATTTTCCACGCATAGCATACAGTAAAAACAACTTGACAATAAGTGATAATAGCAAAAAAAAAGAAAACATATCACTACATGTTTAGCAAGTGGTGAATAAACACAATGCAAGCAAGCATTAAAATCAGCATTTTAGACAACATTTTGGCACTTAATGGCAGAAAATTGTATGTTTTCATAGGTTTTCCAATGGACTTGCTGGCTCTGTTCCAAACTCCCCAAAAAACTGCCCAGTTAATTGGTTCCTGATAAAACTGCTCAGCTGGACTTCATGTGCATATCTGTGGTAGAACACTTCATTATCACTCCAGTGATGTAGTGGAAATATTTAAACTGTGATCACTGTGAAATAAAAATATAATGTTATATTTGAATAAATTAAGAAAAATGATACAAATGGTCTGACTAAAGCTTGATGGGACAGAGAGCAACAGCAGTGACAGACTGGGACTAATGATAACAATAGACCTAACATACAGTCTCCTCTTCCTGTTGTCCCTTCTACACTGTCTAACCATTCTATCCCTTCTTCATTTTGTCCCTAGCTCCACACTATGCCCCACATGATCGCATCTCCCTTCATGTTGTCTCCCCTCTATGTTGTCTTCTCATGCTGTCCCTATGCATAGCATAGCTGCTTCACCCTGTGCCACCACATTGTACCCCTCTGTATACAATACCCACACTGAGTACACCATAAAAGGCCCTTTGGTTTTCAGCTCCAATAGGGAGCTCTTGCGTCCTCTGCCATCGTTGTCAACTGTTTGTTGTAAGTAAATGCTAGCAAAGATAGATTTTTAATTCTATTTGTGCCTAAAAGACGCAAATACAGTTGTATCCTGGAACCAGAGAAAGGTGTCGGCACCGTTAAAGGGAACCAACCACCACGGTATAACCACCTGTAAATCAGTGCAGCAGGGGATTGATGTGTGCAGCATGACATCACTATTTGGGTTTTTCTTTTTTATTCCCCCCCTGTGGGCTTGTCTTTCTGCTGTAAGCCAAACCCACATGGATAAGTCTGGATGACAGGGAGAGAGGAGGGGATTCGGTTTACAGCAGAAAGACAAGCCCACAGGGGAGGAAAAAAGAAAAAACAAATACTGATGTCATGCTGCACACGTCAATCACCTGCTGCACTGATTTACAGGTTAAATCCTGGTGGTTGTTTCCCTTTAAATCTATCATTTTGCCAAACTAGCTATCATAATGACTAGGCGAACCAGTGAGAGCTGGCCAAATCCCATTGCTGCATGGAGAGAATTATCAAATTAGCAAAGCTCAGATTTTGGAATTTCTGGTTTAGAAAGTTAGTGATTATATGGAACATAGTTTGTAAATCAGTGTGAGGCTGGGGTTCCACATAAGCCCTCAGTCCGTTTTTGGCTTCAGTTTTCTCATTTTTTTTTTCTAAGTCCAAAAACTGACAGAAAAACGGATTGGGTGTAATAAACACCCTGTCCGTTTTTCTATGGAGCTCCAAACATTGCCCTGTCCGTTTTTGAGTCAAAAACGTTGCATGCAACGTTTTTGGCATCAGTTAAAAAACGCATGCGTTTTCATGCGTTTTTTTTAACATGGGGCCCTATGGGAAACGCATGCGCGAACGCATGCAAACGCGCACTTGCGTTTGCGCATGCGTTCGCGCATGCGTTTTTTTTAATGAAAATTCCAAAAACGTTCAGGAGTGCAGGAGGCTCAAAAAGCACCCAGAAAAAAACGGATTGGTGATGAAAATCACTTCCAAAAACGGATTTCTATGTGTGACCACAGCCTTAGGTCAACATACAGTATGCCATGTCCATCTACTCAAGACCAAGAGGACTTTTATTATTATACAAGATTTGCTTATACCGTATTGCCAGACCATATAGCTCTATACTATCAGTGATATCTCTGATAAAACTCTTCCATGTGCACTGAATAATAAACTGGCATGAAAGATACCTGTGTTCAATTGTATTCTGACTTTCCTCTTAATCTGTGATTTATTTGTTCCTGGATATGAGCCATAAAGGAGAGAACGTTCCACATGAAATATTCCAATATTATTTATAACTTTAATCGCAAATTGGCTAATTGAGTTTAATTAAAAGCAGTTGAGCACCAAATGAGAATGAGAAAATGATGTTAAAACATGGTTTAATCTAACCTTTAAAAATAAATGTTGGAGAGGTCACAGTCATCATTTGTTTAATATAAATTTGGGAACTATTTCATTTATTATTACAGTTAAATAATGCATATTTCTCTTAAGAAATTATTAAAAGTAATTTACAATGAGAACTGTTTGTATTGTATTAGAGAAATGTATCATCATAAAAGACCTAATTATTAAAGCAGGTTTTTATGTTAAAAGTATTTTTTTTACCTTTGTTTTTCATTTTTTCATTTTCATAAATTAGAAGCTTGCAATTTTCACATTGGGGTTATTGTGGGCTCATACTTCCTGGTCATTCAGGAAATTTACATGTATATTTGCTGCAATAGAACAACTTAGTATTGATCTTTTGTATTGAAACCTCTAGTGAGCATGTACAGAGGCCAATGAGAAGGGGGTACTGGAAGCTGTGCCATCACCTGCTATGAATGGTGGGATCCTGTGTTGTCTACTATGTATAGAGGTGTGAAATCGCTTATATCATTAGTAATATTGTTTCTGATGATAATGAGACTTCTGAAAGATCAACTATAAAGAACATGACATGAATAAAATGGTTCCCTGAAAAATGCCCACAAGGAAACATGCCCACAGGCAACCCTAACCCCTAACCCTAACACCTAACCTTAACACCTAACCCTAAACCTAACCTTAATTCCCTTACCCTAACAACAAACTCTAACACCTAACCCCTTACCCTAACATCTATCCCTAACACCTAACTTTAACACCTAACCCCTAAACCTAACCCTAACCCCTTACCCTCACCCCTAAACCTAACCCTAACCCCTTACCCTAACAACAAACTCTTAACACCTAACACCTTACCCTAACATCTATCCCTAACACCTAACTTTAACACCTAACCCCTAAACCTAACCCTAACCCCTTACCTTAAAAACAAAGTCTAACACCTAACCCCTTACCCTAATACCTAACCCTAACACCTAACCCCAACTCTGTGGGCATTTTTCTTTTGGCCATTTTTCTGATTTGGCACATTGCCAAAAATGAAAACAAATTTACAGAAACACCTGATTTAAACAATATGTCATTCTCTGATGATATCAATAAAAAAAGGGGTTGTTTCTCCATGGCATCATCTTCTAGTAATGAAGATGTACTGAGAATCCTAATACCTCCTATTTGTGAGCAACTATAATTGGGTTTGGTTGTGGTCAGGTATAATATATTTTCAATGGCTGCTACTGTATGCAGATGGAAAAAATACAATACTGAGAGGAGTTTAATAGAATTTGAGCCACTTAGTGACTTGCGATTGACGCACAGAGAGAAGTTTTGTTGGGGACCTCCTTGTTGAATATCCCTATCACTTGTTAGTTATTTTCAAAAGAATATATATTGGTGAAACAGTCTCTAATGGAATTTATTGTGTCAGAAGTAAAAATCTAAACAATTGGATTTCCTGAAGAAATTCCAAATCCTCTACGACTCCACTTGTTAACCCTTAGACTGGTCTGGAAAAATTGTCACATTCCAAATCACAGACCACTGCAAATGCTGAAAACATATTGTAAAGAAAACTAAAAAAATATACTTAAAAAGTGACAACCTTTGCTCTAATTGGACATAAAATAACAGTGTGGCGCCCCTGTGGACCGGTGGCCACAGTGAGGTACAGCAGCTGGGACAGGTAAGCTAGCCACCCCACACCAACACCCAACACATCCCCCAATCCCTAGGCCCAGTATTCCTTGTCAGGCAGGGGATAGTGGGGGGAGCTTAGTGGAGGGTGGAGAGAAGGCAGAGAACCCGGGAAAGGGGTGGAGGATCTAGATTAAAAGCCTAGGAACACCAAGTTAGGAGAGCCTAGTTGGAGAGACAACAGAGGTTCCGGTTCTTGTTCCTGGCGTGTTGTAGAGGGAGAGGAGCAGAACTCCTAACCAGAGACACCTGGAAAGCCACAAAAGCTGTAACACTAGACTACACACAACTACTCCAGAAATCACAGATTGTAATTTGGACACAATGGAAAGATTCTCCCACTGTGCACCTCTGCATATCCAGATCTTCTAGAATAATGGTGGTCTAATTGGCTGCTTTTTTAATTAGTTCTCTCCTTGCTTGGGATGTGTTAGGACAGGAAATTCACAGATGCATCTGAAGAGGAAGACTGTGCTTCCGTAAAATCAAACCACATTCTGGCCATATTCCTCTGACTGTTCTTTATACGGCAGCACAGTCGATTAGCCATTTCGTCTCCTGAAAGATTTATCCTGCCAAAGGGGACTGTGGCTATCAGAGTCTACATTTCTACATGCTTTTAAGATGGTTGTGACTCATGGGCGTACCCAGTGAGGAGCAAGGGGGCAGCTGCCCCTCCCCCCTAAAAGCAAGACCCCTCTATCAATGGTGGGCTTGGCCGGGGGGAGAAGGAGGCACTTGCCCTCTGGGCCGGTCCCCCAGCAGTTGTACAGGGCCGGCCAGCCGGCCGACCATCTGCTGCAAGGCATGGCCACACTCAGCAAACTAGGAGCAGCCCTCTCTGTGATGCGGACCACAGGCGGCAGACACTCTGACACAAGTGCAGCGATGACAGCCCACCCACATCACAGTGAGGCAGAGAGAGACTCTCTTAGATTGCTGTGCACAGTCAGGTTTAATATTGACGTCACACAGCGTGCGCGTCCGGCTTCCTAAGTTCCTGCCAGGATCTTCTATCAATGCGAGCTGCGCGGGAGACAATATGAACTGTCCTCCCCAATCATCAAAAGTAAAACAAAAACTCCAAATATGTCTGTCTGTGTATGATTGTGTATGTCTGTGTGGCTCAGTGTGTATGATTGTGTGTATCTCTGCTTGGCTCATTGTGTATGATTGTCTGTGTCCCTGTGTGGCTCAGTGTGTATGATTGTGTGTCTGTGTGGCTCAGTGTGTATGACTACGTGCATCTGTGCAGCTCAGTGTATATGACTGCGTGCATCTCTGCAGCTCAGTGTTTATGATTGTGTGGGTCTGTGTGGCTCTGTGTATAATTGTGTGTGTCTGTGGTTCAGTGTATAATTGTGTGTGCCTGTGTGGCTCAGTGTGTATAATTGTGTGTGTCTGTGTGGCTCAGTGTATGGAATTGTGTGCGTCTGTGTGGCTTAGAGTGTATGATTCTGTTTGTGTGGCTCAGTGTGTATAATTGTGTGTGTCCGCGTGTGGCTTAATGTGTATGATTGTGTGCATCTGTATTGCTCAGTGTGTGTGATTGTGTGTGTCCGTGTGTGCCTCAGTGTGTATTGTTTGCATCTGTATGTATGATTGTGGATATGATTGTGTATGTCTGTGTGTGACTTTGTGGGTATGATTGTGTGTGCCTCTGTGGGCATAATTGTGTATGTCTGTGTCCCTGTGCATGATTGTGTATGTCTGTGTGTATGATTGTGTGTTTTTCTGTGTGTATGATTGTGTATGTCTGTGTGTATGTGACCGATTGTGTACATCTGTGTGTATATGATTGATTGTGCATGTCTGTGTGTCTCTGTGTTTTTGACTGTGTACATCTGTATGTATATGATTGATTGTGCGTGTCTGTGTGTATGTCTCTGTGTGTCTTTGTGTGTTCCCATATCTGTTATATGTCCCGGCCTGTTTTTAAAGCCTTTTACCTCTTATTTAATACAGTGGTCAGAAATAAACAGGTCAAAGTTGGGCCGCCGCAAGTCGAGGGCCACTGTCTTGTAACTGCCCCCCAGGCTGAAATGTGCCAGCCAGCCCCTGCCCTCTATATGCCCAGTGGTCCCCCTGCGTACCTCCCAAATGAACTTTTAATATTTCCCGTGATGTGTGGAAATTAGCTGAAAATGGTTCGGGAGGATCTGGTCTATCCAGTCCTCGCCACCCAGCTGGTTGAAATGCCCACCACGCTGGTTGAAAAGGCCGCCCCTCCTGTGTACGTCACACTGCTCTCGTGCCTGCGCAGTGGCATGGGTCTCCGTGCTTAATGCAAGTGCACGCACGGGAGATATTTAAAGTTAATTTGTGAGGTACGCAGGGGAACTGCTGGGCATATAGAGGGGTCACAGCAACCCCAAATACATAATGTATAAGGTGGTGGGCAGGGGTTAGAACAGCCAAAGTGGATGACAGGCTCCCTTTAAAGGACGTTAGCATTCCTTCTGTTGTTTCCACCTCTTGATGAAATTCCCACCTCCTGTGGTACTCCGACGCGATGGCTGGAACGTCACATCCTGTCTGGTGCATTGTGGGGGCTTATGACGTGTATGGGAAGATTCAATATGCGCACTGAGCATGCATCGGAGCCCGGCTGGACACGTGATTAGCCCCCACAATGCACCGGGGAGGATATGACGTTCGGGCCGGATATGACTTTCCGACCGGCGTGTCAGAGTACCACAGGAGGCAGGAACGACCATCACTTGCATCCCCCATTTTGATCCTGGGTACGCCCATGTAGTGGCTATCTCACAAATACCAGAGATGAGCAAATTGCACTTATCCTTTTGTATTTGGCAAGACCCTATGGCTACTATTTTGTAGTTCCAACTTTTGTTCTTATGGTTTTCATGATGATGTTTGACTCCTAATGTTCTCAAACAAACCTCTGAAGCCTTCACAGAATAGCTATAGTTATACTGAGAATAAATTACAGGTGGACTCAATTTACTAATAAGGTAACAATTGGTCACACAAATTTATTTAGGGGTATCTGACTACAGGGGGCTGGCTACAAATGAATGTTATTATAAGTTGCAGATTTATATTTTTCCTTTACATTTCACAACTACCTACCGTAAGTATAATGTCCCCCTCAGACCACCATGCAATAAAAATTCCCTACAGCCCAGATATAATGTTGCCCACAGACTCCTATATAATGTCCCACACAGACCCTCATATAGTATTATGTCCCCACTGACACTATTCAGTGAACTAATAATATAAGTAAAATTAAAGGGAACCTGTCACCCCAAATAAGCTTTCTAAACCATTAATACCTGCCCCTGCAGCCTTAGAATACAGTCTAACACAGTGATGGGCAACCTTTTGAGCTTGGTGTGTCAAAATTCGCCAAAAAAGCGAGCATAACTCGCGAGGTGTGTCACCTTGAGAAAAAAACCCCTAATTTTACGATATTTATAGTTTAAATAACAAATATGTATAATTCTTTAACTTACCTGCTTAGTGACTTCTTTGTTAATCTGTCAGTTGGTTTCTTTTGTTGGTCTTGCTGTTATTTAACTTGTGTGGGGTGTCATGAAGTAAGTCAGATAAGTGAGGGGGAGGGGGAATTCTTCCAGTGATGGCGAACCTGTGGCAGTCCAGCAACAGCAACAGCTGGACTGCCACAGGTTCGCCATCACTGATTTAGTGACTTTTTTGTTGCTGAATTTCATTGGCTAAATCTTCAATTGAAGGTTGGTATTTTGTACACTTCAAGGCCAAGCAAGCGCTACTAAGGTTATCTGTCAAAATGTCTATTTATATTCCACGTTCTGCTTACTACCGTTTCACTACATAGAACGCAAAATGATCTGCCATTTTTTTCTATAATGCCATACATCTCAGTCCATGTCTCCTGAAAGGGTCGGCTACTGCTACTACTACCACTTCCTTTACTTAACCTTGTTTTTTTTGGCTTCTCCATCAGAGGGGCAGTGACAGAAGATTTATAGACAGCCCTGCAGGCAATTAGGGGTTAACTGTCTTTTAGGAAAGGGCAGAGTTAATAAGCAGAAATAGGGATTAATAGGGTGAAATGGAGTCTGTACGCTGCAAGATGGCGTTCCTTATGTAAATTAATGGCGGGAAACGGCACCCATAGCACAGGCCTCTTCCAGCCTCCCCCTCACTTATCTCAGTAATGGCCAATCACACATTCATGACACCCAGCCCAGATTCTGCCCAGAACCTTTCACTGGACTCGAGGATGGTTGTAATCACTGGACCTCCAGACAGCGATCACAGGGCCTCAGATATGCGTCCCCCACAGCGTTCCGCTGCTCCCTGCTGCACCAGCCAGAAGTTCCGCCGCCCTACCGGAAGTCCCAGGACTAGACGCTCTGTGCCGGAGCTCTGCTGTTCTGGCTACAGACCTCCAGCACATTTTTTTTTCCTCATCTGTAGTTAGTGATGGGCGAGTCCTAACTCTGAATCGCTTGACTCTAGTCTAGCGAGTCCGACCCCGGGACTCGCTACTCGTTGCTAGTCTAGCGAGTCCAATGTTAATGAATGGGGAAGCGAGTAATAGCGAGTAATGTGTCATTTACAAATCGCAGATGTGTCTGTGGTTTTTATCCAAATAGCGAGTCTAGTTTCTCCGGCGGCCGCGTGTCACTGAAAATGGCTACGCGTGTCAGTGCTGACACGCGTGTCATAGGTTCGCCATCACTGGTCTAACACATCCCTGCCTCATCTTTTGTAGTAAATTACAAGTACTATAATGTAGTTTGCAAACTTACAGAATTCTTGTCACAGGGGCGTTCCTGAAGGCATTTTGACTGGTAGGCGGGTCCCCTTGTGCCACGCTACCCCTGCCTCGTTGCTGTAATACGCCCTAATAGGCATCATTATAGAAAAGTAGAGCGCGGGCACGATTTCAATATCGCACCCGCCACGTCACCGCTGCGACGCGGTCATGTGACGCCGGGTAGCGTCACTTCCGGTCGCAGGGTTCACAGGCAGACTTCACGCATGCGCAGATTGCATGCTGAAGTCTGCCTGTGTACGACCGGAAGTGACGCGCGAACCCGGTGTCACATGACCGCGTCGCAGCGATGACGTGGCGGGCGCGATATTGAAATCGTGCCCGCACTCTGCTTTTATATAATGATGCCCATTAGGGCGTGTTACAGCAACGAGGCAGGGGTAGCGCGGTACAAGGGGACCCACCAACCGTTCAAAAATGCCTTCATGAACGCCCCTGTGACAAGAATTCTGTAAGTTTGCAAACTACATTATAGTACTTGTAGTTTACTACAAAAGATGAGGCAGGAATGTGTTAGACTGAATTCTAAGGCTGCAGGGACAGGTATTAATGGTTTAGAAAGCTTATTTGGGGTGACAGGTTCCCTTTAAATTCTTACGAAATACAATACAAAATAATATTGTGGTGCAGTGTTAGTCAGAAAAATCAATGTAAATACTTACGGTATCTCCCCCAAAAATTGAGAAAAGTATTCTAGAAATGATACCTTTATTGGCTAGCCAGAAAAAATATATTTGTAAGCTTTCAGAGCTCAAAAGGCCTGATGAAGGGGCTTTTTGAGCTCTGAAAGCTTGCAAATATATTTTTTCTGGTTAGCCATTAAAGGTATCATTCTTAGAATACTTTTCTCAATTTTGGGGGGGCATAAGTATTTACATCAAGTAAAATTAAAAAAAGCTTACACTCACTTAATCAAGGCTCCCTATCCTCAGCGGCTGACGTCTCTTTTTCTATCTAGGATAGCATTGAGCGCTGGATGATGTAATGCAGTGATGTCTACAACAGGCGCAGGCTGGAGGTAGACTGTGTTCTGCTAAAGTTACTGGCAGATCAGGGGCTGTTTGCCGGTTATCTGCTCTTGTCCCGGGCAGCGGTAACATCAACTGTATTTGGGCGTTTACAATTGGGTGCAGCAACAGCGGGGCACAGGCAGTGAGCATGGTAAGCATTGTCAACAATTCATTAACACTGCTCACCCATGTGCCTGCGCCCCAGGTATTACTGTGCCGGAGGAAGGTGTCATGTGCCAGCAGGAATTCAGCAATATCAGGTTGTTGTTTTAGAAACTGCATTCCCCTTGGGGAGGCAAAAGTTAGCATCTTAGGTGGATACCTACCTTAACTACCCAAAGCCCTGGTAGATACCACTCCTAGTATATGAACACGTTACTGTCACTTTTACAGCCCTCATCTGTGCACTTCTTGAATGCAGTGTCTTTCCCCATGTAATGAATATTACAGCTGAGTCTACGTTAAGTCTACTAACCATAAACTCTGACTCTTCTTGGGAAGCATCCTTGTTGTCTTTACATGTAAGGCTGGCTTCCCACCACGGTTTTTGTCAGAGTGGATTCTCTTTTCTGCAGGATCCATCGAACAGAACCTGACAGGACAGATGTGCACAAAGTGTGGACAAATTAGGTCCGGGATCCTGTTTTTTGCAGGATTGGTTTTCTGCTGCTGTCCATGGTGCTGAAGTCTGCCTGTGTCTGCTCTGCCGCTGTCCAAGGTGCTGAATTCACAACCTGTGCATGAAATACTGCTGTCCATGATGCTGAAGGTAGAACGCTAGGATTTCTGAGCATGCGCTGTGCAAAAAAACGGAGCCAGGAACAGTCCGATTTTTTCACCATAGACTCCCATTATATGGGAACTGGATTGCACAAGATCCGGTACTGTCCGGCTTTGTCCGATTTTTGACCCGGAGACGACAAAAGATGCTGCAAGCTCCGATTTTGGGGACGGTGAAAAACCTGACAAAACCGGATCAGGCACAGAATACACAAAAACTGATGGCTAAATAGGACCTCACCGGCACCATAGGGATACATGAGAGGCAAAACCGGTTCAGGTTCTGTCCGGTTTAAACCGGACATAACATGATGCCAAAAACCAATTTATCTACATACAGATAAATCAACAAAACATGTAACCGCAGTAGAAATAGTGTATCACATTGCAAAACTTCACATTATCCTTGAGGGGGTGTGAATAGCGCCTTCAACTCCTTACAGGCAGAAGGAAGCCACAGTCTAATATTTGACTTTTGATATTTTGTTAGGTGTAAGTAATTGAAGAATATTTCTACAGGCAAAAAAAGCATCAATTACAAATTAACCAAAAACCTAACACAAGCAATATTCTCTGAAAACCTATTAAAACTTTATAAATTCCTACTGGAATACAAAATAGATAATGATCAAAGTGGAACACTATGAAACAAAATTAGAATGTTATCTCTGTAATGACAAACATGCGAGATCCTCGAAGCTGTGTTCATAAGACACTATACTTTGATCTCCTAAGTAAATCAAAGCACCTCTGTGATTGGACTTGATACCCAGTTTAATGGATTTGGTGTTTAGTGTTAACTCTCAGGGAAGTAAATTACTTCATTTACATCTCATAAACCTATTGCCTCTTATAAATGCCTACTTTATTAAAGGGATCCTGTCACCCCCAAAACACCTTTAAAGCTATTAAAACCTGTCCCTACAGCATATTAACACTTTCCCTACACTATTTTTAGCTCCTAAATGCAGTAAATGATATTGCATAAAAACGTTTTATAAGTACCTGATTAGTGATGATAATGAGTGACTATGCTATTCATAGTCACTCATCAAGACTGCCCCTCTGCTTCATAGCACGCCTGAATAGGCGTGATCTACATCCAGGATTCAAAATCGCGCGTCCCTTCTGTGCCCTGTGTTCGTAGGAGGCTGCAGTGTGGCTTGTGACGCGATCCGCGTCATTCCCGGCGCCCTGTGACGTATTTACAGCGGCGCCGCGCTGTTAGCTTCAAAATGTGCACTGCGCATGCCCAATGCGCATGCGCAGTGCACATTTTGAAGCTAACAGCGCGGCGCCGCTGTAAATACGTCACAGGGCGCCGGGAATGACGCGGATCGCGTCACAAGCCACACTGCAGCCTCCTACGAACACAGGGCACAGAAGGGACGCGCGATTTTGAATCCTGGATGTAGATCACGCCTATTCAGGCGTGCTATGAAGCAGAGGGGCAGTCTTGATGAGTGACTATGAATAGCATAGTCACTCATTATCATCACTAATCAGGTACTTATAAAACGTTTTTATGCAATATCATTTACTGCATTTAGGAGCTAAAAATAGTGTAGGGAAAGTGTTAATATGCTGTAGGGACAGGTTTTAATAGCTTTAAAGGTGTTTTGGGGGTGACAGGATCCCTTTAACTTTTAATGTGCCCTGTCATTTCAAATTTTACAGCATATAATGTCTTAGGGCTCAGACACACTCATCAGAGTTTGACTGAGGAGACTCTGAAAAAGCTGGAGCAGTGACCCTGAACGGCTTCTCCCTATCTAGACGGGGCTGTCAGCTGATTGTGTTTTTGTGCAGCTCCAGACTCCCCGTCCAGAGAGGGAGAGGCCGTTCAGGGTCACTGTGTGGCACCCCATGGGTTAAAGTGCCACAGTAACATCCAAGGGTTAACTCCCCACACAACACTGGACACTGCACTAGCACCTCTAGGCCAGAAGGGGGAGCTCAAGCAGCTCCCTGATATATTCTGGTCTGAGGAGGAAGTAGTTAGTTGATAGTTTACAGTTGACAGTTCAGTTTAATGCAGGGAGCACTAGGAGGAGGACCTGAAAATGGGAGCAGTGCTGAACTCCTGACAGGGACCACTGACTACTTTCAGGCCTGAAGCCAGGGTCTGAAGAGAGGAGTACAAGAAACAGAGGAACATATCTGGGAGACTTGAGTTACCTCATAACTCGCCCCAGGGGAGCGCAGAGACAGGATACCGGATCCGAATCTGTGACTGAAACACGCAGCACAGAAAACACCGGGATAGTGGAGGTTGTAGATCTACACTGTACCTCAGCAAATCAACACGGCGGGATCAGAGACACAGAGAAAAGACTCAAGTTGCCTAGCAAGTGGGTACCTGTGAGGAGAGACAGGGCCAGCAGCTCAGCTGAAGCAGCAGCAGGGCCACACACACAGCGCAGCAGTGGAAAGCTGAGGACCAGGACAGGGTGGGAGCAACCCGGCCCCGATACAGACTCCGTGGACAGTACTCTGCTACCAACATCTGCAGTAAAGCCTTGGAAAAACTTCAAAGCCGTGAGTGTGTGTGATCCTTGTGCTCAAACCCTGCGTACCCTCACAAACTCCCAACATCTCTACTACAACCCCTATCCTGCAACATCCATAGCACCATCTATAAACTTTAACTACCACTGTCCCAGGGAACCAGGCTCTACCCGCGGAGAGCCGTTACATCTCCAGCTGCCAAACATCATCCCGGAGGTTCTACAGCAGCGGTGGTCCCCTCACTGACCACAACCCGTGGGTGGCGTCACGACAAACACCCCTGTAAATATTACGCCCATTACTTGCAGAACCCGAGACACGGACTGGACCAAGACCACCGTGATATCTCCAGCAGTACCCCGGTCCGGTACCGAGTACCCCGTCCCAGTGGGCTCCACAACTGCTCCAGCCCTTTCAGAGTCTCGTCAGTCAAACTCGGATGTAACTAGGAAAGTGTGTCCAAGTCCTTAAAGTGGTTCTCTAAAGCCTCTCTATAGAGGTTAGGCTAGGGTCACACATAAGCCCTTGGTCCGTTTTTGGCTTCATTTTTGTCAAAAACGGATTGGATGTAATAAACACCCTGTCTGTTTTTTTCTGGACCTCAAAACATTGCTTTGTCCGTTTTTGAGCACAAAACGTTGCTAGCAACGTTTTTGGCATCAGTTAAAAAACGCATGCGTTTTTTTAACATGGGGCCCTATGGGAAACGCATGCGTTAACGCATGGCACATATAGGCACCTGCGTTAACGCATATGCGTTTTTAATGAAAAAAAATGAAAAAATGACTAAGTCCAAAAATGTTCAGGGGTGCAGGAGGCTCAAAAAGCACCCAAAAAAAACGGATTGGTCATGGAAATCACTTCCAAAAACGGATTTCTATGTGTGACCCCAGCCTTAGATAGCTTTCATTGGGATCACAGTATCTCCACAGCTCTCCCATGTACAGGAAAGCTGAAATGGCTGAGCGCTCATGTTCGAGACAGAAAGAGACGCTGCCAGACTTGATAGCAGCTGACATGTTGTGGAATAATATGAACAGAAGCCAAAAATCAGATGCTGGATCCTTCTGTTTATCATCTATCGATGTTTAAGAGGGTGGTCAATACCCGTTCACTCCTGCCCTGAAAACACCAACTGCATTGTATTGTATAGCGATGTGATTTGTTTTCTGGTTTTACAGTATATAGTGATGTCTTTATGTAAATGATGTAGTAGTAGTGGTTTATTTCAATGCATTTTGTAGTGAATTAATTAACTAGACCCAGCACAGCTTTATGACCAATTAAATCTTGTCAGACCAACCTGATTTCTTTCTACAACAAAGTCACTGAATAGTTGGACCAGGGGAATGTTGTGGATACAGTATACCTAGACCTCAGCAAGGCATTCGATAAAGTATCCTATAACATCCTCATTGAAAAAATGTTTAAATATGGAATTGACAAAAAATTAGTTATATGGATTCACAACTGGCTTAATGATCAAGAAATACTAAATGGCCGCACATTGAAGTGGATGAAAGTCAAAAGTGGGGTGTTGCAATGCTCTGTACTGGGTACTGTTCCCAGTACTGTTTAATATCTTTATGATCTGAACAACTCAATTATTGGGGAACTCATAACATTTTCAGATGATATGAAAATAGAAGGAACAGCCAACACCAGAGAGAAGAGTGTGTGTATTCAAAAGGATCTAGGCACACTCAAACAATGGGCCTAGGTGAACAGAAAGGTGTTCAAAAGGGATAAATGAAAAGTCCTACATCTGGGTAAAATAAACGTAAAAAGCATATATAACATGGGAGGAATAAAACTAAGTGACAGTACTAGGGAAAAGGACTTAGGCATAATAGTAGATCCCAAATTTAACATGAGCTAAGAGTGTGGTGCTGCAGCTAAAAAGGCTAACAAAATTCTGGAATGTATCAAGACAAACATTAAAGGGAACCAACCAGCCTAATTTGGGACTGTAAAGTGAAGCCAGAGCCTTTCAGGCACTGGATACTGAGTGCAATCATACCTTTACTTCAATGATTACATGTATGATTGCAGAGAAAACTTTTATCAAACACTGGGAAAACAGTGCAGCAAATTAGCAAAATGTGCAGCACAGTATCACCATGTGGGGTTCGGTTTATTTTTTAACTCCCCGTGGTCTCTAAGGCTGGGGTCACACATAAGCCCTCAGTCCGTTTTTGGCTTCATTTTTGTTCATTTTTTTTTCTAAGTCCAAAAACTGACAGAAAAACGCATTGGATGTAATAAACACCCTGTGCGTTTTTCTCTGGAGCTCAAAACATTGCTCTGTCCGTTTTTGAGCCAAAAACGCAGTAAACAGCATTTTTGGCATCAGTTAAAAAACGCATGCGTTAACGCATGCGTTTTTTTAACATGGGGCCCTATGGGAAACGCATGCGTTAACGCATAGCACATATAGGCATCTGCGTTAACGCATGCGTTAACGCATATGCGTTTTTCATGAAAAAATGACTAAGTCCCAAAAACGTTCAGAAGTGCAGGAGGCTCAAAAAGCACCCTATAAAAAACGGATTGGTGATGAAAAGGACTTCCAAAAACGGATTTCTATGTGTAACCCCAGCCTAAGCCAGACCCTCCCTCCATCTCCTGCTCCTCCTGCACTCCTGTGAGTCACAAGCAGGAGACCCCCCCCCCTCTCAGTTCTCTTCTCAGTCACAAATCCAGGAGAGGAGAGACCAGGACAGATCACAGATGACAATAGCGGCAATCTGTCCTGAACTGTTCAATGAGACAGATTAGGACACACAGAGACTGGAGGGGGTGGGGTCGTTTTCTACAGAGGGAGGGAGAGATGGAGGGATGAGGATTTGCCTTAGAGCCCACAGGGAAGTAATAAAAATAAACCCAACCCCACACAATGACGCTGTGCTTCCCAATGCTAGTTTGCGCCACTGTTTTCCCTGTGTTTGATAACAGTTTTCGCTGCAATCATGCATGTAATCTTTGAAGTAAAGGTATGATTGCACTCAGTATCCCAGAGGCTGCAAGGCACTGGCTTCACTTTTTAGTCCTAAATCCTGCTGGTTGGTTCCCTTTAATGCTAGATCAAGAGAGGTAAATATTCTCTTATACCCTGCCCTGTTCAGACCCCAACTGGAATACTGTGTACAGTCCTGGGTCCCCCAATTCAAGAAAGACATCTATATATTAGAGCAAGTTGACAGAAGAGCTACCAAGATGGTAAAAGATCTGCAAACCATGTCCTATGAAGACCAGATAAAAAAACTAGGAATATTTAGGTTGCAAAAGAGAAGGCTGACAGAAGACAAATCAGTCTACAAATATCTAAAAGGTAGTCACAGTGCAGAGGGAACTACCCTGTTCTCATTAGCACAAGGAAGTATAACAAACAATGGGATAAAACTATAAGGAAGGAAAATCTTTCTGACAGTGAGGGCAGTCAGAGAAAGGAACAGGCTGCCACGAGAGGTTGTGAGCTATCCATCAATGGAATTCTTCAAGCGGAAGCTGGTTAAACATATAGGTGTCGGTCTGGCCTGCCGGGGTACCGGGTAAACCCCCGGTAGGCCCGCCCCCTGCCCTTGCTGTCATTTAAAAAGTGTGCACTGCAGCCATCCACAGTGCACACAAAACAAGGCCGCCCACAGTCCCAACCCAAAGGTGATGACAGCGCAAGCCCCCTGCAGCTCCTGCTAACCTGCAGGGCTGCCTCTAGGAATTTCGGGGCCCCTGACTGCCGAAGTTTTGGGCCCCCTGAGACTCCGCCCAGCCTCCACCTGGCTCCGCCTGGCTCCGCCTCCACTCATACTTCGCCTCCACCCATACTTCGCTTCCACCCTAACATACATTATATTTATAGTGAAAATTTGGAACAGCACCAAAAATTACGTCAATTTATGTGCAAAGCTTTCCCAACCAGCAATCCAGATCGTTCCTTACAATAGGGTAAAAAAAGGAAAAACAGCACAAAAAAATAGAAAAAAGAGGACTTTATTGCTCAATGCGTGGCCACACCATATACTATAATGCATCCCCCATAACCTTCCTTATAGTAGTATAATGCACCCCCATAGTCCTCCATATAGTATAATACACCCCCATAGTCCTCCATATACTATATTGCACCCCGATAGTCCTCCTATATTATATTGCACATTACATAGCTTCCCACCAGTGTATTCATTGATTAAAAAAAAAGGAAATACGGTACCTCTCTTATCGGTGCTTTGGTCACTACAGCATCTGCTGAGTTGCAGATGGCAGACAGTGACAGCCAGGACTCTGCTGCCAGCAGAGGCAGCCGGGACTATAGAAGCGGCATCCGGGGGGGCTGCCACTGGTACACACACTTCGTACACACACGTCTGTGCTCCGTACACCTCGTACATACACGGCTCCTCTCTGTACACCTTGTACACATTCGGCTCTGCTCTGTACACCTCGTACACATGTGGCTTCTCTCTGTACACCTCGTACACACTCGGCTCCATTCCATACACCTCATACACACTCGGCTCCGCTCTGTACACCTTGTACACACACGGCTCTGCTCTGTACACCTCGTACACATGTGGCTCCGCTCTGTACACCCCGTACACCCTCGGCTCCATTCTGTACACCTTGTATACACTCGGCTCTGCATAGTACACCTCGTACACGCTCGGCTCCGCTCCGTACACCTCATACACACAGCTCAGCTCCGTACATTTCGTACACACGCGGCTCCGCTCCGTACACCTTGTACAGACTCGGCACCACTCCGTACACCTGTTACATATGCGGCTTCACTCTGAACACCTCATACTCACACGCAGCTCCACTCCGGATGTCCCGTACACACGCAGCTCCGCTCTGGACGCCCCATGCACACGCACCTCCACCCCGTACACATGTGGCTCAGCTACATCCACAGGACAGCATAGTCCTGCATACACTGAGGAGCTGATCATGTGATTCCTGACTCCTTCGATCAATGTGACATCATCACAGGTCCTGTAAGCACAGAGCAGCCATATATCTAGTGTGTGACTCTACAGGTGGAGGTATATGCACAGTGCACATTCCCCATTACTGGACACAGTAACCCTTCATTTCTGGAGATAGTGTCTACCTTCCTTCTTTTCCCCAGTTTTGCCAAGTGTATATCTACAGTAATATAAGCCTGGATGTGTCATGTATACAGGGGAGGTCACTCTGGTTTGGGGACAGATGGCCGGGGGGTGGCAGTGGCTCAAAATGGCTGGGCGCTGGCAGTGGGTGACAAAGAACAGCCTGACCACGTGTGCTGGCCTGGCGGGGTGGGCGGCCCTCCTTGCTCCAAATGGCCACTCCCCCCACCAACACAGCCGGGCCCCCACTGCCCCTGTTCCAATGGCCATGCCCCCTCCAATGACGGGCGTGCCCATGACACCAGGCTGACCTGTCAGGCCTTGGCGGCGGCCCTGTGTCCATATGAAAATGATAAATAATGTCTAAAAGAACACAATGCACAGTCGTATTGGTACATGATATACAGCGTGTATCGTATAGTCGTATTAGTGCATGATATACGATCTATTGTTCAGCGATGAATCAGGCCTTTGCCGTGTCTCTTGTTTTACAGATATAATTAGGCTGAGAACTATCTAAAGGGTGCCACTATGATGAAGTAGATGGGTTTATTAATTATAAAGTAAAAGTGCTCTAAAAATATAAAAAAAATAAAATATTTTAAGCAACGTTCACATGCATTGTTTTTTTGCAGCCTTGTTTAATGCAAATTAAAAGCTTCTTTTTATAGTACCAGCAAAAGCTATGAGATTTCAGAAATCTCAGGCACAGGCATGTCCTTTTTTCCTGACTACATTTCAGAACTGCAGCATCATTTTAAGTCTGCATCATGTCGGTTCTTTCAGAGTTTTTGCAGCGTTATTTCATATATAGGAGGCAATGAGAAAGTGAAAAAATGGTACATTTTTTCAGTGTTTTTGGTCAATAAAGTAAACAAAGCATACGGTAATCTACAGCCAAAAGACAGCCACAAGACGCATTGTGAACACACCGTTTCTAATACCAAGAGTACAGGTATTGGGTGCAGGGAAAAAAATACAGCAAAAACGTTGCATGTGAACATAGTCATAGACTTAAAGTTGAACTTCTATTGCAGTGACAGTAGCTATAAAGGCCACTTTACACGTCGCAATATCGTTCAGATATTGCATACGATTTCACGGGAGCGCGCACGTTTTTGGCACTTGTCCAAGATCGCATAGTAGATGTCACACAGGGAGATATCGGCAGGCAATGCAACTACGATGTGGTACGCCCCTTTTTCACACCGTGCCTGAGCAACCCAGGGAACGACCATTTAACATTGGAGTGAATAGGGGAAGTTGCACTCCAAATCATAGTTGCGCTGTCACACAGTACAATCCTGCCAGATCGCCTAGCCAATATTGCACAGTTGAAGAGCATGCACAATCCAAAAACGATATCGTAGTTGCATAGTGTTTGAGTCGCGTTGCCAATTTACACGACACCAAGCACGAACAATATCAACTGCAACGCCCCTACCACGTGACCTTTTATCGCAGTTGCGTTGCGATATCGCGACGTCTAAAGCAGCCTTAAGAATGTTTATCCAAGTAGAAGCCGGAATCTACTCATTAGTCTGATCTTCTTTTCGGAGCTTTATTTGCACAAAATATGGAAGTTTTCCTTCAGATAAAATCAAAATTAGGCCTGTTTCACATCTATGCGCTCCTGCACTAGGCTGCCCTGCCTGCCCTGTGCCAGCACAAATACAAGCACAGGGCCATTTAGGGCTTGGGGCAGCCTAGAGCAGGAGCGCATACATGCCCTGCATTAGCTCTCAGCTGCGCTCGGTGCCCCCATTATCTCCTATGGCCGAGCACAGCTGAGCTCGCGCTCTGCCAGTGGGAGGCACAAGTGAAACTGGCAGAGCGCACGGCGCATGCGTCCGCTCTGATGCACCCGGAAACACCTCATGGGGCGTTTCCGGGTGCGTCAAGACCAGGCGCATGCGCCGTGCGCTCTGCCAGTTTCACTTGCGCTTCTCACTGGCAGAGCGCGCGCTCAGCTGTGCTCGGCCATAGGAGATAATGGGGGCACCGAGCGCAGCTGAGCGCAAAGGGGCACTAGGTATGCGTTTACAGTGACTGTAAACGAGGCCCCAAAGTGCCCCCAATCACCTCTGCGCCTGCAGCTACGCCAGCGCGACCAGGCAGGTGCAGGTGATGTGGCCAGGCGCAGAGGTGTGAAACAGGCCTGAGATTTCCCGCTAAGGGATCTTCATGGAGCTCAACTCCTGATTTGTTTATGGGCAGGGAGAGCGGTCTCCTTTGAGGAATGTTTAGATATAGGAGGCACAGACACGTGTGGGAACCCGCGTGAGATTATCAAAGTTTACTATGCATAAACAGATGTAATCTGCTGAGCTAAGATTGAATACACATGGTATGGTAGATTTGCTAATATTGTCCGGATGAGACTAGCCTCATGGAGGTAAGAAGCAAACTGAATTGCGTTTTCTGATTTTCTAATGTATCTTATAGTAATTATAACATTAAAATGAGTATGACAGTAGGATCAACTCACCTAAGGAGTAGTATAGCCACCATGGAGGCAGAACTAGCAGTCACCCGGGCCCTGCACTCTGATCTGAGGGGCCACCTGGACTGATTGCTTCTCCTTAGGCTAGGGTCACATTTGGGAGCTTGCAGCCATTGGAAGTATGCATTAAAGGATCATTTTTTCCCCTTGCCATTTTTATGGCATGTTTTTTCATATTTAGCACGAGTTAACAGATGATACATATATGTACCATGTGTCAAGGCATGCATTTTCCATAGACTCCCATGTTAAAAAAATGCATGCGTTTCTGCAAAAGCACCAAAAAACGCTGAAGACCGTGTTTTTTTGGTGCACTTGCAAAACCGCATAGCGTAAAACCCATTGCACTTTTGTAATGTGTTTTTGTATTGGAGTCTATTGGAGTTAACGCATGCATTTTTCAAGATTTGCACATGAAAATAGAGCATGCATTTAGCAAATGCATGATTCAAGTCTGACCCTAGCCTAACTATATCGCACACTGTGCCAATACAATTAAACTCTATGACAGAGTAGGGAGACTCGATCTCCCTGCACTGCCGCTCTTTGCTGTGTACTGCAGCTTACAAAACAGTAGGTGCAATGTGATGACATCATGACACGGACGTTTGACATCACAGCATTTGTCTGCCTGGGACCTGCCTCTGTCTACTGCTGGACTTGCTGGGGTAAGGTGAGTATATAATTTTTTTTTTCTTTTAAAAGTGTGTTATTGCAAGAATTTGTGGAGTCCCCTCAAAAATAGTGGAACTACTAACGAGGCCACTATAGATAGTAACTAAAGGAGTCATCATACATAGCAGGGGCTACTAAGGAGGCTATCACAGACTGAGGAGCTACTAATGGGGTCATGACATTGTGGGAGCTACTAATGAGGCTATGATGCAGTGTGGGGGCTATGGAGGGGGTCAGCATATGTGTAGGGGCTACTAAGAGGGTCATTATACAGTGTGGAGGCTACCGAGGGGCCCAATAAAGAGTGTGTGGGCTACTGAGGGTTCCATGATACAGTATTGGGGCTACTAAAAGGGCCATGATACAATGTAAGGGTTATTAAGAGGGCCATGACACAATTTAGGGCTACTAAGAGGGCAATGACACAGTTTAGGGGCTACTAAGAGGGCCATGACGCAGCGTGGGGACTACTAATGGGGTCATGACAGTGTGGGGGCTACTGAGGGGAACATCATACAATGTGGGAGTTACTGAGGTGGGTCATCATATAGTGTGAGCCTAATGCAGGGGCTACTATACACTGTAGGGGCATCATGCTGTGTATAGGGAAGCTGTACGGGGGAAGACTCAGGGCAATATTAAATGTTAAGTGGGCATCTATTGTCATAGGGACACTCAGGTTATTGTGAATGACAAAGAGGCATACAGAGGGCATTATTACTTTCCAGGGGTAAAAATGTTGCCACTGTTTTGTAGAACACTTGCACAGGGCATTAATATATTATAGAGGTTTATTTTACCATCTAGTGGTCACACAGTACCGCACAGCAGGTGCAGTAACAGGGACACATAAGGCAGCTCAGTATTGGAAACAGATGGGGACAGTGGCGGACCTAGTGCCAAGAGGGCCCTGGTGCAGCAGCTGATGGTGAGGAGTGGGGGGGTGCTAGCGGATGTCGGCGAGGAGCGGGGGGGGAGGGATTGCTAGCGGATGTCAGCGAGGAGCGGGGGGGGCGGTGGTGCCAGCGGATGTTCGGGAGGAGCGGGTTGGTGCTATTGGTGCTGTGGCTCCTACTTGGCCGCGCAGTCCTGGGAGTCGGGCGGCAGAGGAGGGGCGGAATCAGCCGAGGGAAGCAAGAAGCTTCCCTCAGTTAACCCCCTCTACTCTGACACAGGGTCATGGGGGTTGGCTGGGGGCCCCCCTGCAGGCTTGAGGGGCCCCCTAGCTGGTCGGGGCCCTGGTGCAGCTGAACCAGCTGCACCACGGTAGGTCCACCCCTGGATGGGGACCGTGCTGGAAATGTGAGAAGTCAAATGTGTCTTTGTTGTCATCTCTGTAGATAAAGGTTTACGTAAAGATGTTTTCATGTTGATCTGGACCAAATGGAAAAGATGGAAAAAGTGAGCAACTCCATCAGTAAGAATGTTATAACTGTACCGTAATCTTTTATGTGTTCTGCAGGATTGATATCCACTGTATGGCAGTAATCTCAGTGTTGGCCCTTATATAGGGAATTTTTTAGTAACAGCTCTGTCATCAGCTGAGGTTCACTATTAGGGTTCACCATCATAGTTGTAATCAGGTTTACCTGCTTAGGGACCTACTTACAAGTTTTGCCCCCGAGTTTGTTCCCAGTGTTCAAAATGCATGTGCTGATGCCCTGTCCCATTTTAATTGGCAAGAATTTCATCATTGATGCCAAGTGCGGACCAGCAGGGCAGAGCGTGGGATGTGGGAAATCCTGGAGAGCATATGATGTCCCTCATCAGAGCATCAGTGACACTGTCAACATGGAACTGTTATGGTATGGTGTGAGGAGAGTGGTGTGAATTGATAAGTCATTCATCAGAGACACAGGACCTGAGAGGCTTTTAGGGAAACTTAGTTTCTTATACGAACCAGCTCAGAAATGCTGTGGCTCTTTGCAGGATTTTGGACTTAAGTTTCCATTTGCGTTTGCGTGAGTTTTTCCACGCGACCAATGCTATCCTAGGGTTGCAGCCAGGATGATGCACCCTCCACAGGTAGGACCAGTCCCCAGGGCTTCCGTGTGGATGAAAAGAAGGAAAATAGTCAGTATTCCCAGGCAGCCTCCAGCTGCCAGCTCACCGCAGCACTCAGCCCTGCTCCGTGTGCACAATTAAGAGTAACACGCAAGTCTGAGCTTTTACCGGGTCTTACTGAAACTTTGCAGTTCTTACAGTACAGTCAGTACACTGGCGGCTCCGGTCACTGATTAGCAGCTGGGACGGCTCGTCAACAGCACCCCCTCTCTGGTTCCTCTCGGGCCTCTGCTCTCAGTCCCGCGCACAGACTACAGTCCAGCAGTCACGGGCTTTTCATGAAGCACCCTTATGGGCCTCCGAGCCCTTATTTGACGGCCTTCCCTTCGTAGTGCCAGGGGTTGGGTCCATGACATAAAGACCCCGCACGCCGCTGGAATTTGTGGGAGGGGCCTGTAGCTTCTGTGCCACTTCAACAGAGCCTGAAGTTACAAAAATGAGAGGCGCAATCTTGAATAATACTCGGTGGTCTAATGGGGATAAATTGTTAGTGGCGGTAATCACCACTCACCTGGACTGGTTGTGCTGTCCGTGCACAACCACGGTGTCAGCGTGTAGCTGCTGATTCCTATGTATCGCTCCAAGCGTCACCACTCCCAGCCGCCTCCTCAGGTCACGTGTTCTGCTTAGGTCTTCTGACCAGGGATTTTTCTGACATCAGGGCAGGTTCTAAATAATACCAGAATTTCTGCCTTTGTTCACTTCAACAGAGCCGCCACACTGGTTCCGGCCCAGTACCTCAGTGTCCCAGCTGATCCGGACACACCCTGGACCCTTACTTGCTTCCCTTGGTACGCAGCCTGGGACCTGGGCTAGCCATACGGTGGCACAGGCTGCCGGGTCTGGGTTCTTCCTGTCTGGTGTCCCAGTTCACTAGACTGCTGGGTGTCTCGGCTTAGGTGTCCTTTTCTCTACTTTTTCCCTCTCCCTCCAACCTAACTTAGTGTTCCTGGGTTTCATTCCAGTTCCTCCACCCCTTACTGGGCTCCTTCCTAACTCTCCACCCTCCACTTAGCTCCTCCTGCTATCCCTTGCCTGACATGAAGTAACTACTACTAGGGATCGGTGAATGTGTTGGGTGTTTGTGCAGGGTGACCAACTTACCAGTCTCAGCTGCTATACCACTTAGTGGCGACCGGTCCGCAGGGGTGCCACACTCCCCCGAGCAAAGGTTAGCACGTCTTTGTGCTTTGGACCCGGTACGGGTATTAAATAAGCTCATTTTTTAATTTGTATGCATATAAACAACAACATTATAACAAGTTACAAGTTTTTTTCTTTTCCTTGCCATAACGGAAGGCACGTGACTTTAATGTTATGATAACAAAGAAAAACACTTCTTATTTAATCTATGGGGTAGGGAATAAAAAAAAAATAGAAAAAGTGCAAGAAAAACAAGTCCACAGTTTCGCAATTGTCTCTTCGCTTTCGTCGTTGTTAAGGTTCGGGAACCCACCAGCAGCAAAACCCGTTGCAAGCCCTGGGTGCGGTGACAGGGACTAAACTGACCGATTCTTCGGCCGCGACAGTGGGTTTTAAGCAATGAGGTCACAAGTGCTAAAAGTTCTTTGATGCAACAATGTTCATGCAACAGTTCAATTCTCATTTATAAAATACACCATAAAACCTGCTGTAAAACTAACAGGGTGCATACCGGGATGTGCTAACTATATACATGATAGTCCGGGTTACGCATCGTCCATACCTCAAAGTCTTTTTAATCAAGGAGCAACACACTCACACGGGGAAGAATTGGAAAAAACAAAGGAAAATTGCTGATAACTCACTCATACTGCCCATAGCCTGTCTGGGGCTTACGGCTTCCACCACATGATCTGATCAGGTGCAGGGAAGGCCCGAACCATATGTTCTACTCGATCACAACGACGACAGATCGGCTGTCCAGTGGCATCAAAGCAATCCGTGTCCTTCCCCACGTCGCGACGGTGAAACATCTCCGAGTCTGGAAGCACCAGGGGGAGCAGTGATCACGGACTGCACTGTTTCAGTCAGCCCAAACACACTCTTGTGCGAATCCCAAAGACCGTTCCAGAGTTCTGCAGGGGGCGTCGGTCCCAACCTCCGGCCGATAGTACACCCCAGCAGGGCACCCTCAGTAGTCAATCTCCTCGCCGATTGCACCGGCCCCAATCTCAAGCCTTGGTTCGCTCTCCGACCTCTCTCGGTTCAAGGAGGCAGTCATGCCGCCACTTCCCGCTTAGTCGCTTTCTCCAGGAGTGCCTGCTACCAGTGCTTTACAATTTCTAAGTGAGTGCACTCTAGCTGACGACTCAGTCTAGTAACCTCCTCGGATAACAGAGCAGGGTCTATCCCCGGCATCGAGCTCTCCATCGGCGAGTCAGGACACAGTTCTGGAATTTGGTCGACCTCTGGGGAATTGGGAAAGTCCACTCGACGCACCCCATGCCCCGCCATTGCTGGGCCTTCAAACACCCAATGTTGGCACTCACTCTCTCTGCTCCTCGTGGCGTAGTCGTCTCTCTCTCTCCCTTCGTGGGCGTTGCTGTTCACAGTCGTCGTTGGCCAACACACCCACGGGTGGGGTTACACAGTCTTTGAAGCCACTCTCCCACCTATGAAAGAATGGAAGGGGTGTGGGCATCTTTTTGCGCCTGTTGGTGGCCTGGCCCACGATGAGGAGCTGTGGCACGCCCCTCTGCCAGCACATAATTCAAGTCCTTCAGGGCTGCCATAGCCTTGGGCGCCACATAACGTACTTGTCCTCCAGGTGTCCAGAGGAACATACCGTATTGGCCAAAAGATGGTAGAAATTTTATGAAGAAATTAGTTAACATCTATGGAGATTACTGATGAGAGTAAGGCTAGGGTCAGACCTGTGTGCAACGTTTTGGGCTGCATTTGCAAAGACGCATGCGTTTTGCGTTTTCTAAAAATGACATGCGTTTTGCATTGAAATCAATGGGTGAGTTTTTGATACGTTTTTTTTTTGTAAAAATGCAATGGAAACGTAAACGCAGTCAAACAAAGCCCATAGAGAGATGAGAAGAGGGCCTACATGTCTGTGGTTGTTTCAGTTTGGGAATTAAGAGGGAAAGGTTATGTTCAAGCTAAAGGTATATCTGCAGTCTACTGTTGGTCAACACTCCGATTGTAAAGAGGGCTGGCTCCCTCTCCTTGTGGGTCCCACTACCTGCCATTTTTGGGTGATCTTTGCTGCACTATTGTCATTGCTCTTCTTGACGATTGTGTCCGATCTCTCCCTGTATTGGTGTTTGTCGCTCACCCTTTTTGTACTTCCCTTGGTTTTTTCCTACTGCTTTGTAACTTTTTCCAATTTTTCAGTTCACAATGCCAAACAATAAAATCACTTTTTGCATTCAGGAACGCTTGTGTGGACTCCTCTTGGTATGTAATTGGGCAATAGTGCCCTTTATTTCTCTTGGTTTTCGTGTCTTTAGATTTATTATACAGCTTCCGAATTTTGCTTTTTGTTAGATCTTTTCTATTATGTAATTTGATATTAGTGGTGAGGTGTTACGCCCCTAGTAATTTATTAAATGTTGGTATTTTCAAATAAGTGCCCGTCATTGTCCTGCCTATTAAGAATAAGATTCTCCTGACTTTTTAAATTTATGTCTAGCCCAGTAGCTCTAAAGCAATGGATTTATAGCGCCATCTAGTGGAACATCGATGGAAAAGTAAGCACGATTTTGGAAACAAATCGGTTAAAAATCTTGTTTGGTCAACCAGAATCATGACACTTCTCAGGCTATATTCACGTTGCCTTTCTGCTGCATTTTTTTTTTTATTTTGCTTTATGCAAATTAAAAGGTTTTTTTTATACAATAGCACCAAAAGTTATGACATCTCAGAAATCTCATGCACATGATTACGGTACTTCTTTTTTTCCGTACTGAATTGAAAAATTATTGCTTGTTTTTATTTTTTGTTTTTTTTATTTGCAGCATATCAGTTTTTTTCAGTTTTTGCGGTGTACCGTATGTTTTTTAATACCATTAAGAGGAATGAGAAAGTGTAGAAACTTTTCAAAAACACAACCATGCATTTTTTGGGTGTGTAAAACTAACTTTATCAAACATATACTGTTGACAAATGGCACATATAACCCGTGCTAAAACCAGATAATAACTGTAACTTACATGAAATTCCTGTACAAATAAAAAGGAATGACTTCCCTTCTAAAAAGAAATATTGCCACTAATATAAACACTTGATTCTAAAACCAAAAGGAGAATTACTCATAATCTGTATTTAAACACATACATAACTTTTTATAGCAAAACAAAAAGAGAAAAAAAATATTATAAACTGAATACGGTAGGAAGGGCAAAAGTAAAATATTACTAATAGAGATTACTATTGAGATATTGAATGCGACACGAATTGTGCAAAAATCTACTTTGCTTCATAAAAGCCCATTCAGGGTCGAAATGTCACTGTATATGGCAGAATAAGCTAAGACTTTGTTGACCTTCTTCACAGCATTTTGGTGCTGTCTGGATGTTCTTTATTCTACGTGTACATGTGACTAGCCCAGGGTATGGGGACTCGGGTATCTGGGCCCTCTGCTGCGGTAGGGATGTCACTGGTGGCCTGCCCAGACCCGTGGCTCTGGTGGTCAACTAAAAAGGGGTAGTTGGAATGGGAATTAAAGTTTTTAAGTTTATCGTGACCCCACCCACAGATTCTGGTGATGTAGCACCAGCGCCGCTTCAGACCTCCGGAAGGCGATGGTACAGCAGTCGAGATGGTACAGCTCCCTGCAGTTAGAGCTGGCCCTCCGCGGCAGGGATGCACTTGTAGTGATGGAAGTGCTGATGATGGAGATAAGTAAGATGCAGTGCAGCAGTGAATCAGCACACAGAGACTCTGTCACTCTACCCGGGTACTTTACTGGAACAATGCTGATGGTGGTACAGTTCACAGAAGACAACCATTGTTAAGTAAGGATAGCCGTCAGAATAGTCAGAGTGGGCTGCAGAATCCCTTGGAGTCTCCCGTGGTATGCCGTCCTTGTCTCTAACCCGTGTCCTGCTGCTACTGCCTGTCCGGGAACAGCCTGCTTAGTACCAGACCCGATTGAGGTGCTTCCTGAGTATCCCAGCTTCCTGCTCTCCTCTCTCCTGCAGTGGATCTCGACCTCGGTGGGTTATCCTGGTGTGACTGGTTTCCTTTCTGACTGGGTGTCGGGGCCGGTAGACGGACCCGCGACCGTTGGTGTTACGGCTCAGGAGCTGGACTCCCTGTGCCGCGTCTTATGAACCGGCAAGCCGGTGTATGGACCATGGTTCCCTCCCTGAGTATGGACCCCCTCCTTTAGTCTGAGCTGCCTGTTCTCTCTCTCCAGGCTCCCTCTCTGGGAATCTCCTTTCTCTCTCTCAGAGGCTCCCCATGCTCCGTCTTTCCTCAGTACCGACTAAAACTCACTGTATGTCCTCCCTCCTCCCCTAACTCCCCCCCTCTAGGGTACGGGCCCAAAACCATCTATTGTAGGTGGGTGTGTGGGAGTCTAGGATGAGTTCCTCCTGCAAATCCTACATTCCACTGTGACAGGGATAACCGCACACTCATTTATGGGTGTGTGGAGCCCCAGGCGGGACTAGGGTACTCGGTGCCGGACCGTACGGTACTGGGGATGTCACGGGTGGCTTGGTCCGGACCGTGTCCCTGGGCCCTCACAATAAAAGGGGGGAATTATTTACAAGGGGAATTGTCACGGGTGACGCCACCCACTTGGTGCGGCCAGTGATGGGGGGCCGCCGCTGCTGCAGAACCTCCGGGTGTGATGTGAGGGCAGCGGAGATGGTATAGTTCCAGTGGGGAGAACTGTATCCCCCGGGGCAGTAAGGGTTTAAAGTCTATTGGGGTTATAGATGGTGGAAGAGGGGTTGGAGGACACACACTCACGTTTGGTAGACACTGCAATTCTCTTCTTCTCCTGATGCTGCAGAGCTGACAGGCTGGATCTGTAGGGAGGAATTGTCTCTGTGCTGAATCTGGAGCAAAGGTCGCAATCAATACACAGACTCCAAAGCTGTTTTCCAAGGCTTTACTGCTGATATTATTGCAGATTATAGTCCACGGAGTCTGTAATGGGGCTGAGCTCTCTTCCCACACCCTGTCCGGGTCGTCGGCTTCCTTGTGCTGCACTGTGTGTGTGTCCTGAGCTGCTGCTTCTAGCTAAGCTGCTGGGATTCCTCACATCTCTCTGTATGCTGCTGGTACCACTTGGCTAGGCAACTTGAGTCCTCTATGCTGTGCTGACCCCTCCGTGTTGCTTCGCTCTGGTACTAGGGGGCATCTAGTGATCCCACTGTTCCTGGATTCACTGTGCTCTTGGTGCCAGACACAGTACCGGATCCGGTGTCCGTCTCTGTGCGTACTTCTGGGGCAAGTGATGGTGTCACTCTAGCTCCCAGACGTGTTCCTCTGTCTTTCGTTCTCCTGTTCCTCTGACCCTTGCTAGGTCTGCACTGAGCTAACTCTGCTCTGCCCTCTTCACAGCACTACACCGTGCTGTACGGTCTGAGCTCTCCCTCATGGGCAAGAGTATATAAGGGAGCAGGGGGTGCTCCCCCTATTGCCCAGAGGTGGTAGTGTTTGTCAGTGTGTAGTGGGGGAGAGAACCCATGTGATGTTATTGTGGCACATTAGCCCATGGGGTGCCACAGGTGCAGTACCCCAACTGTGACGCCTGACCAGTGGGGCGCCACACATGTTCCTGGTGGGGAATGAGAGCTAGGCTATTGTTTGCATCACCATCACGGGTCAAATGAAAGCTATATAAGAGGACATACCATGTGCTAATATCTCATGTCGGCGCTCGATTATCAAGAAGGGTCCAGGGGTGCCAGCATATAATTCGAGGTCAAGGGATGTGTGCATGCAGCAAAAGAGCACTCTTCCAGATGGTGCTCCACCACGTCCTCTCTCCCCTGGCCACAGCTGTACAGCTATGTATGTTTTTTAACTTTTAATTTTCTGCTTTACGTCACCTGTCGTATTTACTGCATCATCCTTCCCTGTATATGCATATGATGAGCCCAGGGCTACTGGTACTCGGATACCAGGCCTGGGTTTGGTGGATTTAACTGGGGAAATCACGGGTGGTCGGGTTCCCGGATCCATGCCCTGGCTGTCACTTGTTTGAGGGGGGAATATTTACAGGGAATAAAGAGTACGTGATGCCACATGTGGTACCTGGTAATTGAGACACCAGCGCTGCGGATGCCGGCCGCTGAGGTGATGTGATGCAGCTCAGGGTAGTACAGCTCCCGACAAGCGGAGCTTTACCTCAGGCCAGCGGGGAGGATAAGGGGAGTAGTAGTCCTCACCTCTGTAACGATGCTGTAGGCCCTTGAACGGTGGATGGATGAGACCAGACACCGGATTCAGCTTTGATGTCACTTTACTGGTACCAGGCTCTTAAAGTACACAGATACACCGGGTTTTCTGGGGGTTGCAGATATGAATGTGGAGAACAATTGCAGTGTCCCTCAGAGGTGTCCTTCTTTATCTTCTCTGGTCTCTTCCCCTACCACTTCCTAGACAGAGCTTGTACACTAATCCCTGGTCTGGTACTTTTAAGATACTTCTGACTACTTTCCCATGCAAACGGGAGAGAGGAGTCTGACCCCTCCCGTCACAGGCATTAAGTGCCTCTCTTAAAGCGTCTTGGACCTAGTTTGGGACTGAGGTCAGGTTATCTACACTTGTGGTGCTGAAGTCTTACTACAGCTCTCCGGTCTGCAGTCAGGGCTGAACCTTCACCAACCGCCTTGGATCCGGTACCGATATCAACCTGGGTTTCCAGCTGGCTCCAACCAGTCCTGGTTCACCCCCTTCTTAAGTCCGGGTTACCCTTCTTAAAAAAGGGAGACTCTCGCCACAGTTACAGGATCCACTGTGTGGTAATCCGTCGCTCTCCTTCACCGTCTGGACTGACAGGTCTTCACTCACTCCCTGTCTGACTGGAACTAACTAGAACCTTCTCTCTCCTGACAGGAACTAACTCCTCCCCTTAAACTCTGCTGACATCACCCACTCTCACTCTAAGCTCCACCCCCTCTGGACTTACTGAATATACAGTCCATTATTCTAAGGTGTGCTATTTATGGGCGCTTAAGTTTGGACTCTGCAATTCCCTCCACATCCAACACCGCTCGACATTACATTTTTATTAAACTGCAATACCTTTCTGAGGTGCCTAGCAAGAGAGGCGCCACATATATATGTATGTGTCTTCATCATTTGTGTGATTATTACCCTGATGAAGAGGCCATAGAGTCTCGAAAGCTTGCTTTGCTTTTTCTTACCATCTTTTCAGTTGGCCATTAAAATGTATCAACCACTGAGGACTCTCAGATTCTAATATTTTTTTAAACTTTGTGCTAAGAAAGGAAGTATTTTATCCGGAAGAGTGCTGCTCTGCTCCTTGGATTTATGTTCCTGCTGGACTACTTGCGATAATGACATGCGCCCCTCTAGGTATGTTTGCCTCATATCACCCCGAAAAGGTGCTGCAACTCATCTGTTTTCTCTGAGGGCTGGACAGGTAGCTAAGGAGCGGAGAGGGGGAAAAGTGTGCAATGATGGGGAGTGTAATTTTATATTTTTACATCTTACGTTTATTATAATCTGGGGTCTAGATAGCACCCAAAAGATAAGGGGCATTCAATTTGCAGAGAATTTGATTTCTCTGGAAAATAAGTGAGAAAAGGTGAATTTGAATTTTGCCAACTGCACGCATCTCTAATTACTAGTTGTAATATATATACCGTGTTTCCCCGAATATAAGACAGTGTCTTATATTAATTTTACCCCCAAAAGTCCCACCCTGACTTATTTTCGGGGTTTGTCTTATATTTCCCTCCCTAACCCTAACCCTAGCCCTAACCCTAGCCCTAAGGGTACCTTTACACGCCGCTACTGGATGGTGGCAACAACCGGGTGCTTCATGTGCACGAGCACGCACAAACGGTTGCAAACGGTAATCGCACCACCTTTACACGCCGCAACAAGGTGCGCTACAGTAGGTTACATCTATCTCTAGATACACCGCCGGGTGTCTCAAGTTACCTTCTGCCGAGCACCTTACCTCATTTACACACCGCTACAACAAGCTAATATGGGCGGACCTGGTGCAGCAGGGACAACACATAGGCGTGCCACAATTGTGGATTACGAGACGTCCGTACGCTGATAGGACAAAGCAATAACATCATGATTGGCCAGGCAGCGCAGGAGGCTGATTAATACATGACGCTCGAGCAATTGTGTAGTGTGACTGGTCAGCTCCTTAAATATGCCTCCCTATGCAGCAACAACCAATCGTAACGCAGGAGCTACCACCAATGATCGCTGATGGGGCGCGGTAACCCGGAGGCTGTGTCACGCCCCAGCTACGTACCAGGTACATAGCATGGTGTAGAAACAACCCTTCTGTTCCTTCTTTACACGCCGATACAGGTCGCAACAATCGCCTGGGTAGCCACCTGTTTTAGGGCAGTGCTCGGAAACAGGTGGCTACAACCGTCTTCACACGCCGCTACCACGGGTTGAATTGGCGGTGCAAGATACATTTCTCTCATGTACCCGGTTGTTGCCACCATCCAGTAGCGGCGTGTAAAGGTACCATAACCCTAACCCTAACCCAGGGGCATACACATACAGGGGCACACTCACACATACAGGGGCACACTCATACATACAGGGGCACACTGACAGGGGCACACTGACCTGGGCTCCTCCGACCACCGGGGACCGCAGCACATCCCAGGCATCCACATGCCTGAGGACCGCAGCACATCCCAGGCATCCACATGCCTGAGGACCGCAGCACATCCCGGGCACCTCCGACAGGCCCGGGCACAGCAGCACGCAGGCTGGGCATCGTCACACAGACAGCCCGGCCTGCACACGTGCCGCTGTCCCGGCCAATCACAGGCCAGGAGCTGCCTGGGGAGCCAATGACAAGCCAGACTGACGTCATGCAGCGCGATTGGCTTGCGATTGGCCTCTGGGCAGTTCCTGGCTTGTGATTGGCCGGGACAGCGGCGGGGGATTTAAAATACCCGCCCCGTTCACCCAGGCACCGGGAACACAGCGGGGGCACCGGAGACAGCAGCGGCAGCAGCGGTAAGCATGAGATATTCCCCTGGGTCCCCCCCCCCACCCCACCAAATTTTCCCCGAAAATAAGTCACTCTGTCTTATTATCGGGGTATGACTTATATTAAAAAAATTGCCCCCAGCCCTGCCCTGTCTTATAATCGGGGGTGACTTATTTTCGGGGAAACACGGTATATATATATATATATATATATATATATATATATATATATATGTTCTGTTCTCACTAAACGGGCCGTGGGCTCATAAAGCTGAACAGGCAGCTAAACTGGTATGCTGAGTCCAACAAGGAGACTGCTGATGAAGTCTGGGCTTTTATTGAGCATAGTAGAATTGTGGCGCCCCTGCAGTTTGGTCACCACAGAGGGGTACTGCATCCAATCCACAGGTGTAGTATATCTGGTCTCAGTAAACGGGATGGTAAGTCCAGACGCACATTAAAGTACCCAACACACCCGGTCCCAGGGACAGCTGGCGGGCATGAGAGAGGGAGGGCCCAGGTAGTCATTGGGATGGCGGGGAGAGAGGTGGAGGGTGGGAAGTTAGGAGGAGCAGTCAGGAAGTGGGACAGGAGACAAAAGGAAAAAAAGATCAGGAAGTAGTGGGTCAGTGGGTGTGGAGTCAGCTGAGGAGATAAGCAGAATGTGGGAGCAGTGAAAGGAGAATGACTTGGAGGACTTGAGCGGAGATGCGGCTGGTCCCGGGTCCCAGAAGAGCAAACTGCAGAGAGACAGAGGGAGCCCTAGGGACGCGGGAAGTGAGCGATCCACCCGTGCGCCCAGATCTGAAGTGAAGCGGAGGGTCAGGGAACTTGGTACCTGTCGCCCGACAGGACTCGTGGCTGCTGGATTGGGGAACTGTGCGCGGAAGCGCATGCAGGAGTTAGGCGAACAGGCAGCGCTGAGGAAGAGAACAATCCGAGAAGGGAGGAACATAAACAGGGTGCCCTGGACGAGCTATTCCGGTGGCTGAGGACTATCTGGACTGCAACTGAACCAGAACTGTACCCTGTGGTGCCAGCAGAGAAAAGCTAAGTAAACCGGGTTTGGAACTTTGTGTGAGACTGTTCATTTCCCTCCTGAGGATTGGTAGACTGATAACCCACGCATGCCGGAGGGCCCTGCATGTGAGCCGCTCCGATCCTTCCCTGCAGCCAGATTTGCCCCGCTATCCCGCCATTACCCAAATCCCTCCACACTGGATGCCCTGGGGATCCGCTCCTCCTATGGGGAGCGAAACCATCACAGCTGCCATCCCATCATCCCCAGAAGTCCCAGACCGCAGCGTCTGCCATCCATAGCGAAACACCATGAGTGGCGTCACGACAAACCAATCCCTAAAACCCGTTCTCCCCTTCTCAACGAATTCCCCTTTTTATTGACCGCTCTGGGGCCACGGGTCGGGTCCAGCCACCGTGACATCCCATCCCACAACGACGACGTTGGGCCCGATTCCGAGTACCCCACGGCTACCACGGGGCGAATCAGAATGATTTAGTGAAACTGGGGACAACAGGGATACATACAATCAGAGCATGAATGATACAGCAGAAAATACATATCACAGATATAGGGATGGGCGAGTCTACTCGCTAGGACTCGTTACTCTGCGAGTAGTAAGGGACTCGCAGGACTCGGTACTCTGCAAGTTTCCGAGCGATTGCTCGCACAGTAACGAGTCCAATGCAAATCAATGGCAATCCTAGTTTTGTCAGAGACTCTGACAAAACTAGGATTGCCATTGACTTGCATTGGACTCGTTACTGTGCAAGTAATCGCAGGGAAACTCGCACAGTAACGAGTCCGGCTGTCTGCTCTGTGCCGGGCTCGGGTCCTGCGGGCTGCCGCAGCTCCAGGGTCCTAGAGCCCGCCTGCTCTCCCTGTGTACAGACATGAATGTCTGTGCACAGAGATGATGTAGCAGAGCTGAGATTGTTCTCAGTCTGCTCACTCCCTGTGCATAGACATCTATATCTATGCACAGGGATGTAGCAGAGAAGATATCGTGTTTTGGACTACGTCGGACGGAAGAGGATTTTTTTTTTAAATAAAGATGGAGTCCCTAATGGCTTTTTTTTTTATTTCTAATAAAAAAAAATTTCTCTGTGTTGTGTTTTTTTTAAAACAAATTAATAGAAATTCATGGCGGTCATGTCTAATATTGGCGTGACCGCCATAAATTTCGAGCTTAGGGCCAGCTGATAATACAAAGCTGGCCTTAACCTCATTATTACCCAGTGAGCCACCCGCCACCAGGGCCACTGGAAGAACGGGGTTCAGCGCCAGAGGATGGCGCTTCAATGAATGCGCCATCTTCAGGGGCGGCTGCGGGCTGCAATTTGCAGCGGGGGGGTGCCCAGAAAGCTTGGGCCTCCCTGCGCTGCGGATTTCAGCCCCCAGCTGCTTAGCTGTACCTGGCTAGACATAGAAATTGCGCGGAGCCCCACGCATTTTTTTTTTATTATTTCATGAAATTCATGAAATAATTTAAAAAAAGGGCTCCCCTATATTCTTGTGTCCGGCCAGGTACAAATAGGCACCTGGGGGTTGGGGGCAGCCCGTCGCTGCCTGCTGGATCCGGCTGGTTCCAGAAATACGGCGAAGCCCACGTCATTTTTTTTCTGAAAAATCAATAAAACAATCCTAAAAAAGGGACTGCATCTTTCTTAACCCCTCGCCCATGGTCCAGGGGTTAATAAAGATGCAGTCCCTTTTATTTATATTGTTTTATGGATTTGTCAGAAAAAAATTTGATGTGGGCTTCGCCGTATTTCTGTAACCAGCCGAATCCAGCAGGCAGCGAGGGGCTGCCCCCAACCACCAGGTGCCTATTTGTACCTGGCCAGACACAAGAATATAGGGGAGCCCTTTTTTTTTATTATTTCATGAATTTCATGAAATAATAAAAAAAAATGCGTGGGTCTCTGCGCAATTTCTATGTCTAGCCAGGTACAGCTAAGCAGCTGGGGGCTGGAATCCGCAGCGCAGGGAGGCCCAAGCTTTCTGGGCACCCCCCGCTGCAAATTGCAGCCCGCAGCCGCCCCAGAAGATGGCGCATTCATTGAAGCGCCATCCTCTGGCGCTGAACCCCGTTCTTCCAGTGGCCCTGGTGGAGGGTGGCATACTGGGTAATAATGAGGTTAAGTCCAGCTTTGTATTATCAGCTGGCCCTAAGCCCGAAATTTATGGCGGTCACGCCAATATTAGACATGACCGCCATGAATTTCTATTAAATTGTTTTAAAAAAAACACAACACAGAGAAAAAAATTTTTATTAGAAATACAAAAAAAAAGCCATTAGGGACTGCATCTTTAATTAAAAAAATCCTCTTCCGTCCGACGTAGTCCAAAACACAATCTCAGCTCTGCTACTTCCCTGTCTGTGCTTAGACAGACAGGGATGTAGCAGAGCTGAGAACTGACCTGAGCTGCACTCTGCTGTCAGCCAGACTCGCTCTGCCTCTGGCGATTCCCGAGCAGTGACGGAAGTTAATTTATTCACTGCTTCTGTCAGTGTTCGGGAATCTCCGGAAAAAGCAGCAGAGACTTGGGGAGCGAGTCTGCAGCCGGCGCCGGCGGAGGCAGCAGTAAGTAGCCGGCCGGTCCGGTGCACCCCCCCACCCTCTCCACCCTCCCCCCCACTCCCCCCCACCCCCACATCAACCCCCCTACCCCTCCCCCAGTTCAATCCTTTATTTATCTTTTTTACTATTCTTTAAAAGCCAGCGGCTTTTTGCCGCTGGCTTTAAAAGAATAACATGGGGATTTGCAGGTTTTTCCTCTGCTGCCAGACCCCTTATAGGGTCCGGCAGCAGAGGAATCGCTGCAATACTCGTTCCCCATTCATTAACATTGGAATCGCTAGACTCGCAACGAGTAGTTTAGGATTCGCCCATCACTACACAGATAGCTATATCATATGCATGGAACATCTAGAAAGCTAGAGTCTAACCTACTAGACAACTGACTAAGCTGGGGTAACATTTTGAGTAGGTAATACATTTTGAGTAGGTTTACAGAGTTTAGTCACTAAAGGGAGCCGAAGTACATTCAAACAAACCTATTAAAGGAAAACATACAGTACATATTCCTACAGAGTAAACAGTGAATAATACAGATTGAATGCAGAGGCATAACCATATAATATATTTGTTTAAAAGGGAATCAGGCATGTCGCCCATGACCTCCAACCCAGCAGCATTTGTATTTCTTTCTGCAGCTTTTGACACTGTTGACCACCATCTCCTACTCTCCATGCTGCACTCCATCGGCATTAAGGACACAGCTCTCTCCTGGTTCTGTTCCTATCTTGTTGACCGCTCTTTCAGTGTAAGGTTCACTGGCTCCACTTCCTCTCCTCTTCCTCTCACTATTGGGGTCCCTCAGGGCCCTCAGAGTCCTTGGCCCTCTTCTCTCTCTACATGGCCCCGATTGGACGCGTCATCAGCAGATTTGGCTTCCAGTACCATCTTTATGCTGCTGACATACAACTATACACTTCAGCCCCTGACCTTACCCCTGCGGTATTAAAGGGAACCTGTCACCCAAAATCACCCTTGTTAGCTGTAAATACATGTCCCTGAAGCATAACACCACAGTCCTACACATCCCTTTGTGGTGTTTTAGTTCAATATGAAAGTGCACTTTAGTCGTTTCAAAACTTACAAAATCCGTGGCAGTGGGGCGTTCCCAAGCCTTCTTGTCTATGAGGCGGTTCCCCTGTGCCGCTGTATTACGCCCTAATGGGCGTTGTTTCAAACTTTGTAGCGCGGGCACGATTCATAATATCGCGGCCGCGACGTCACGGTCATGTGATGCCGTGACGCGTCATTTCCGGGCGGACGGGGCGCTGTTGTCTGACGCGCACCGGCCGACTTCATAAAGCGATCTGCGCATGCGCTGAAGTTGGCCAGTGCGCGTTCACAGACAGAGGCAGGTGGGCAGGCTACGGTGAATCCCCCTCCCTCCCCTGTGTCATCCTCCTTCCCTGTCTCTCGCTCTCTGTCTGTGACCACCTCCATAACTGTGCCCCCACTGCTTCACTCCAAGTAATAAAAAAAACAAAAAAAAAAATGTCAATATACACTATATATATATAGATGTGGATATAATATACAGTGCCTACAAGTAGTATTCAACCCCCTGCAGATTTAGGTGGTTTGATAAGATGCAAATAAGTTAGAGCCTTCAAACTGCAAACGAGAGTAGGATTTATTAACAGAAGCATAAATCTTACACACCAAAAATTTATGTTGCTCAGTTGAATTTTAATACATTTTAAACATAAAAGTGTGGGTCAATAATTATTCAACCCTATGTTTAATATTTTGTGGAATAACCCTTGTTTGCAATTACAGCTAATAATCGTCTTTTATAAGACCTGATCAGGCCGGCACAGGTCTCTGGAGTTATCTTGGCCCACTCCCCATGCAGATCTTCTCCAAGTTATCTAGGTTCTTTGGGTGTCTCATGTGGACTTTAATCTTGAGCTCCTTCCACAAGTTTTCAATTGGGTTAAGGTCAGGAGACTGACTAGGCCACTCCATCACCTTGATTTTTTCCCTCTTGAACCAGGCCTTGGTTTTCTTGGCTGTGTGCTTTGGGTCGTTGTCTTGTTGGAAGATGAAATTACGACCCATCTTAAGATCCTTGATGGAGGAGCAGAGGTTCTTGGCCAAAATCTCCAGGTAGGCCGTGCTATCCATCTTCCCATGGATGCGGACCAGATGGCCAGGCCCCTTGGCTGAGAAACAGCCCCACAGCATGATGCTGCCACCATCATGCTTGACTTTAGGGATGGTATTCTTGGGGTCGTATGCAGTGCCATCCAGTCTCCAAACGTCACGTGTGTGGTTGGCACCAAAGATCTCGATCTTGGTCTCATCAGACCATAGAACCTTGAACCAGTCTGTCTCAGAGTCCTCCAAGTGATCATGAGCAAAGTGCAGACGAGCCTTGACATGACGCTTTGAAAGTAAAGGTACCTTACAGGCTCGTCTGGAATGGAGACCATTGCGGTGGAGTACGTTACTTATGGTATTGACTGAAACCAATGTCCCCACTGCCATGAGATCTTCCCGGAGCTCCTTCCTTGTTGTCCTTGGGTTAGCCTTGACTCTTCGGACAAGCCTGGCCTCGGCACCGGAGGAAACTTTCAAAGGCTGTCCAGGCCGTGGAAGGCTAACAGTAGTTCTATAAGCCTTCCACTTCCGGATGATGCTCCCAACAGTGGAGACAGGTAGGCCCAACTCCTTGGAAAGGGTTTTGTACCCCCTTGCCAGCCTTGTGACCCTCCACGATCTTGTCTCTGATGGCCTTGGAATGCTCCTTTGTCTTTCCCATGTTGACCATGTATGAGTGCTGTTCACAAGTTTGGGGAGGGTCTTAAATAGTCAGAAAAGGCTGGCAAAAGAGATAATTAATCCACACATGTGAAGCTCATTGTTCTTTGTGCCTGAACTACTTCTTAATACTTTAGGGGGACCAAACAGAATGCTGGTGGTTTGAGGGGTTGAATAATAATTGACCCACACTTTTATGTTTAAAATTTATTAAAATTCAACTGAGCAACATAACTTTTTGGTTTGTAAGATTTATGCTTCTGTTAATAAATCCTACTCTCGTTTGCAGTTTGAAGGCTCTAACTTATTTGCATCTTATCAAACCACCTAAATCTGCAGGGGGTTGAATACTACTTGTAGGCACTGTATATATATATATATATATATATATATATATATATATATATATATATATATATATATAAATATATATACACACATATATATGCATGCACACACATATACTACTGTAATACATATATGTGTGTGTGTGTAAATATGTATTTTTGTTCACACACATATACATTATATATATATATATATAATGTATATGTTTGTGAAAAAAAAAAAAATTACACACACACATATATGTGTTACAGTATTATATGTGTGTGCATGCATATATATGTGTGTATATATATTTATATATATATATATATATATATATATATATATATATATATATTATATCCACATCTATATATATATAGTGTATATTGACATTTTTTTTTTTGTTTTTTTTATTACTTGGAGTGAAGCAGTGGGGGCACAGTTATGGAGGGGGTCACAGACAGAGAGCGAGAGACAGGGAAGGAGGATGACACAGGGGAGGGAGGGGGATTCACCGTAGCCTGCCCACCTGCCTCTGTCTGTGAACGCGCACTGGCCAACTTCAGCGCATGCGCAGATCGCTTTATGAAGTCGGCCGGTGCGCGTCAGACAACAGCGCCCCGTCCGCCCGGAAATGACGCGTCACGGCATCACATGACCGTGACGTCGCGGCCGCGATATTATGAATCGTGCCCGCGCTACAAAGTTTGAAACAACGCCCATTAGGGCGTAATACAGCGGCACAGGGGAACCGCCTCATAGACAAGAAGGCTTGGGAACGCCCCACTGCCACGGATTTTGTAAGTTTTGAAACGACTAAAGTGCACTTTCATATTGAACTAAAACACCACAAAGGGATGTGTAGGACTGTGGTGTTATGCTTCAGGGACATGTATTTACAGCTAACAAGGGTGATTTTGGGTGACAGGTTCCCTTTAAAGAACACCAATGACTGTCTAGCTGCAGTTTCCAACGTCATGTCTGCTCTCTATTTCAAAACTCAACCTTTCCAAAACTGAAATACTCCACTAACCTCCCTAAATCTGACATCTCTCTCTCAGTGTGCGGCACCACGATAACGCCTAGGCAGCAGGCTCGCTGTCTGGGTGATATGTTTGACACCGATCTCTCCTTCACCTCCTATACACAATCACTCGTCCGCTTTTGTCGCATGCACCTGAAGAACATCTCTAGAATTCACTCCTCTCTCACCTTTGAAGCCACAAAAACCCTCACTGTGGCCCTAATCCATTCCCTCCTTGACTACTACAATTCTCTACTAATTGGCCTCCCCCTCTCTAAACGTTCCCCTCTCCAGTCCATCCTTAATGCAGCAGTCAGGATCACCCATATGGTCAATCGTTAATCAGATGCCTCTGCTCTGCCCGTACACTACAGGATTCAATTCAAATTACTTGTTCTCACCCACAAAGCTCTTCACCGTGCAGCATCTCCCTACATCTCCTCCCTCATCTCTGTCTATAACCCCTCCCGCTCTCTGCGTTCTACAAATGACCGTCGACTAACATATGCACTAGCACTAATCAGATCCTCCCACTCCCGGCTCCAAGACTTCTCCTGAGCTACACCAATTCTTTGGAATGCTCTACCCCAAGAAATCAGGACTATCCACAACTTGCATAGCTTTAGACGCTTCCTAAAAACACACTTTTTAAGACAGCCTACACTGCCTGACAGATGTTATGTTGCTTATCCATGTTATGTAAATAAAAGCTAATAACCTGACATTAAATTCATCCATTGGCTGTATAAATTACTCTTTTGAAAGCTTAAACCCTCCAAAATGTGGTTTTGGTTAAGATAATAAATTGGCATCAATGTTGAAATATTGATCATTTAATGAACACAGAATGGGCAGATTTTGGCAAGACAAAAGTTTTGTTGCCTGGTGATATAATGCACCCAATCGTAGTTTACATCCTCACCTGTGTTAAGTAAATGATCAGTTAATTACTGAGTGTGTCTAAAAAGAAACCCAGCACCCCAGACCTTCACTTGAACTGTAACTTGAGTTGTGACAACATGCCAAAGATTCACTCTTCAACCAAAGCCTTGATTATTAAGAGGCTGAAGACCAGATCCACTGCAGAGGTGACTGGCACCTTTGATGTGTCTCAGCGTCAAGTATAAAGAATTAAAAAAAGATTGGAAGAGACTGGAAATGTGTTTGACAAGCCCAGGTCCGGCAGACCACACAAGACAACTGCTCAGGAGGAATGTTTGTTGGTTAGAAAATCCAAAGCAAGCCCCTCTTCCACTGCAGCAGAGCTCCAACAGGCCTGGTCACCTCAAGTCCCTGTGTTAAGTAGAACAGTTTGTAGGATTCTGTCTTGAAATGGCCTCCAAGGTCGAATCAGTGCCCAGACGCCAGCACTAAACAAAAGGCAAATAAAAAACCGTGTGTCATTTGCAAAGTCCCACAGCCTGATAAACAGATGGACGCTGGAAAGGTGGCAGAAGGTGGATTTCTCTGATGAATATTCAGCAGAATTACACCACAACCACTGCAAATACTGCAGGAGACCTACTGGAGCCCTTATGGATCCAAAATACACCCAGAAAACAGTTATATTTGGTGGTGTAAAGGCCAGGGTCTGGGGTTACATTCAGTATGGGGATGGGTGAAACATTTGCAAGGTGGAAGGCAATACCAATAGCCTAAAATATCAAGAAGTATTAGCTACCTCTTATATTCCAAATCATAAAAGGGGTCAAATTCTGCAGCAGGATGGTGCTCCATCTCATACATCCATCTCTACAACAAAGTGCCTCCAGGCAAAAAAGATCAAGGTGATCAAGGACTGGCCAGCCTAGTCACCAGAAATGAACATCATTGAGCATGTTTGGGGTAGGATGAAAGAGGAAGCTTGAAAGATAAAACCGAAGAATCTAGATGAACTCTGGGAGGCATGTAAGACTGCATTCTTTGCTATTCTTGATGACTTCATTAATAAATTGTATGAATCATTGTTGAACCGCATGGATGCAGTCCTTCAAGCTCATGGAAGTCACACAAAATATTAAATATGACTCTAATAGCACCACAACTTCATTCACCAATGTTATGCAACATATGTTTGTATTTTAAGTAAATTTTTTGTTTGAAAATCACATTACTTTCTGTGGGCGACAAAACTTTTGTCTTGCCAAAATCTGACCATTCTGTGTTCATTAAATCAGAGGTTCCCAACTCCAGTCCTCAAGGCACACCAACAGTGCAGGTTTTCAGGATTTCCTTAGAAATTGGAATCATTCCCAGTGCAGGTGATTCAATTATTACCTGTGCAATACTAAGGAAATCCTGAAAACCTGCACTGGTGATGTGCCTTGAGGACTGGAGTTGGGAACCTCTGCATTAAATGATCAATATATCAGCATTGATGCCAATTTATTTTCTTAACCTAAACCACATTTCGGAGGGTTTTAGCTTTCAAAAGAGTAATTTATACAACCAATGGATGAATTTAACGTCAGGTTATAAGCTTTTATTTACATAACATGGATAAGTGACATACCGTATATACTCGTGTATAAGCCGACCCGTGTATAAGCCGACCCCCCTACTTTTGCCCCCAAAACCTGGGAAAATTTATTGACTCGTGTATAAGCCGAGGGTGGACCCCAGCACAGGTATACAGCCCCCAGCAGTGTGGTATACAGCAGCCTCCCCAGTGGTATATACAGGCCCCAGCAGTGTTACAGCAGCAGCCCCAGTGGTATATACAGCAGCAGCCCCAGTGGTAGTATACAGCAGCCCCAGAGGTATATACAGCAGCCCCAGTGGTAGTATACAGCAGCAGCCCCAGTGGTAGTATACAGCAGCAGCCCCAGTGGTAGTATACAGCAGCAGCCCCAGTGGTAGTATACACGCAGCCCCAGTAGTATATACAGCCCCAGTGGTAGTATATAGCCCCAGTGGTAGTATATATACAGCCCCAGTGGTAGTATATAGCCCCAGTGGTAGTATATAGCCCCAGTGGTAGTATATAGCCCCAGTAGTAGTATACAGCCCCAGTGGTAGTATATAGCCCCAGTGGTAGTATATATACAGCCCCAGTGGTAGTATACAGCCCCAGTGGTAGTATATAGCCCCAGTGGTAGTATACAGCCCCAGTGGTAGTATATAGCCCCAGTGGTAGTATACATACAGCCCCAGTGGTAGTATATAGCCCCAGTGGTAGTATATAGCCCCAGTAGTAGTATACAGCCCCAGTGGTAGTATATAGCCCCAGTGGTAGTATACATACAGCCCCAGTGGTAGTATATAGCCCCAATGGTAGTATATAGCCCCAGTAGTAGTATACAGCCCCAGTGGTAGTATATAGCCCCAGTGGTAGTATATAGCCCCAGTGGTAGTATACATACAGCCCCAATGGTAGTATATAGCCCCAGTAGTAGTATACAGCCCCAGTGGTAGTATATAGCCCCAGTGGTAGTATATATACAGCCCCAGTGGTAGTATATAGCCCCAGTGGTAGTATATAGCCCCAGTGGTAGTATATAGCCCCAGTAGTAGTATACAGCCCCAGTGGTAGTATATAGCCCCAGTGGTAGTATATATACAGCCCCAGTGGTAGTATATAGCCCCAGTGGTAGTATATAGCCCCAGTGGTAGTATATAGCCCCAGTGGTAGTATACAGGGCCCCAGCAGGGCCCCCCTCATAATTTGGCGCCCCCACCTCAGTTTCTGGGCCCCCTCCGCATGCAGCGCTGCACATATACATTACGTGTCTAGCAGCTGTTACCCTCCGGTGGCAGATCGCGGCTCCCGGCTCCGGGCTCCATCTTCCTCGCTGTCTTCCTGCTTTGTGACCGGCGCAATGACGTCATCGCGCCGGTCACATGACAACCAGGAAGACAGAGAGGAAGATGGAGCCTGGAGCCGGGAGCCGCGATCTGCCACCGGAGGGTAACAGCTGCTAGACACGTAATGTATATGTGCAGCGCTGCATGCGGGGGGGCCCAGAAACTGAGGTGGGGGCGCCAAACTTTGAGGGGGGCCGTATGACTCGCGTATAAGCCGAGGGGGGGACTTTTCAGCCCAATTTTTGGGCTGAAAAACTCGGCTTATACGCGAGTATATACGGTAACTTATCACTGTATCATGCTCCCTAATAGAAGTTCTTAGTGAATGGGCTATATACAATACCATTTCTCTGGACACAATCTCTTCTTCAAACTCCACCAAACCCAAAAGCCCTACACAGATTGGCTGGTGACCATTCATGTAACTTTATTTCTATCCCCCTCTTCCTCAAGATGCCTGGAGCATCACTGTAATAAGCCCCTGTACCTTGTGTAACCCCAATCCTGTTGCACATTGTAATTCTCTTTTGAGCAGGGTCACCTTTTTTTGCCTTAATTATTATATTGTACTCTTTACATTGATTCTATGCTTATTGTATTGTATCTAATTACTGTGCTGTATTTTTACATTGTTTCTCTGCTGTATTTTTTACACTGTTTCTCTGCTTTAAGTATTGTACTTTTACATTGATTCTCTGCTTAGTGTATTGGATTTTCTACATTGATTCTCTACTTTAATTACTTACTGTATTGTGTATTTTTATTGTTACCTATGGTTGCTCATAAACAAATTACTGTATTTTAAAGCGCTGTGGAATATGTTGGCGCTATATAAATAAAGATTTATTATTATTATTATTTTAAATACTCTGTCTAACAGTCCTTTATACTGTCTGACACAGATGTTTAGAAGTCTTCTATATGCCAATTTTCTCTTGACTAGTTGATATATTTCCCCAGACTAGTCATACCCCAGATTGTGGGTGTGATAACAATTTTCAAGAGCTGGCGTGTTCACCATTTCTCTGACAAATATCACAAAAAATAAAGGATTGATTTAGAGCAGGGGTGGGGAACTCCAGTCCTCGAGGGCCGCAAACAGTGCATGTTTTCAGGATTTCCTTACTATTGCACAGGTGATAACATAATCACTTGCACTGGTGATGATTCCAATCCCTGTGCAATACTAAGGAAATCGTGAAAACCTGAACTGTTTGCGGCCCTCGAGGACTGGAGTTCCCCACCCCTGATTTAGAGGATGATGCAGGCGCTTAGGAAGAGACAGGCAGGAGATGGAATTTTGAATGAACCTATTCTTTACTAGGTCACTTGGTCACTCCTCACAAGGTGTTTCGGCAGATAGATCCGCCTTCATCAGGTGAACCCTTTCACAGCTAGTATAGTTATATACAGTAATTGAATGCAGTGAATTGACATAGCTGGTTAAAGAAAAGAGAGCATTTCATTTTAAAAGATTTTTTATTAATAAAGAATGAAAAAGTAAACTGAAAAATAATGAAAAATAATAAAAAATAAAATAATATAGTGAAAAAATGAAATAATAATAGTAATAATGAAAAAAATGGTAAAATATCAAAGAATACTTAAAAATCTATACAGGAATCTATATCAGGAATAATTTCCATTAAGTAAAAACTTTTTATAAAAATCTTTTTATCCAAAGAATTTTTCTATAAAAAACTTTTCTTAAAATTGTAAAAAAAAAAGTTGTAGAGATTGTATATCATGGGATTCTGAAAGAATAAAAAATTAATAAAATATATAATCAGGAATAATCACCGTGGATATGCAGGCGGCATAACCACACAAGGTGAGTGAAATACCCACACAGACTCCTCCACTAGACCACCGGGTAACGCACCAGGAACGCCCCCTCCTCTCTTCCTTTTTGTTTCTGACAAATATCACACACACGTATGACTTTCTTGCCAACATGCCATTGCACCTCTGAAGGCAGGTGTACACTTCACGGCTTCAAAGGCGCACTGTACATGTCCGGAAGCAAAAAAATCTGTACCGGCAGCTGATCTTCAGCTCCTCCATGAACGTCAACCATCTTTTTCTCTTCCAGACACACAGTGACCCTCTGAAGCCAAGAATGTACTCACAGCTTCAGAGCGGCAATGACATGTAGGCAAGAAAGTCGCACATATGTGTGATATTTTCCGGAGAGTAGGCAATGTCTCCAGATCTTGCAAATCATATCATCAAGCCCACAGGGCCTAATAACATGCTGAGTGGGACAACTAGTCTAGGGAAACAAACACCCTATCAACTACGCAAAAGGAAATTAGCTTACTAAAAACAGACTGCAAAAATACATTTATAAACATCTGTTTATTTGTTATCCAGTATAAATGGACTTTTACGGTATTTAGAAAGGAATTGTGGAAAAGTCTCTTCCCTGTATGATTCAATGATTCATCACTGCAGAGTCCCTTACAGGGGGAGCAGCCGGGTCAGGAGTTGAAATGCGGATGGTTGAGGGGTTGAGTGTCAATAACATAGCTTCTGACTTCCAGACAGTCAAAAGCTATGAGGAGTAAATGGCGCTGTGGGACCACAGGAGCAGTCGGTAAAGTAAGAAGGTGCTGAAAGGTAAGTATAAGGATAGAGCGAAGGGGAAACACGTTGTTGATGTACATCTTAGAACTTATCCTGCGTAAGAGCCTGATAGCGATTCTTCAGCGTTATGGGAGCCAACTGCCTCCTCATCCTCCTGCTTCTTTTGTCACTTGCTTCCATGTCTCTTCTTCGGCAGGTACATTGTAATATGCTTCTCTTCAAAGATTCTGAAGAGTTATTTCTGCTCTGTCATTTACTTCTGCAGGAATGCTAAAAGATCTTCTCTTGCAACATTCTGAAGAGATTCTTCTCCTCTGTCAAGGACATTCTTGTCTTTGATTAGCTTCATTGTAGCTATTCTCGCCTGAAGACTTTGCACCTATTCCTCCAATAGAGTTACAGGCTTGCAATTCTGGCACATAAATGTGGTCTTTTCCTCTGGCAAGTGTGTAAAAATATGGTACACAATGCAGCACACTATATGGGTAATTTCCTTCTCCATGTTGAACAAAATAAATTGTCATTAAACTGTTGTAACGATTAGTGATGGCCGAACCCTAACTGTAAAGTTTTGGGTGCATTCAAACACCTAGTGTTTGGGCATGGACCCCAAACACAGACTTCCTTGAAAAGTCTGTGTTACTGCTCAGGTTCGGCTGGGGGGGCTATAAACATAAGCAAAACAATGATTAATCTGCAGTATTACACTTACCGAGGACCGCAAGTGCACTTGTATTTCCATGCCTCTCATTATAGTCCAGAGGTCCCCAACTCCAGGCCTCGAGGGCCGCCAACAGTGCAGGATTTCAGGATTTCCTTAGTATTGCACAGGTGTTAATGCAGGGGTCTCAAACTCGCGGCCCCCGGGCCACAAGCGGCCCGCCACGCTCCTCAGTGCTGCCCGGGGCACAATGAAAGAAAAATGCATGCCCCGGGCCATTATACATGCAGCCGCCGCAGTACCGCTTTACTGTGACTACTGTGACAGGTACCGCGCAGGCTCAGCTCACACAAGCGCCTTCGCGCCTGTACATTCATGAAAGCAGGCGGCCGGTGGACCAATCAGAAGCCGCTTGTGACGTCACAGGAGGCTTCTGATTGGTCCGCCGGCCGCCTGCTTTCATGAATGTAAAGGCGCGAAGGCGCTTGTGTGAGCTGAGGCGGCGCGGTACCCGTCACAGTAGTCACAGTAAAGCGGTACCGCGGCGGCTGCATGTATAATGAGCCCGGGACATCAGGTGTGTATAAGTGAGTGTTAGAGAGAGAGTGTGAGTATGTGTGAGTGTATATGTGAGTGAGTGTGTATGTGTATAATAGTGAGTGTATTTGTGTGTATAATAGTGTGTATGTGTATAATAGTGAGTGTATATGTGAGTGTGTATGTGTATAATAGTGAGTGTATTTGTGTGTATATGTGAGTGAGTGTGTATGTGTATATGTGTGAGTGTATTTGTGTGTATATGTGTGAGTATTTGTGTGTATATGTGAGTGTGTGCATGTGTATAATAGTGAGTGTATTTGTGTGTATATGTGAGTGAGTGTGTATGTGTATATGTGTGTATATGTGAGTGTGAGTGAGTGTATTTGTGTGTATATGTGAGTGAGTGTGTATGTGTGAGTGTATGTGTGTGTGAATGTGTGAGTGTGTATATGTGTGTGCGTGTATATTTGTATGTGAGTATGTATATGTGTGAGTGTATTCCCGCGCCGACTGAGCGGCACATCGCCGGCGGCTGGTGCCAGGTGCAGGCTGGTGCCACGTGATGACTGGTGCCGGCTGCCGGGTGCAGGCTGGTGCCGCGTGCTGGCTGGTGCCGGCTGCCGGGTGCTAGCTGGTGCCGGCTGCTGCCGGCAAGCGGAAGACTGGGAGCCACAGAGGAAGAAGCTGCCGGAATGAGAAGAGTGGAGTCAGGTAAGGCTCTGTTACAGCCGAAGATAGCAGCCTGGGGGGGGAGGGGAACGTGACCGCTGAAAGTGCCTAGGGCGGCAGGAACTCCAGATATGGCCCTATGTAAGTGTGTCAATGTGTGAGTGTGTATGTGTTTGTGTGAATATGTCTGAGGATGTATGTGTGTATGTATGCGAGTGTGTGTGAATGTGCGGGTGTGTATATATGGGCTTGTCCACACACCTGCGCTCTCAGTATTTAGCGCTTCTGCGCTAAATACTTAGATTTTGACAGAGAAGCAGAGGTGCGTGTATGCGGCCGCTTTCAGCAGACGCTGTCCCTGGTTACCCGATGTGTATCGTGGTAGCCAGTTCATACAGCAGGCTGCCCACTGTCCGCTTATCTTGAGCGCACAGGGAAACGCTGCTTGCAGTGTTTCCCTGTGCGCTCTGGATAAGCGCACACTATGCAGGCTGCTGTAAAAACTGGTTACCACGATACACATCGGGTAACCAGGGACAGCGTCTGCTGAAAGCGGCCGCATACACGCACCTGCGCTTCTCTGTCAAAATCTAAGTATTTAATCATCAGGACGATTGATTATTTACCACAGTGACCTGTGGAAGTGCGATCCCTGCGGCAGCTGCATTTCTGAGCGATCAAGCTGGTTGTGTGTGACACAACCTTACCAGGTGAGCGATTCTGATTTGGATCTTCTTTTCCAACCTTAAAAAAGATAAAACCCTATTGCGCATTCTCAACCTTTATAGAAAATCTAAGTATTTAGCACAGAAGCGCTAAATACTGAGAGCGCAGGTGTGTGGACAAGCCCTATGTGAGTGTGTGTGTGAGCGAGAGAACAAAAAGAACAGAGACCAGGACATTACTACAAGATGACAAGGGAGGGAACATCACTAAAAGATGGGGACATTACTACAAGATGAGGACCAGGATGGGAGACATTAATATAGGATGGGGACCAGGATGAGGACATTACTACAAGAAGAGGACCAGGATGGGGACACATACTACAAGATGGAGACCAGGATGGCGACATTACTACAAGATGGAGACCAGGATGGGGACATTACTACAAGAGGTGGACCAGGATGGGGACATTACTACATGACAAGGACAAGGATGGGGACATTACTACATGACGAGGACCAGGATGGGGATATTACTACAAGATGGAGACCAGGGTGGGGACATTACTACAAGAAGATCATAATTTGTACTTTACTAGATTGAGCAAAAAATTCTGGTATTACTAAAATGTCACTTAGGGTACCGTTACACATCGCAACATTGCATGCAATGTCACTGGCAATTTGCTGGTTGCAGTGAAATCATGGACACATTGTTACATTTATAATAAAACCTACAATTTTTAGACCTCAAGGGTCCTAGGAATGGACAATCAAATATGACAACCTACAAATAGAGGCGTGAATACCTCCCATACAATAATAAGAAGTAGAAAGCCTCTGAGCCAATCCAAAATGCTATAAAGTTTTTATTAAATAGAAATATGAAAACAAGATTTATTTACAAACATTCATGTTTGGTGATAGAAAAACAAAGGCAAGAAAACCCCATTAAAAACAAGTCTAATCACCATGCAAGAAAGGGGGCACTCAAAACACTGGCTCACCAGCAGCAACCCCTTTGGAAGACCAAAGTGGATCGCTGACAACCTGAATGAGTATCAGACCAACAGAGTGGTACACAGTTAGTACTACAAGGACCAGACAACCAAAGAGATCTATTACAAAGTGTAAATTACACTACCACCCTCAAATAAGGGGACCTCAGGCAAAATTAGAGTTAGGTTACATTATTAGTATAGCCAGTTACCTTGAGACATAGTGAACCTGGTAGATCAAGCGCCCCTCCTGACGAAGCCTGAACGGGAGAAACACGTGTTGAGGCGGGGGCGCTTGATCTACCAGGTTCACTATGTCTCAAGGTAACTGGCTATACTAATAATGTAACCTAACTCTAATTTTGCCTGAGGTCCCCTTATTTGAGGGTGGTAGTGTAATTTACACTTTGTAATAGATCTCTTTGGTTGTCTGGTCCTTGTAGTACTAACTGTGTACCACTCTGTTGGTCTGATACTCATTCAGGTTGTCAGCGATCCACTTTGGTCTTCCAAAGGGGTTGCTGCTGGTGAGCCAGTAGTTTGAGTGCCCCCTTTCTTGCATGGTGATTAGACTTGTTTTTAATGGGGTTTTCTTGCCTTTGTTTTTCTATCACCAAACATGAATGTTTGTAAATAAATCTTGTTTTCATATTTCTATTTAATAAAAACTTTATAGCATTTTGGATTGGCTCAGAGGCTTTCTACTTCTTATTATTGTATGGGAGGTATTCACGCCTCTATTTGTAGGTTGTCACATTGTTACATTTGTACACAGCAAGAAAATAGAACAATGTGTCCATGATTTCACTGCAACCAGCAAATTGTCTGTGAAATTGCATGCAATGTTGCGACGTGTAACGGTAACTTTAGTCCTACAAGCAATGCGGCCCCCCGATATCAATTTTTTTCTACGTGCGGCCCACCAACCCAACCGAGTTTGAGACCCCTGTGTTAATGTGATTAAATTCACAGGTAATGATTCCAACCCCTGTGCAATACTGAGGAGATCCTGAAAACATGCACTGTTGGCGGCCCTCGAGGCCTGGAGTTTAGGACCCCTGTTATAGACGATATCAATAATAAGGTCATCCACAAATTATTAACATGATTCTATTAAAGGTAAATTCCTCAGCCACAAATATGGGTATTCCATTTTTACAAGCTGGTGCACTGACTTCTCTGTAACTGGGGACACAGGATACCTGTTCTGATAAACTGCAGTCCCAACAGATAGATTTCCATCCATCTAGCAGTTATCTACAATCACATGTATATGTGATGAAATGTTATAACCTAAGTACCCCTTTAATTTACCAGATTTATGCAGTAATTGTCACATCTTTAGCAAAGATGTTTCTACATGGAGATGATTTGGGTCCGATCTATTGTAACTTTGTCATAGTGGACTGCTACTACATACAGCTGAGAACAGGTGGGGAGCTACACTGGCAAGGACACATCCATTTATTAGGGAATAAGGAGATCTCAAAACATAAAACATAGCTTTTTAAGGAAAAGAGGGATCATTTAATTTGTCAATTGCATTTTAGTTCCTTCCTATTATTTTTTCTTTTTTTCTTTTCACTGAAGAGGTGGAAATGCTTCCAAGCCAATAAAAAACCCTTGGAAGGTCACATCTTTATTCATGTTTATCGCTAAGAAGCAGATACATGAGATATGGATTCAAAATAGAACGTATTGGAAGCCTTCCTATGTGCATCCATGCCTCATGGATCCCCATAGACTTAAATGGCTTTGTCTAATCCATAAGTTGGACAATAGGACATGTGCTGAGGTTCACGGATCTTACTCTCTGATCTATGATGCAAAATATATATATATTTGGCTACACATATCCTTATGACTTTTACCATCCAAAGAGTCTAACCGATTTTTTTCTCAGTTGTTTTAGGGCTCTAATGGCCTTTTTACATCAGTGGTTTACGCAGATGTGCGGCAGATCCGGTAGGTGGTGCCACATCTGCTGGATCTGCTGCCTAACGGCCGACTTGCAGCCCGGATCCGGCAAGCCCTATGTATTGTCTATAGGGTTGCGGTCCGGTGCGTCAAGTGCGGTTCTGCCAAAACTGTCTGAACATTTTTACCCATTGACTCTTAACAATATACCAGTTACAGATGGAATGAAAAGCTAACGTACAAAGTATGTCTTAACTTTTAGAATATGGCGTACTCTGAACTTCACAGACTGGATCCATTTTTAAAATTGATGTTTTATGGATCAATGAAACTCTAAATATTCGAGCGCGGTCCAAGAAAAAATCAGACAACACTCGGAGGAGTCAGATGCCATTGTAGAGTCATGTGGACGCTGCTGCAAGCCTCCAGGCTAATATTCAACAGTCAGCCTACTTACCCTTCTTAGATGTTTGTTTTAACATTATTAGGATAACAAACTATGAAAAACAACACTTTTGAGTTCAGCTTGCTTAACTTTTATTAGTTGCTGGTCTGGTGACCAGTACTTGTTAGCTGCACATTATTGTGGTAAAGGACGAGTTGAGGAGGACGCATTCTCCTCATCTTTGGAATTGATGTCTTGGCAGGCTACATAGTCTCGGACGTTGGGGAGACCAGGAATCACACAACAACTAAAGGCGCTGCGGAAGATATTCATGCTACGGACATCATACCACTCACATGTTGACTCATCATAACATTCAACATTGAATGTGGTGGTTAACCCATTGAATCCTCCCATAACAAAAAGAAGGTTGTCTATTATTTCTATTCCAAAGTGGCTACGGGGTCTGTACATGTTTGGCACCACATGCCAATTGTTGTCAACAGGGTTGTAAGCCTCCGCACTTCCGAGGCGATTTACTCCATCAAAACCTCCAACCTGAAAAATATAAAATAAAGAACATTTCAGTATTAAGAGACAAGGACTAGGACCGATTTTTTCATACATAGTAGTGAGTGGTGGGGAAATGGACTCCAACGTTTATAGAGCTATTCTTCCTATGCTCGAACATATCACCTTTGATATAGTTTGACTGAGTCATGGGGCCCAAAAGGGGTGGAGCACTCTGTGGCTTTTTAGGTAATAAATTCAGCATCAATTTGGGGGGGAGAATCATAAAATCCAAAAAATATGGTAATACCATAAGGCAAAAAAAGAAAGTGACATCAAGAAAAACACAAATGATGAATTGGGGCCATCATTTTCAAGAAATAAATATGTTCTAGAATTATAAAATTCTTTGCCTCGTGCCCATTAATAACAGATTTTAAATATAGAGCATATGAAGTCCAGCGGAGGAACCTTTCTGTGCAGTATTAAAATCATTTCATCTCATGAATATCATTAAAACATCATTCCATAACCGGACTAGGTACATACAAGAACAGTGGGCATTTTGCCACGATACAGAGCACAGCTGTCTGGTCACAGACAAAACATTAAGATGAAGACCTTAAAGGTCAAAACGTGTTGTCTGTGACCAGACAGCTGTGCTCTCTATTGTTGCAAAGTGTCCGCTGCTCTTGTATGTACCTAGTCCAGTTATGGAATGATGTTTTAACAATTTTTCATGGAATAAAAGGATTTTAACACTGCACAGAAGGGTTCCTCCACTGGACTTCATATGTTTTCTTCCTAAGTGGTTGCAGGAGGCTGTGCCTCCCTCACTCCGAGGCAGAAGACCAGACTGACGAGAAGTTACAACCTGGGTGAGCTGGCTATAACAAACTGTTTCTTATCTAAATTTAAAATATGTCTTCCATACCACATATATTTTTTCTCCATAGGCAGCAACTCCCACTCCACAACGTGGGCTCCTCATTGGAGAAATTGCAGTCCACTGCATGGTATCAAGGCCGTACATCTCGGCAGTGAACAGGCACTCATTCCCATTGAACCCACCACATATATAGATCTGTGAATAAAATAATGATAGTTATAAATGTTATACTTACAAAGTTTTATACATAAAAAAGATAGAGTTACTAAAAGCATTAGAGCTTCAATAGAGTAGTAGAATTAGTAAACACAGAATAAGGAAGTGTCCATTAAGTGTGTTGCTTCTCTGTGAGTTAAAGGGAATCTGTCCATCGACTCATGCTTCCCAAACCAAGGGCAGCATAAATCATAGCCTGGTCGCACAATTGCAACTAGGTGTGTTTTAAGATGTTCGCTACTTCACCTGATTGACAGGTCTCTGCTGATGTACGCACATGGGAGAAAGCTATCAATTACATCAGTGCATGGAGAAGCAGCCAGAATGTCTGGAGGATCTTTAAACTAGAGCCAGAGCATTTCAGAGTATAATATGTATGTATGGCTGCAATCACACTGCCAGACTATGATTTATGCTGCCTCTGGTTGGAGAGCATAGGTGAAATAACAGGTTCCTTTTAAGCTGATATCTTTGTGCATCCATGAGTGTGTTGGGGACCACTGAACCCCCAAGAGCCACATCCGATATTATATATAGAGGGGACAAGAACACCATCCACAGCGATCCCTTGGTAACTTACCGTATATACTCGTGTATAAGCCGACCCGTGTATAAGCCGACCCCCCTACTTTTGCCCCAAAAATCTGGAAAAACCTATTGACTCGTGTATAAGCCGAGGGTGGACCTCAGCAGAGGTATACAGCCCCCAGCAGTGTGGTATACAGGCCCCCCCCAGTGGTATACAGGCCTCCCCAGTGGTAGTATACAGCAGCCCCAGTGGTCGTATACAGCAGCAGCCCCAGTGCTGTATACAGCAGCAGCCCCAGTAGTATATACAGCCCCAGTGGTAGTATACAGGCAGCCCCAGTAGTATATGCAGCCCCAGTGGTAGTATACAGGCAGCCCCAGTAGTATATACAGCAACCCCAGTGGTATACAGCAGCCTCCTCAGTGGTATATACAGACCCCACCAGTATATACAGCAGCCCCAGTGGTATATACAGAAGCCCCAGTGGTATATACAGCAGCCCCAGTGGTATATACAGCAGCCCCAGTGGTATATACAGCAGCCCCAGTGGTATATACAGCAGCCCCAGTGGTATACAGGCCTCAGCAGTATATACAGCAGCCCCCAGGGGTTATACAGCACCCCCCAGGGGTTATACAGCACCCCCCAGGGGTTATACAGCGGCCCCCAGGGGGTACCCAGCGGCCCCCAGGGGGTACCCAGCAGCCCCCTGGGGGTACCAACAGCCCCCAGGGGGTACCCAGCAGCCCCCAGGGGGTACCCAGCAGCCCCCTGGGGGTACCAGCAGCCCCCTGGGGGTACCAACAGCCCCCTGGGGGTACCAACAGCCCCCAGGGGGTACCCAGCAGCCCCCTGGGGGTACCAACAGCCCCCAGGGGGTACCCAGCAGCCCCCTGGGGGTACCAACAGCCCCCGGGGTACCCACAGCCCCCGGGGGTACCACAGCCCCCTGGAGTACCAACAGCCCCCAGGGGGTACCAAGCAGCCCCCTGGGGGTACCAACAGCCCCCTGGGGTACCACAGCCCCCAGGGGGTACCCAGCAGCCCCCTGGGGGTACCAACAGCCCCCATGGGGTACCAACAGCCCCCAGGGGGTACCCAGCAGCCCCCTGGGGGTACCAACAGCCCCCTGGGGGTACCAAGCAGCCCCCAGGGGTACCCAGCAGCCCCCTGGGGGTACCAACAGCCCCCAAATGCTGGCACTCGGCCCCCTTGTAAGGCTTCCCCCCCCGCTGCTTATACATTACCATTCCGGTGTTCTGATCCGCGCCGCTCCTCGCTGCTTCTTCATGCTCCGTCCTCGCTGACTGCATCCGGGATCTCCATTCTCCGGCCGTCGCGCGATGACGTCATATCGCTGCGACAGCCGGAGATCCCCGGATGCAGCCAGCGAGGACGGAGCATGAAGAAGCACCGAGGAGCGGCGCGGATCAGAACACCGGAATGGTAATGTATAAGCAGCGATGGGGGGGGGCCTTACAAGGGGGGTGAGTGCCAGCTTTTGGGGGGAATATATGAACTGCTTCCCCCTGCGCTGATTGACAGGGGGAAGCAGTGCATATATAATGAGCGGCCCCACGTGATGGGGCCGCTCATACAGCAGCCTCCCCCCGCCTCCTCCAGCCTCCACAGCCCCGGCCCCACAGCCCCCACCACACGGGTCTACCGTATAGACCCGTGTATAAGCCGAGGGGGGGACTTTTCAGCCCAAATTTTGGGCTGAAAAACTCGGCTTATACACGAGTATATACGGTACATGCTTGAATTATATGTTTATGCAAATGGAGTCTCTGGAGCCTCGTTTAAGAATCTCAAACACAGGACTAGCCAGATATCCCTCCAGGGAAGGACCTAGCCCTGGGGTGGAATCCTTGCGGAGACCACCATAACCACCATATTAAGTGGCCCTTTTAGTCACTATACCGCTCAGTTACAAGCTTAAGGATATGACAAGGGAATTACCACAGCCAGGTATCCATCCACAAATAGCTGTTTCGGGTATTGCCCCTCATCAGTGTGGAGTAGGATTCTGGCTAGGTGGAAGCAATGCCTGGTAGACGAACATCACAAAACAATCACTGACCTCAGGGAGACCAGTCAAGGAAAACACTGCGGGCAGCTGGCTAAAGGGCTGAAACACAGTGAAATCAATTATATGATGTCACACTTAATCCCTTAACAACCGTCAATTCACATAAAAAAAAGGAGGCCGTTAAGGGACTTTATTTTGTCATCGATGTTTTAAAACAGTAATCCAGAATAGCCCCCTAGTATCAGGAAATCTTTAGGGTTTCAGTTAGTGGGAGTACATGAGAACCCAGATACCACAATCGTGGCTGGATTTTAAAGGGAACCTGTCACCAGGTTTTTGCCATCCCATCTGAGAGCAGCATAATTTAGAGATAGAGACCCTGATTCCAGCGATGTGTCATTTACGGAGCTGCTTGCTGTCGTTTTGATAAAATTAGTGTTTTCTCTCATGCAGATTTAGCAGTCTGTGAATATGCCAGACTACTTGGCAACAGGCCAAGGAGACTGCTAATGATAATCTCCAGCTGATTACACAGGGATTTTATCAAAACTACACAGAGCAACCCAGTAAGTGACACATCGCTGGAATCAGGATCTCGGGTCCTATATTATGCTACTCTCAGATTAGGTTGGAAAAACCTGGTGACAGGTTCCCTTTAAGGTCACCAATCATGTGATCGCCGTTATTCAATGAATAACAGCAATCACGTAAGAAAAAAAAGTGTATTAAGAATTAAAAATCATTTATCTCTCTTCTGACATAATCTAATTCACTACCGTTCAAAAGTTTGGGGTCATTTAGAAATTTCCTTATTTTTGAAAGAAGAGCACATTTTTTTTCAATGAAGCTAACATTAAATTAATCAGAAATACACTCTATACATTGTTAATGTGGTAAATTCTAGCTGCAAACGTCTGGTTTTTAATGCAATATCTACAGTACATAGGTGTATAGAGGCCCATTTCCAATAACCACCACTCCAGTGTTTTAATGGTACATTGTGTTTGATAACTGTGTAAGAAGGCTAATGGTTGTTTAGAAAACCCTTGTCCAAGTATATTAGCACAGCTGAAAACAGTTTGGCTGAATAGAGAATCTATAAAATTGACCTTCCTTTGAGCTACAGTAGTTGAGAATCTGGAGCATCACATTTGTTTGTTCTATGAAACTCTCAAAATGGCCAGAAATAGAGAACTTTCATGTGAAACTTGACAGTCTATTCTTGTTCTTAGAAATGAAGGCTATTCCATACGAGAGATTGCCAAGAAACTGAAGATTTCCTACAACGGTGTGTTCTATGCCCTTCAGAGGAGAGCACAAACAGGCTCTAACCAGAGTAGAAAGAGAAGTGGGAGGCCCCGCTGCACAACTGAGCAACAAGACAAGTACTACATTAGAGTCTTTAGTTTGAGAAATCGACGCCTCACAGCCGCCAGAGGTCTGCAATGCTGTAATTGCTGCAGAGGGAGCATTCTTTGACAAAATCAAAGTTTAAATAAGAAAATGATTATTTCAAATATTTATCATTATTTCTAACCTTGTCAATGTGTGGACTATATTTTTTATTCATTTTGCAACTCATTTGATAAATAAAAGAATGAGTTTTCATGGGAAACACAAACTTGTCTGTGTGACCCCAAAGTTTTGAATGGTAGTGTATATGTAATAGAAGAGAGAAAATGTGTCCCGAAGCACCACAGTGTTTCGGTATCATGTGACATGAGAAAGACTCTAGCCAAAACGTGTTATGGACATTTAATTTGTTGTATGATATATGGAATGAAGAAATAAAAATTCAAAAATAGCGGAAACTATTTGGGATGGCAGGTATTTATAAAGACGATTGGACTTGGGTCGCCAACTCATTGCCATTGTACCACAAGATGAGGAGTGCTCACCTGATTTTCATGTGGACTCAGCATCAGTGACGCCATTCTCAGGCCTCCTCTTCACAAAGCAAAATGGTGACCATATGTGCTGTGCACCCACTGAGATCTGTGGGCCAGCACCCAGCAACCTCAAGAAACAATTTAATTGGTTCCGGCTATTTTATCATTGTGATAGACCCTATCACAGTGATAAAAACCTCAATATTTGGTAAATATGGCAGCACTTGGGTTGAAGGACTTGGGATACTGAAGACCATATTAAAGTGTGGGGGAAATACTGGTGGTCATGATACAGTGTGGGGGAAATATTGGGGATCATATTACTGTGTGGGGGAAACATTTGGGGCCATCCATATAGTGTTGGGCAAATATTGAGAGCCATCATAGAGTGTTAGTAGAGCTACTGAGGACTTTCATAATGTGGGGGCTACTGTGGGCCATTATACAGTGGGGAGGCTACTAAGTACCATTATACAGGGGCGCCACTGGGGCCATCATACAGTGGGAGGAGGTTACTGTGGGACCCATCATGCTGTGTATCTATCATGCAGCATATGTAGGAGCAGCGGGGGGTATCATGCTGTGTAACGGGGAAATATATATGGGGGAACTAGAGATATTTAGGTGAATTTATAAATCTAATTTTTTTTCAGAAAATTCAGCATAGCCAGGAAATTAGAAAATCAACAAACAGTCTGCTTATCTCTAGTTAAGATTAACATCCCATACCTTGTCATTAAGTGTGGTGGCACTGGCATCACTTCTTTGCTCGTTCATAGGGGCAATCAAAGTCCACTGGTTGGTTGCTGGCTCGTATCGTTCAGCAGTCTTTAGATGAAAATTGCCATCAAAGCCTCCCATTGCATAGATGTTTTTATCCAGGACAGTAACACTAACACAGCATCTTTTTGAGTGCATGGGTGCCACTTCCTTCCAGGTCTTTTTAATTGGGTTGAAACATTTTACGCTATTACAGCAATCCAAACTATCAAATCCACCAATAATGTACACATAGCTGTTTAGGTACACTATTCCGTGATAGGCTCTTGGGCTCTCCTCTTCACTTCTAACGTTGATCCATTTGTCCGCACGCACATCATATGTTTCCATGGCATTAGTTGGGCCACCTCCACTCCATCCCCCAATGGCAAACAGGATCTCATATGGAAGACGGGGTCTTTTCATAGGGTCTTCATTATGGGAATTTGAGGGGCCATTAATATCAAGATCATACATGGCTTTGAAAGCATTAACAATGATAGGTTTGCACGCATTGTTGTCTCTAACATAGATATTTTTCTTAACCTTTTTGGTAAAGTAATCAGTGTGCATGAAGCCAAAGCGAACCTGGAAAGAAATATAATGGTTACTGTTATTTCAACAAAGATTTATACAAACAGTAGCCCAAGAAATGTATATATTTTTATCAGAGAAAAAGCACCTTTCTCCAGCTTAGCCCCTTCTGATACTTATTTGCCTCTTGAACTCATAACTCTCTCAGAAAAAAAATTTGGTCTGATTCAAAGGACTGCCATTTCATAAAGGGATTAGATTACAGCTGTTTAATGAAGTCTATGGGAAGGGGAGAAGGAGGAAAGTGCAGTGTGAAAGAAGTACTCTTCCTCTCTATGCTTCCTAGCAAGTGTTTTATCTAGAGATGAGCAGATTAGAATTTGCCTGTTCATGTAGTTTTCCCTGGGAAATTTGATTTGCAGAATAGTTTGCTATTCTTTGTGCATGTAATATCTCTTATTATGCTCTGGGGTCTGTTGAGGATGTTGGCTCAAGCCCCAGGAAAATTTCAAAAAAAGAAATATATATATATTTGCAATTAGAAAGAAAAGGGCAATTTTATAGCAACAAAGTAATCTGATTGTTTTGCCTCCTCTAGAATACAGGTACATTGAAATGCACTGTTATGCACAGATGTATCTCTATGTACCTATATAATTTGCTTCTGGGTCACTGCATGTGATATAGCTTGAGATAACCAAATTCTCCCATCTCTTACAGTTTTCGCAGGGGTTTATCGCTAGAGCAGCAAACATGAAGTTTACGAGATCAAGCCTTAGGTAGACCAGAGATGAGAATTGTTTATTTAACTTATGTATGTGCGCAGAGAGACACCGGTCATGCCACCTAAAGAGGAGGACATACAGAACCAAAGAGGTGAGAGGAAGTCAGGACAAAGCTCTGATGTGCCAAGACATGAGACTGAGGCTTCAAATATGGACAATCCCGATGCATCTGGGACAGTTGAGAGTTATGCAATTGACAGCTTATTGTTAAAAGTCACATTAGATGACAGATGGGCTTTAGAAGAAGAGAATTTATTGTCTCTCTCAAATCAATGAAATATATGACGATAATGCAACAATAGAAATGTAGAATCAAATACAACACAATGCAGCAATTTGTACAGTACATAACCATGTCTTTATATCTAAACACAAGGCATAGATGTCCATGGCACTGTGTCTAGGAAAAGCAAAATACTCAATAGAATGTCTTTCTTTTTTCTGAATACCGGTAATTAGGTTTCAAGTGGTCAGACCTTCATTGATATTTGCAATCAGGGGTGTAACTACAATAGGTGCAGGGGTTGCAATCGCACCCAGGCCCTGGAGTCTAGGGGCCACAAAAGTTCCTTTGGCCTATAGAAAAAGGCTAAAACTCTTAAAGATTTTTAAAAATTGAGGGCCCCACTGAAGCTTTCGCACCGGGACCCCTGAGCCTGAAGTTTTGCAATATTTGCTGTTTGCAATATTTAATTAATTAGCTTTTGAATTCTTTTCATCTAGTTGAAGGATTCATGGTAAAAATTCAACATTACCTCTGACAGAAGACCCGAGATATATTGTTGCCGGATTGTTGGGTTGTAATTGATCCACTTTATGATAGCTTCAAAGGCAGCTTCTTCCTGTTTAACATTAAGTTCATCTTTCTGTAAAAAGCTTTTAAATTCGGTGTCTGACAGCTCAAGAAACTCATCTGAGGTCTTCATTATACTTTCAAAGTTATTTAAGATGTAATTATACACCTTCTGCCGGAGCTCGGGACAATAGTAACACCCACTGAACTTGTAGATGCCAATGCTATTTTCTGGGCACAGTTGTTTAATCAGGAATTCAGAGCACAGTTGTTGGAGACCTAGAATGTGAAAGAAGTCCGCGGCAATGAAGAGATTTTCCACGTTGTGAATGTTGATTTCGACATTCCAGGTGTAGGCGTAATCTAGGATCAGTCTCATAGTCTGTGGAGAGACGTCAGAAACGTTGCACTCCTTGTCTTCGCTGTCCTTCCAAAATGTGAACAATGATCTGCAAGTAGAAATAAGGTGGAAATAAAAGCATTGGTGATTACGGTACATTTTAGGGTACCTTTACACGCCACAACCATAGGAGACAATTTTGGCAGCGATATTTCTCGCTGGAATTATCGCCGCCAAATTGCCTCCTTAATGCGGCGTGTAATTCGGGAATTTGGTGGCAATAACACAACTGTTGCCTGGTTCTGATTTCAGAGCAGTGCTCCAAAACCAGGCGACCGGAGCGAGGCGACATATTGCCACCAAATTCCCGATTTACATGCCGCAATAAGGAGGCAATTGGGAGGAAATGTGGCAGCGATTTTTCCAGGTCACAATATCGCTGCCAATATTTCTCACCGCGGTTGCTGCGTGTAAAGGTACCCTTAGAAAACCTACAGGAGCAAGTTAAATGTACTAAAATCGGTTATAGGTTAAAACCTTGATTTCTGATTGAGTTTGCATCAAATTTTACAAAATGTTAGGATTTTACCAAATTCACATTTCAGGCGAATCCAGCAAAATTTTGTCATGTCGTCCACCATATGTTGGATTATAAGTAACCAGGAAGGGGTTAAAAAAATGTAAAAAAATAAACTCACCCAGCTCTCACATCCCCATGTGCAGTCCCAATTCCATCCAGACCTCACTGGACCAGGAAAGGATTCCCAGCACCCGCCATCCTCAGCAACTCCTTTGCTTATTAGACCTCATGATGTCATAGTTCAGTCAGGGATGGGAGCATAGGCGGATAATAATGAGGGCAATCTGGCCTACCAAGGGTCCATGGGGACACATGATCATACTGTACTCATCATAATTAGTTTTTTCTGCTACCATCAGAGCTGATCTCCCAGCAGGTACCTTTACTGGAGCTCTGCTACCAACAATACAGAAGAGCAGCACAGATCCAGGGGAGCTCCTGCCACCTCTTCTATGATGTTCCAGTACAATGAAGGCAAGGAAAAAAGGCATGACACTCTCCAACTTTTCTGGCAGAGAATATGGGTGATTTTATGTATGCAAATCTGAATGCACCCTATAGTAAAGATCAAGGTCTCCTTTGAAGCCTGACAACAGGCTGGGTTTCAATGGAGCTCCAGAATGGCAGACATGGATCTCTCCAACCAACCCCAGCTGTCATAGCAACCCATTGGCACCCCAGAATCATGTTACAGGAGTGAAGATGGATGCAAAGAATGATGCACTCCCATGCTGGTGCCCTATTAAAGAGGTTGTTCAATTATAAGCTACAAATTTGGAGGCTGGAGCAGGCTACAGAGGCAGCGAGCGGGTGGTCATGTGGACCTGCTCATTAGGCTGATGTAATATTCACTGCACTCTTACCACCCATCACCTCAGCAGTGAATATTATATTATTATCCAAAAATGACTATACTATGTGTAGCAGAGACATAACTGCATCGTCCACCCCCAATCTATACTGGTAAGAAAAATGTAGGGGTCAGAAAAAGTCCTCACCCTTGGACTCAAGTAAGCAAGTACTAATCTTTTCAAGGACTTCATAGCATGTGATGTTATCGCTACAGGACAATAGTCGTTTATGGATGCAGGCAAAGTACTCTTGGGTACCAGAACCAGGCATGAAGTCTCCAGGTGCTGAAGAACAGTCCACAGCTGGTTTGCACACACTTTACGAACATGTGGACAGAGTTCAATATGAGATTCGACTGGCTGACATATGCTGATCCTCCTGCATATCACAGGTAGCCATTTCAAAGAGAGAGAAAACCGTGCATGCTTGGCATGAAGAGGAAAATTGCTAGATGGACAGACGAGGCAGTAATACTAACATTAGGGGGCACATACCAAACATTATAGGTATGTACAGATATTCATGCAAAGATGCAGATTAGAATTTAAATTCATTTACTCATTACTAGTTAAAGCGATTTCCCGGGATTAGTGTTCAGTCTTCAGTGTGAGATTTTACCAAAAAGAAAAAATCTGTAGATCCCCATAACATTCCAATGTGCGTCCCTTTATACACAGTGCAAGAAACCTGTCGACCACAGGTAAATATATAGAGAAATCTGTGAGACCCAAAAGACTCTCTTACAATACTCAATCCAGCACTTATAAGTATAGAATTCTTCTTTATTTAAATTGATGTGTTTCCAATACAGCGGACTACAGTGACGTGGCACAGCGGTATGAAACCTACGCATTTTGAACAAGCTAGTTTATAAATATTCTGCCATTATTAAGACCTAGTTTACTCGAAATGTGTAGGTTTCATATCACTGTGCTATGTAAGTGTTTTTAGATTGCACAATACTCTGTAAAGGCTTTCTAGAGTAATGTAACCCTGAGTCTCAGTACCGGCCATAGCTCCATGGAAGGATAAGCCGCTCTGGAAAAACAATGAAAGGACAGGAGTTCTGTGGAATGATGAACGTCTCACATTAGTGAAATATATATTTCAGGAAAATCTCATTATTAGCCATAGAATTGTAATTCACAGCAAATCATGAGCATTTTCAAAAATATTTATTTCTCTCTTAGCATCATAAATACTGACCTAAAGTATGGACTGCAGCCACATAGGATGTTCTTATGTGCATGGAACTCCACACCGCCGCATTTGATTTTAACGTCACACAACTTTCCCTCCATTCTAAGCTCATTAAAATTGCTGTAAGCTACAGCGGTCAGTTCCATGTTGCTGGAGGGAAAGGTTTCCTCAAAATCCATTGTGCACGTAGAATCGTCTGTCCTGTCCTGTGGTCTGTCTGGTCCCTATCTCATCTCTGCTCCAAACAGTTCTACTTAAGGAATCATGGTTCTTTCATGACATCACAATCCAGGTTGTGTGATGGAATTCTGAGTATAATAGTCAGAGAGGACCTCAGAGTCTCATCTATCATAAAGTCCCATATCTAATCTTATCTAAAGTTCTATAATAATCCATGTTCTATCTATCTACATTGTTTTTTCATTGATTCATTTTACTATTAGCATAATAACATATTTTTTCCATTTGGCTTTTTCTTATACTTTTTTCTCCTACTTTGAGGCTCTGTTCTCTGATTTATAAAGAGTCATCTACAGTAAGTGCGCCATACTAAACATTATAGGTACTTATCTTTTAAACAGAGAAACATTTTTAATACATTTAAATGGCAAAGAAATATATTTACAAGCTGTCTGAAATATTAACAGTATGTTGTATCATGGCACAAACCACTTAATATTAATATAAAATAGTTTTTTACAAAGTAAAATTACACAGAATTAATTTCAGCCAATGTTTCGGCCTCCACAATCCTCATGGTCTCTCATGTGGCCTTTCGGAAAGATTAATTGCCCACCCCATGAGGTAGTATGTAGAGCGCTTCCCTGTAAGGGGAAAAAATTGTGAAGGGCCCTGGCTACCCTTAGGCTATGTGCACACAGTGCATTTTTTATGCTTTTTTGGTCCACCTTTCACAAAACTGCTTGGCAATCCTTATGCCAGCAAAGTCAATAAGAATTCAGAAAATTTGGGCACACGTTGCTTATTTTCCCTTGTAGATTTGGTGCAGGAATAAATCTGCAGCTTCTTAATTCTTGCAACATATTTCCAGCCCAGAATGCATGAAAAACACATTGAAAAAAGGCATCAAACACACTGAAAACACGCATTCAGTATTTGGTGCATTTTTCCTACCAGGAGATGCAGCTTTGATGTAGAAATATCTGCAACCAAATACCCAAAGTGCACATATAGCATTACCGGTAATCCTTCTTCAAGCTATCTTCATTATGTTTTGAGGTCTGTAGAGACCCCAGACCATACTAATACACATGCATTTTGTATCGAATTAGATGCCATGCAAATCAAATTTCCTGCAAACTGTGAAGCAAATCTACAAATTAGAATTTGTAATAATTTACCCATTTCTAGTTAAAGCAATTTCCCGGGACTAGTGTTCAGTCTTTTGTGTGAGTTTTTAAAAAAAAATCTGTAGATCACCATAACATTACAATGTGTGTCCCCCTATGCACAGTGCAAGGAACCTGTCGCCCACAGGTAAATATATAGAGAGACCTGTGAGACCCAAAAGACTCTCTTACAATACTCAATCCAGCACTCACAAGTATAGAGTTCAGCTTTATTTAAACTGATTTAATTTTCCAAAAGAGCGGACTACAGTGACATGGCACAGCGGTATGAAACCTATGCATTTTGAACAATCTAGTTTATATTTATCTTGCCATTATTAAGGCCTAGTTTGCTCGAAATGTGTAGGTTTCATATCGATGTGCTATGTGAGTATTTCAGATTGTACACTCATGGCCAAAGGTTTTGCGATTTACACCAAAATTATATTTTCACATGATCTGCTGGCCTCTGGTTTTTATTTGTGTTTGTCTGATGTTTATATCACATACAGAAATATAATTGCAATCATATTATGAGTACCATAAGGTTATATTGACAGAATGAGTTAATGCAGCAAGTCAATATTTGCAGTGTTCACCCTTCTTCTTCAGGACCTCTGCAATTCTCCCTGGCATGCTCTCAATCAACTTCTGGACCAAATCCTGACTGATAGCCGTCCATTCCTGCATAATCAATGCTTGCATTTTGGCAGAATTTGTTGGTTTTTGTTTGTCCACCCGTCTTTTGATGATTGACCACAAGTTCTCAATGGGATTAAGATCTGGGGAGTTTCCAGGCCATGGACCCAAAATCTCTATGTTTTGTTCCCTGAGCCATTTAGTTATCACCTTTGCTTTATGGCAAGGTGCTCCATCCTGCTGGAAAAGGCATTGTTGGGCGCCAAACTGCTCTTGGACGGTTGGGAGAAGTTGCTCTTGGAGGACATCCTGGTACCATTCGTTATTCAAGGCTGTGCTTTTAGGCAAGACTGTGAGTGAGCCAATTACCTTGGCTGAGAAGCAACCCCACACATGAATGGTTTCAGGATGCTTTACAGTTGGCAAGAGACAAGACTGGTGGTAGCGCTCACCTCTTCTTCTCAGAATAAGCTGTTTTCCAGATGTCCCAAACAATCGAAAAGGGGATTCATCAGAGAAAATGACTTTACCCCAGTCCTCAGCAGTCCACTCCCTGTACCTTTTTCAGAATATCAGTTGGTCCCTGATGTTTTTTTCTGGAGAGAAGTGGCTTCTTTGCTGCCCTCCTTGAAACCAGGCCTTGCTCAAAGAGTCTCCGCCTCACAGTGCGTGCAGAAGCACTCACACCAGCCTGCTGCCATTCCTGAGCAAGCTCGGCACTGCTGTTAGTCCGATCCCGCAGCTGAAACAGTTTTAAGATACGGTCCTGGCGCTTGCTGGTCTTTCTTGGGCACCCTGGAGCCTTTTAAACAACAATGGAAGCTCTCCCCTTGAAGTTCTTGATCATGCGATAGATTGTTGACTGAGGTGCAATCTTTCTAGCTGCGATACTCTTCCCTGTTAGGCCATTTTTGTGCAGTGCAATGATGGCTGCACGTGTTTCTTTAGCGATAACCATGGTTAACTGAAGAGAAACAATGATACCAAGCACCAGCCTCCTTTTAAAGTGTCCAGTGGTGTCATTCTTACTTAATCATGACTGATTGTTCGCCAGCCCTGTCCTCATCAACACCCACACATGTGTTAATGGAACAATCACTAAAACGATGTTGGCTGCTCCTTTTAAGGCAGGACTGCAATGATGTTGAAATGTGTTTTGGGGGTTAAAGTTAATTTTCTAGGCAAATATTGACTTAGCAAGTAATTGTTATTAAGCTGATCACTCTTTATGACATTCTGGAGTGTATGCAAATTGCCATTAAAAAAACTGAAGCAGTTGACTTTGTTAAAATTAATATTTGTATCATTCTCAAAACATTTGGCCATGACTGTATAATATTCTGTAAAGTCTTTCCAGAGTAATTTAACCCTGAGTCTCAGTTTCAGCCATAACTCCATAGAAGGATAAGCCGCTGTGGAAATACAATGAAAGTACGGGAGTCCAGGTGAATGATGAACGTCTCACATTCATGAACTATATATTTCAGAAAAATCCCATTCATTTCTATAGAATTATAATTAACAGCTAATCATGAGCATTTTCAAAAAATTATATTTCTCTCTTAGCATCATAAACCCTGACCTAAAGTATGGACTGCAGCCACATAGGATGTTCTTATGCGCATGGAACTCCACACCGCCGCATTTGATTTTAATGTCACACAGTTTTCCCTCCATTCTAAGCTCATTAAAATTACTATAAGCCATAGCGGTCAGTTCCATGTTGCTGGAGGTTTCCTCAAAATCCATTGTGCATGAAGAGTGATCTATCCTGTCGTGTGATCTACCAGGCTCTATCTCATCTCTGTTCCAAGCTGTTCTACTTTAGGAATCATGGTTCTTTTATGACATCACAATCTAAACTGTGTGATGAGATTCAGAGTACAGGGTGGGCTATTAATATGGATGCACCTAAATAAAATGGGAATGGTTGGTGATATCAACTTCCTGTTTGTGGCACATTAGTATGTGGGAGGGGGAAAAATTTTCCAGATGGGTGGTGACCATAGCGACTACTTTGGATCCAACTTTATTTTTTTCAATGGAAGAGGGTCATGTGACACATCAAACATATTGAGAATTTCATAAGAAAAACAATGGTGTGCTTGGTTTTAATGTAACTTTATTCGTTCATGAGTTACTTACAAGTTTATGACCACTTATAAAATGTGTTCAAAATGCTGCCCAATGTGTTGGATTGTCAATGCAACCCTCTTCTTCCACTCTTGACACACTGATAACAACACCGCAGAAGAAATGCTAGCATAGGCTTCCAGTATCCGCTGTTTCAGATGCTGCACATCTTGTATCTTCATAGCATAGACAATTGCCTTCAGATGAGTGATGAGGATAACTTTTTTTGTGAATGGTGAAGTTAACAAACAAAACCAGCGCTATTGGTCTGACACTAACCCACAGTGGAGAATGGGGCCATTCTTTGTCCATGGAAACCTCAATGTCACTGGATATCTGAAATTGCTACATGATTCAGATATCCAGTGGCATTGAGGTTTCCATTGCACGCCATTGTTTTTCTTACAAAATTCCCAATAAGTTTGATGTGTCACATGACCCTTTTCTCATTGAAAAAAATAAAGTTAGATCACCACCCATTTGGAAAAGTTTTCCCCCTCCCATATACTAATGTGCCATAAACAGGAAGTTAATATCACCAACCATTCACATTTTATTTAGGTGTATCCATATAAATGGCCCACCCTGTATGATGGTCAGAGGTTGACCTTGGAGTAAAAACTGGGGCTTCGAGTCCGATTTGCAGGAAAATGCAGAAGTCACCCGAAAATCCAGAATCATACTGTTGAGAGCGACATCAGAGTCTCATCTAATTATCAAATATATAAAGTTGAGCATGTATCTGTGTATTTGTGCATGTATGTTCTCTAAAGGAATCCGCACTATTGCATTTACAATCACAAAATTTTGCATAGCCACCTCATTTAACTCAGGGAATGTCATAAACTATGTTTTGACAGGAAATTTTATCCCTGCCGCCTAACAGCCAACTTGCCGCCTGGATCCGAGAAGCCCATTGTATTGTCTATGGGGCTTGTGGTCTGGTGCGGCAACTGCGGTTCTGTCGGATGTAGCAGATCTGGCACTTGCGGGCGCGAAAGAAAAGCGATGCTTGCATGAGGCTACACAGTCCCTAGTACAAAGCAGCAGACTGTACAGAAACTCCACTATACAGAAGGAAGCCAGGCAAAGCCTCCAGTATACAGCAGGAGGCCGTACACAGCCCTCAGTATACAACAGGAGACCACATACAGCTCCCAGTATACAACAGGAGACCACACACAGCCCCCAGTATACAACAGGAGACCAAACACAGCCCCCAGTATACAACAGGAGGCCGCACAGAGATCCAGTATACAGCACAAGGCTGCACAAGGACCCCAGTATACAGCAGGAGGCCTTGCAAAGCCCCAAGTATATAGCATGAGGCCACACCCAGACCCCAGTATACAGCAGGAGGCCACACATCCCAGTACACAGCAGGTGGCCACACATAGCCCCTTGTATTAGAGCAGGTGGCAACGAATAGCCCTGTGTATTACAGGAGGATGTCGCAAAAAAAACCTGTATTACAACAGGAGCTCATCATAGCCCCCTGTATTAGAGCAGAAGGCTGCACATATTCCCCAGTATACAGCAGGAGGCCACACATAGCCCCTTGTATTACAGCTGGATGCCACGCATAGCTCCTGTATTACATCAGGAACTCAAACATAGCTCCTTGTATTACAATAAGAACCCAAACATAGCCCCATGTATTAAACCAGAAGTCCACACATAGCCCCAGAATACAACAGGAAGCATCACACAGCCCCTGTATACAGCAAGAAAGCACATACATCTCCTAGCTTCGAAAAATGATAGCGGCAACAAGATCAATCTTCAAATTCTAAGTCTCCTTCAAGGTGTGTGCAGGACCTACAAGTCAGAGGATACAGTTACAGGCCCTCCTTAAGCATTATTCTATCCAAACAAGTTCCTCAATTCTTGGAACCACAAGGACTTCCTCCTCATAAACTCTTTCTAAACCTCGAGCAACTATTCTACTGTTCAAAAATTTAGATTCACCAAAGCTGTGTAATGGAACAAGATTCTTGATTAAGAGCCTGTTTACATATGTAATTGATGCAAGCATTTTGACGGGATGTGCCAAAGGAGAGGACGTTTTTATCCCAACAATTCCACTCATTCCATCTGATTTGCCTTTTGATTTTAAATGCCCCCAGCTTCCAGTATGACTGACATTTGCAATGTCCATTAACAAGGCTCAGGGACAGTCATTGAAAGTTGCAGTAATTGATTTGCAATTTAGGGCCCTTTCACATCAGCGGTATTTTCAAATCGCGGCAGATGCGGTGAAAAAAACGCATCTGCCGCGATTACCGCATAACCGCTACACTTGCGGCACACTTGCGGCAAGCCCCATGCAATGTCTATGGGGCTTGTGGTAAGGGTGCGGCAGGTGCGGCAAGTGCGGTTTCGGCACTTGCGGCAGGTGCGGCCGCGAAAGAAACCGCTGCAAGCAGCGTTTTTTTTCGCGGCCGCACCTGCCGCAAGTGCCAAAACCGCACTTGCCGCACCTGCCGCACCCTTACCGCAAGCCCCGTAGATAATGTATGGGGCTTGCCGCAAGTGTGCCGCAAGTGTAGCGGTTATGCGGTAATCGCGGCAGATGCGGTTTTTTTCACCGCATTTGCCGTGATTTGTAAATACCGCTGATGTGAAAGGGCCCTTTCATGTTTTTCTCATGGTCATATTTACATGGCCTGTTCAAGAGCTGGAACTGCCAAAAATCTGTTCATCTTTGCTCCGAAAGAAAAAAACGAAGAAAATTGTTTATCAAAAGCTCTTAAATAAGAAGTTGCAAATAAAGTGCTTCACATTACTGGGATAATCATTAAGTTAATTTGTGTTGCATATCTGTGGTGTTGAATATATGATGTGAAATGCTTCGATTACTTCACTTTTTGATTTGTGTATTTACTTTGTGACTTACCGTATATGCAAAATCATTTTTTGTTAAACCCTTCTATTTTGTTCATTACTATCCCGGGAAACGCCGGGTACTACAGCCAGTTCCTATCATAAAGTCCCATCTCTAATCTCATCTAAAGTTCTATAATAATCCATGTTCTATCTATCTACATTGTTTTTTCTTTGATCCACTTTACAATTAACCTGATAACATTTTTTTCCATTTGTTATACTTCTCTTACTTATTACAAGTCAGAGCACAGAGCCTAAAAGTATCATCAGCTACTTTCTGATGGACCTGACCCATCCATATAATACAGTACAATATAATCAATGCACTTGAATGTTGGGCAAGTGGTGCTGTATTTATATCAATGTACAGATGACTGCAATTTCTTGATAATCAAAGCTTTTTGCCAAGATTTTCAAAGTTCCAGCAAAACCACAACCTTTTTTTTAACCCCTTAGTGACGGAGCCAATTTTCACCTTAATGACCAGACCAAATTTTACAATTCTGACCAGTGTCTCTTTATGAGGTTATAACTCTGGAACGCTTCAACGGATCCCAGTGATTCTGAGAGGTTTTTTTTCATGACAATTGGACTTCATGATAGTGGTAAATTTAGGCTGGTATTTTTTGCTTTTATTTGTGGAAAAAACCTGAATAATTTTTGTTGTTAAAATGGAGAGTCACTGGAAACTGGAGAGTCACTGGAAACTGGAGAGTTATGTCACACAAAATAGTTAAAAATAATGTGGTACCCCTGCAGGGGATTGCCACAGGATCCACCGATGCAAGGAGGGATTTACACCTTGGTACACACAGCACACAACACCTTCCACTCCAGACCTGAAGTAGGAGCTCTACTAGCTGCCTTAAGCCAGATCCCCTTTAAAAGATCCAGGCCTGAGGGGAGGAGTCAGTAGTTCCAGTCAGGCAGTGAAGAGAGCAGGAATGAGGAGCTGGTCGCTGGGAAAGATCCAGGCCCAGGACCAGGGAACACTGACCCAGCTGTGCTGCACCCTTCGGAAAGGGTCGGAAGCCAGTGGAGAATAGGAGAATTAAAGAAGGGAATAAAACCGGTTTCCCTGTAGTACACCCGGACACCGGAGTCCGACGCTGCCAGCATCCATTGTAGCAGTAAAAGCCCGGAAGGACCAGGAGGAACTAATCCCCCTGAGGTAACAAACTAAGAGAGACTCGAAACTGACCAAGCACAGGACCAGGGTCCAAGGGAAGCACCTCATTGTCAGTGATAGAGCAAAGTCCTGGGAGGGGAGAAGGAGCGGCGACTTCAGTTACAGGCAGAACTTACCCCAAACCACCGTACACAGTGACAGAAGAGGCCTCACAACTCTCCAAGGTGAAAGTCCCAAATTGCACCGAGGACCTGGTTACTTCTCTGGACTGTACCTGTTACCCGTCATCAGTAAAAGGTACCGAAACAAAGACTACCATGTGTGTGTGTGCCTGCTTGACCGCCGCTACCCTCAGCTTTGGCCGCAGAGACGCTACTACGACTCTCGTCATCCGTCCCCGCTGCCCTGAGGTAAAGCTCTACCTGTGTGGAACTGTACTACATTGAGCTGCACCTCCATCACCTCAGCAGCCGGCCGCAGTGCTGGTATACACATTAACAAATACCACAGATGGCATCATGTAACCAATCCCCTTCACCAGCAACATCCCCCACCATCCCCGTCATTGAGTGACCAGCCGTGATCCCCCATCCAAGTCACCATCAGCCCCGGTATCCGAGTACCACCTACCCTGTCGACTGCCTCAATAACATTGTCTACTTTACATCAGCACAAATTTGGAAACATTTTTTTTTTTGTTAGGAAGTTAGAAGGGTTCAAAGTTTCTGAGCAATCTCTCAATCCCTCCTATCCAAATGTAGTAACTCCAAGAGTGCCAAATGTATCTCAATTTCTCCCGGTAATGTTGAAGCTAACCAACGCTGAAGAATAATGCGTTTTACTAACAAAACAATTGTGTGAAACAGCATATGCAAGTCCCCCCCTTGAACTCTATCTTCAGTATAATGAAACAGCCAACACATTGGGTCTAGTTCTATCTTGATCCCACATATCCTCTGAACTATGGTTATAGGAATCACTGCACACGTACAAGGGAAATGGTGCTTTCTCGTGAGAATTTTATTTATAATGTTTGTTCACTGCGACAAGGTTATGACGTTTCGGCCCAGTATGGGCCTTGATCACATGGTATCTTGATTTGGATGAAACCAAGATGTGGCCCTTAGGAACTGCTTGCTGTAGTAGTTTTGCAGGGTAAAACCCCTTCTTATCCTGTTGAAGTTGTGCCCAAGGGGAGTGCACTTGGTAACTTTTGCAGTCTGGTCACTGTTAAGGGATAGGCCAGGCTCAGAGCTGTCACTCTGGAAGGGAGGAGCCGCCTGGTGGACAGTGTTTCCACATGAGATGTCCAGATAGCAGTGGCCACTGTGCGGGTGGTTGAGATTTGGAGGTATATTAAAACCCATTATAGTGCCATGCATGACACTAAATTGACTATCACTCCAACGTTCATTGATAATATACTTTCTGACCATTCTCCAACCATGTAATATTTTTTGCATTATATCATCACCCATATGACAACGACAAGAAAAAAAATACATATTTGGCCACTTACAAATATCCATTGCATTTAGCAGAATGCTGTTTGCCACTCTAAACTTAGATTATACATATGGTTTAACATATGGCTAGGTACTCGTAGGCGTGAGGGCCCGTGAAGGGGGCTACGAGCTTACGCTATTTTGGTCCAAAATATCAAACTAACTCCTCACATTTTTTTTCCAAAAAAATGTTTATTGCATTTTTTTTATCTTTCTGCAGGTTGAGGCTGGGCCCTCTAGGGGACGTCAGTCACTTGTGGAGCATGTTTTTGTTGCGGAACAGCCCGCCTTGTTTAACAGCTGAGTGTCATTAATAGGCTGTGCTCTGACACTATATTTCACTTTGCCTGGAGTGGCTGCCGCCCTGGGGTGACCTCATGTCCAGTAATACCACCAGTTTCCTCCTTGTGGCATGGATGGACGCAGATGCTACAATCGCCCCCATGCCAGGGTTGTAGGAGATTGAGCACCGGTGTTGGGAGAAATGGGTTATCTTCTCTGATAATTATGTAACCTATTCGGTAAACTCTCAATTTAGATTATACATATGGCTTAACATATGGCTAGGTACTCGTAGGCGTGAGGGCCCGTGAAGGGGGCTATGAGCTTACGCTATTTTGGTCCAAGATAGCAAACTAACTCCTCACATTTGTTTTCCAAAAAAATGTTTATTGCATTTTTTTTTACTTTCTGCAGTTTGAGGCTGGGCCCTCTAGGGGGCGTCAGTCACTTGTGGAGCATATTTTTGGTGCGGAACAGCCCACCTTGTTAAACAGCTGGGTGTCATTAATAGGCTGTGCTCTGAAACTATGTTTCACTTTGCCTGGAGTGGCTGCCGCCCTGGGGTGACCTCGTGTCCAGTAATACCACCAGTTTCCTCCTTGTGGCATGGATGGACGCAGATGCTACAATCGCCCCCATGCTAGGGTGGTAAGAGATTGAGCATCGGTGTTGAGAGACATGGGTTATCACCTAAGAGTGGCAAATAGCATTCTGCTAAATGTAATGGATATTTGTAAGTGGCCAAATATGTTTTTTTTTTTTTTATTTCTCTATACAGGCCCCCCCATCAGTGGTATATACAGGCCCCTCCCTCCATCAATGGTATATACAGGCCCCCCCATCAGTGGTATATACAGCCCCCCCCCCATCAGTGGTATATACAGGCCCCCCTTGCTGCCGCACAGCTGTAAAATAATAGCTCATTCATACTTATCCCCGTCGCTCTGTCACCGCGCATCCTCTGGTCTTCTTCCTGCTTGTACCCAGCTTCTATTCCTGTGGGGGGCGCAGCAGCGATGACGTCATTGCTTCTGCTCCGGTCAAATGACGCTGGGTACAAGCAGGAAGAAGACTGGAGGACGCGCGGTGATAGAGCGATGGGGATAAGTATGAATGAGCTATTATTTTACAGGTGTGCGGCAGCAAGAGGGCTTGCATACCACTGATGGGGGGGCGCTTAAATAGTGCAATGTAATATGCACCGCTCCCCCTTCCGCTGATGGACAGGGGGATGCAGTGCATATTGCATTGCACTAATGAGCGGGGGCATGTGACTGCCCGCTCCTACTGCAGCCTCCCCCCCCACACCCCATCTCCTGATCACCGCCCCCCCACTGAGCCTTCACACTGTGACTTGAGTATAAGCCAAAGGGGGCACTTTTCAGCACAATTTTTGTGCTGAAAAACTCGGCTTATACTCGAGTATATACGGTATGTCTATTATGGGTTCCATTGGATATTTTTTTGTTCTATCTATTATATTGTTGCATACATAATTGTTCTATGCATTATTTGGTGGTTAGTAGTTAGCATTGCAGCTATATGGTCCTGGCTTCAAATCCCATCATGGACAACATCTGCAAGGAGTTTATATGTTTTCCCTGTGTTTGTGTGGGTTTCCTCCGGGTTCTATAGTTTCCTCCCACACTTGAAGGACTTAGGCTAGGGTCACACTTCAGGTTATTTTTACAAAACCTGATCCAGTTTTGAGCTTTTAAAAAGCTCAAAACCGGATCAGGAAACACTCCTCATAGGAGCCTATGCTAAAAAACCGGATTGCTTCACAAGCAATCCGGTTTCTGTCTCCGTCTCTGCAGCCTGCGTGAAAAATCATGCAGGCTGCAGTTTTCGGAGCGGTTCTGTTATCTGCAATGCGGGAACCGGATTGCTCAGGATGGGTAATCCTGAGCAATGCGGTTCCCGCATATACTTTACTTATCCCGGCGGCAGGAAAGTGCTCTGTGTTTAGTTAAACTGTAAATTTAATAAATAAATGTTTATATAATGTCTCTAGGGGGTGCCCAGTCCCCCTAGAGAACTTACACCCTCTCAGGTGGGCATATAATGCTATATTCATCTTTGTACAGCACCTGCCTTCTGACAGTTGCTGTACAGTTTTATGAATGAAAGCGCCGGGCTCCTCAGGGCGGCGCGCATACTATTGCTATTGGTATAGTATGAGCGCAGCTGTCTGAGGTCCTGAAGCCTTATATAGTAGATCTATGGGCAGTGCTGTGCAGTGCAGTGATGATTATAGCATTATATGCCCACCTGAGTGGGTGTAAGGTCTCCAGGGGACTGGGCACCCCTTAGAGACATTATACAAACATTTATTAAATTTACAGTTTCAACACTGCACAGAACAGTTTGCTCATGCCGCAGGGATGAGAAAACTATCCGGTAGCCGGATTGCTCAGGATTACACATCCTGAGCAATCTGGTTACCGGATTGCGGCATCAGCAATCTGGTTCCCGGATTGCTGAAAGTCAGAAGACAATTGCGTTCACCGCATCCGGATCTGGATGTGGTGAACGCAATTCAGGTTTTAAGTGTGACCCTAGCCATACTGATAGGATGTTTAGATTTGAGTCCCAATGGGGACAGTGTTGCAAATGTATGTAAAGTGCTATGGAATTAATAGCACTATATAAATGAATAAACATTATTATTCTTTTACTACATTGCTGTTGCACATATGAATATGTGGCGCCCCACAACGAGTGCGTAACAGGAGTGTATTGCAGCCCAGACAGCAGCAGCAATATTCTCTGACTAAGCAATGACATGGTTAAAACTCAGAGCTCCATACCCTACATGCACATCAGAATAAAGGGCCAATAAGGTCCTGGTGGGTGGAGTGTAGTGGTAGTGTGTAGTGGAAGCGGAGTGCAGAAAGTCAGTCGATAGAAGAGTCTAGGCTCGAGCTTCTGCAATGTAGGAGAAGGAGGAAGGAGCAGACGTGGCCGGGAGGAAAGTAGGTGAGGGGGGCCTGCACAGTTCCGTGCAGCCCCCTGGCCACCACCACTGGTTGGGCACCATTGCTCCGGTGTCTCAACAACCGGTCTCTCGGCATCTATATGCGGGTTCAAAACATCCCGCGCCCATCTACAACCGGTTTACTGGTACCGAAGCTAGCAGTTGTTCAGCACTGCTATGCAAACCAGGAGTGGAGGGACCGCTCTCCAGGAGCACCCCACCACCGCTGCACACAGTGTCTTCTTGCCAGCGGAGTACCCACCAAAAGGACCCAATGCTCCCCACACACACTGGCCAGAATTCACCGGTAGGGAAATTAAAGCAGCCTCCTTGTACCCGATCTGGCACTCCAAGGCGACAACGAAAACACAAACTAGCTTAGAATGGAGGAACACCGCGGAGCTCTGAGAAACACTGGTCATTGATGAGTCCACCCGGTCCGTTACCCGTCAACTGTATGCCATGTACCATCTGCTGGTTACAGTAAAGTACCCGTTACAGAGACTGTCAGTGTCCGTGCTTTCTTCAGAACTGTCTATCTCCGCACACTAAAAGGTAACCGCAGCTGCCTCAGAACATCTTGTGCGCTTCCTGGCTCCAGGGACTCCCGCTCATCCTGTGGGGAGCGTTCCATCTTGCTGCATCCTATCCCCCGGAGGCCCAAGCAGCGCCAGTGGACATCACCGGACCTCTCACAGGTGGCGTCATGAAACAATTAACCCCTTAACTGTTCAGCCAACTCCCTTTTTGTATCTGGACTACCGGGCCCCACTACCGGCAGGCGCGGTTCCCGTGACACGGAAGAAGAGGAAATGCCTGCCTCTACGGAGTCCCGGTTACGGTGGGTCGAGATAAATATACCTCTTCAAATGTATTCTGTATTCAAGGCCTCAGGATTTTGGGTTGCAATGTAGTGCCTAGTGTCAGAAAGCTGGGTTTACGTCCTAGGTCATGGGTCTTTCGGCAGGACAATGACCCCAAACATACTTCAATAAGCACCGAGAAATGGATGGAAAAAAAGAGCTGGAGAGTTCTGAAGTGCCAGCAATGAGTCCAGATCTAAAGGCCCCATTACACATAGCGATATCACTAATGATATCGCTACAACGTCACAGGTTTTGTGACGTCACAGCGACCTCACCAGCGATATCACTGTGTGTGACACTTAGCAGCGATCGGCCCCCCACTGGGAGATTGCTGATCGTGAATGGCCTGGACCATTTTTTGATTGGCGATCTCCCGCTGGGCATGCTGGATCGCTGTATGTGACAGGGGCAACGGCCAGCGATCCCCATTCTGCGTCCGAGAACCTGACAGATCCCAATGACTATCGGGTGCCAGCGCATCGCTGGGTCATCGCTGGTAAGTCTGCCTGTGTGGCATCTCACCAGCAACCACGTAGCAATGCACCAGCGATCTTGGCTGGGTCGGATCGTTGTCGGGATCGCTGGTGCATCGCTACATGTAACGGGGCCTTAACTATCATTGATCACCTATGGAGAGATCTTAAAATTGCTGTTGGGAGAAGGCACCTTCACATATGAGAGACCTGGAGCAGTTTGCAAAAAGATTAGTGCAAAGTTCCAAGCGAGAGGTGTAATGGGGACGTCACACGTGTCAATGTCGCCAGCGATGAAGGCTGATCGCTGGTGAGCTGTCATACAGGTAGACTCACCAGCGATCAGTACCAGTGAGAACGCTGGTAACCATGTAAACAAGCGGGTAACTAAGCGCCGTGCAGCGCCTAGTTACCTGCTGTTTACCATAAATACCAGCTCCCAGCGCTTGCTGTGAGACGCTAGGAGCTGGCTTCTCGCTCGTCTCCCGGTGTCACACACAGAGATACTGCGTGTCTACCGGGCGACCATCAACCAGTGATTTATTGCTGGTTGATGCACCCTGTCACACACGTCAATATCGCTGAACGTCATGTGCAGCAGCGATATTACACGTGATATTGATACGTGTGACGTCCCATTAAGAAGCTTGTTGATGGTTATAGGAAGTGACTGATTGCAGTTATTTATTACAAGGGGCGTGCAACCAAATATTGCATTGAGGAGTCCAACAATTTGGTCTGGACCATTTTTGGAGTTTTGAGGGTTTTTTTTTTTTTAGTTCAATACATACAAAGGAAATAAAGATGTGTATGACGAAATATGTATATGTACTAATTTTCTGGGAGAAATGCTTCATATTCTAGAACATTTCCAATTTTAGTCATAATTGTATATCATCTTAGAATTATCATGTTAATATCAGGATTAAAGATTCATGTAAAAGTAAATAAAGCAATTCAATGTGGGCTAACAGATGTACTTTATAATGTTTGTAGATGTTATTGGGAAATCTAGGGACAGATCTACTTTATAAAATAACATAGAAAAACTCATAACAACTTATGGCTGATGCTGAGCATAGAACAGCACTGTGCTATCATTGAATTATCTACCAGTGTATGAGGTGCTACTGCATGAACAGGAAGACAACAAAGTGTCATGTTTTATGAGATGCCATAAGGTTGACATATTCTCGTACCTACAGCTCCTGATAAAGCCCATAAGACTGGACACAAAATATGTCTACCTATGAATACCGACACACTAGGACAGTGCTAATGCATGCACCCTAAAACTTGAGATGTTAGAAGGTGTTTTAGTAATTCTTTCAGGGAGAATTACTCTGTTATACATAAGGAAGTTTCTTATGGTTGCACAGGGAAATAAAATAAATTGGATATGTCCCCAGATTTCACAATAAAAACTACATATTAAATGGATCTCTAAGGCTATGTGCTCAAGATTAGGACACGCTGTGTTCTGAGCGTAGCATTTTCTCTGTAGACACCAATGTTTGCTGTGGGAGAACGCAGTTTCCATGCCCATGGTCAGACTTCTGGGCTCAGTATATTTTTGCTGTTTTCTTCCCCCGAGAACATTCACATCTCCGTAAGTATAAACTGATGTACTGCAGCTTAGGAAGCCATGCCACATGTAAGTTTATGTTGTGGAAAAAAGTAGCACAGTGGGCAGGAGATTTCAATATATTCAATTTACTGTGCTTGAACTGCAGAACACTGAGTGTTAAATTCCCCAAAAATACATTGCTAACACTGATTGTGGGCACACAGTCCTAGAGCCGATGTACTCAGTGCACTTACTTTAAAACTAAATGTGGGCACGATGCTATCACATCGGAAGGGAAGTGACGTCATGATTGGGGTGGGCTTAGTGGCGCTGGTCACAGTGACTGTCTCTCCCCCCATGCACTCTCCCCCATGTGGGCTCTCTCTTGTCTGTGCTCTCTTCGCCCCTCTGTATGCTGTCTCTTCCACCCTGTGTTCTCTCCCCCACAGTTCTATCTCTCCCCCCTGTGCACTGTGTCTCTCCCTCCCTGAGTAGTGTGTTTCTTCTCCCTGCATGTTGTCTCTACCTCACTAACAGGGGGCCTGTGGGCTGCCTGTCCTCTCACTGACATTGTGTGCTACCTGTTCCCCCAACTGACAAGGGGCTCCTGAGTGCTTTGTCTGTCCCCTCCCCCTCCCGAGAGGGGGCTTGTGTTCGCTGTGTCTGTGGCCCTTGTGTGCTCTGTCTTTGTCCCCCCTGATATGGGGACCCCTTGCGCTCTGTAGAAGCCCCACCCCTGTCAGTGAGCCCCAGTATGCTGTCTCTCACCTCACCCACTGGCGCCAATGTGCACAGTGGCAGACTGCTGGCAGCTTATGAATTAGCCAACTGCAGCCACCACATGGCTAATTTGCATAGAAACAGCCATAATCCTTTGAATACACCTGATTATGACTTCTGTAGCTCCTCTGGTTTTAATGGACTCAAAATAAAGGATTGAATTTTAGGTAAATGGCGAGTGCCGCTGATTTTTTACTTCTTTTTGGGAACGATGAATTGTGACTAGTGCAAGCACCTCTCCTTTCCACTTCCATCTCTGCCTGCCTAATCCTAACATACAGTATATATCAAATTCAGTTACCGACAATAGAAGTGGTGCAAAACAACTACTATTTACTATTGTGTAAACTTTTAGATAATATGAGGGACTGGTTCAAATTTTTCTATATTTTTTTATTTTATTACTTGATTTTGTAGCCTTTTTAGTAGACTCATCCCTGTGATCATCAATTTGCTTATACTTTTTACTACTTTACTAAAGTTTTGAACTATAGAGGTTATGTCTTGGGCTCCTATAAACTACAGGATGCTCTTCATTCGAGCAACCAATATCATGGCAAGCACAGGAATCCAAGTAATAGTGCTCCTATGATCCACAATGCTGTTTCAGGTAAATAAGGACCACACGAGGTCTTGATGCAATGGTGTTTATTACCAACGTGTTTCAGTGCTGCCCCAGCCTCTTCATCAGGGATACAAAACGTTTTGTACCCCTGATGAAGAAGCTGGGACAGCACCGAAATGCGTTGAGAATAAACACTATTGCATCAAGACCTCGTGTGGTCCTTTTTTTCCTGAAACAGCAGCGTGGATCATAGGAGCACTATTACTTGAATTTCTGTATACACGCCACTATGCACGTGGGAGTGTGGATCCAGCAGCAGCTGTACGAACGCATACACCAGTTGTGGGTTTACACAACTGGCCCAGGTGAGCACAAGCAATCTTAAGGGTATTAAGTATAGGGGTATAAGACCTATTGCGGTCTGTTTTGTCTCATTATTAGGTAAGCATAGGGGCCTTCATCAGACCCCCGGATACCAAAGCAATTCTTTTGCGCCCCGAGATTGCTATACTAGGGGAAGCGTGAAATGGTGCAATACCCAGGTCAAATGGGGAGGAGGGGATAAAGGACATAAAATTCATTGGAACACAACACCCGCCCAACACCCACTCTATCAACCCATTTACACTACACAGTTGAATAAATACACCAAACATTGACTGGCAAGAGATGGCTGTGAGGCCATAAGGGTTACTAAATAAAAGGTACAAGTTATATATTTAAAATCTTCAATAAATAATGAATAAAAATTCATAAAGACCAAAACTTTTACAAACCATAATAATGAAAATACACCCAATTACATTGGGCAAATTTTCCCAAATGACCAAACCAATTATGGTGAGGCCACCCCCAAAACCCCCAAGCATCAGTCATTCGCCATCTGTAGGCTTTAATTAAAAATATCTAATGATATTGCATCCAAATGTATTCCATCCCATCTATATAGACCCAGTATAAACCCTTCCAAGTCAATATGGCAGAAGGAAAAACCATCAACCACGGGTATGAATTTTTCCATTATCCTGATAACCCTTTTACAGATTGACTCCATAAAATGATGTTTGTCAGTGTTCCAAACCAAACGGGGAACAATCTCAGAAAAAAACAAAGCATGGGAACATAGCTTTAATAAACTTTAAATAATTTTTCAAATGCCATAACAAATCTAAGGTGTGGTCCATTCCGATATCGTTCACCTCTAGGTGGAAAACTATAAGATCTAGTTGTGGAAATGAAAGTGAAAGTTTATGCAAGGCAAAATATAATGCCTCCCACTTCCTAACACGATTTCCATACAACCAAATGCTAATTTTTGAACAGTCAAATGACACATTTTCAGAATACGCCCTCATGCTAGCCCTCTTCCTTGCCCAATGGACAAAAGAGTGTGCGATGATTCCGAACCGTTTTTGGTCCTGTATATTAAGCAACATACATTAGTCAAGGAAATATGCAACTTAACTCTATCAGAAACCCAATGCCCGATTCTTCTGATCTTACTTTCAGCCAGGCCCATTCTGGTTGCCTCAGTTGTGGCCCTAGTTTGGAACGAATGAGAACAAATCTAAGGTCATGCAAGCCCAATTTGTTCAAGCCATTACATAAAACCACATTAAACTGATATTTCATTATGGGATCACTGTTGGCATGTACAAAGAGAGGGCCAATACCTTTAGTGAAGTAGAAAACACCGGTGCTTGTCTTCTTGAAATTCTCTTTATTATTTGAAAACTATAAAATCACTCAGCGTGCTAGCTGGGCGTTAGATTAGCTGATGATTAAGGAAGTTGTTCTTCCGAAACGCGTCTAGCGCCCAACTAGCACGCTGAATGATTTTATAATTTTCAAATAATAAAGAGAATTTCAAGAAGACAAGCACCGGTGTTTTCTACTTCACATTGTTTCCTGGGCAGTTGCCAAAGCTGCCACACCAGGTGCGGGAATCCAGGAGGTTAATGGGGCGGTGGAGCGGCCATCCCCCTTTCCATTTGAATGAACCAATACCTTTAGGACGAACCAACTGTTGGTATATGCAACAGTTGTGGACTTCGTTTGTGTGAAGGAGGACTTTATGCTGACCAGACAATAGATGGCAATTTTAAGTAAAGTTTTCCTTGCTTACTGTATTGTAAAAGAAAAAGTCTCTCTTGTACTTTCAGTTTCTTACTTCTTCCTGGTGCAGTACAGATTGTGCATTTTTCCTTTACCTCATGTTCTGAGAAGTACACTCCCTGACAGAAGTTATGTCGCTTATCCATGTTATGTAAATAGTAGCTTATAACCTGACGTTAAATTCATCCCTTGGTTGTATAAATTACTCTTTTAAAAGCTGAAACCCTCCGAAATTTGGTTTAGGTTAAGAAAATAAATTGGCATCAGTGCTGAAATATTGATCATTTAATAAACACAGAATGGTCAGATTTTAGCAAGACAAATGTTTTGTCACCTGGTCATATAATGCGCCCAATCCTAGTTTACATCCTCACCTGTGCTCAGTAAATGATTGATTAATTAGTGGGTGTGTGTAAAAAGAAACAAAGAAACACAGCACCCCAGACCTTCACTTGAACAGCAACTTCAGCTCTGACAACATGCCAAAAATCCACCCTGCGACCAAAGCCTTGATTATCAAGAGGCTGAAGACCAGATCCACTGCAGAGGTGACTGGCACCTTTAATGCATCTCAGCATCAAGTATAATTAATTAAAAAAAGATTTGAAGAGACCAGAGATGTGTTTGACAAGCCCAGGTCTGGCAGACCCCCACAAGACAACTGCTCAGGAGGAACGTTTGTTGGTTAAAAAATCCAAAGCAAGCCCCTCTTCCACTGCAGCATAGCTCCAACAGGCCTGGTCACCTCAAGTTCCTGTGTCAACTAGAACAGTTTGTAGGATTCTGTCTCGAAATGGCCTCCATGGTCGAATCAGCGCCCAGAAGCCAGCACTAAACAAAAGTCAAATAAAAAACCGTGTGGCATTTGCAAAGTCCCACAGCCTGCTAAACAGATGGATGCTGGAAAAGTGAAAGAAGGTGGATTTCTCTGATGAATCTTCAGTAGAATTAAACCACAGCCATCGCAAATACTGCAGGAGACCTACTGGAGCCTGTATTGATCCAAAAAAGACCCAGAAAACAGTTACATTTGGTGGTGGAAAGATCATGGTCTAAAGTTACATTCAGTATGGGGGTGTGCAAAACATTTGCAAGGTGGAAGGCAATATCAATAGCCTAAAATATCAATAAGTATTAACTACCTCTTATATTCTAAATCATAAAAGGGGTCAAATTCTGCAGCAGGATGGTGCTCCATCTTATACATCCATCTCTACAACAAAGTTCCTTCAGGCAAAAAAGATCAAGGTGCTCAAGTACTGGCCAGCCCAGTCACCAGACATAAACATCATTGAGCATGTTTGGGGTGCGATGAAAGAGGAAGCTTGGAAGACAAAAGCAAAGAATCTAGATGAACTCTGGGAGGCATGTTAGGGCCCTTTCACATCTGCGTTTATTTGAAATCGCGGCAGATGCGGTGAAAAAAACGCATCTGCCGCGATTGCCGCATAACCGATGCACTTGCGGCGCGGTTGCGGTAATCCCCATAGAAAGTATAGGGGGACTTGCGGCAGGTGCGGCAAGTGCGGTTTTGGACTTGCGGCAGGTGCGGCCGCGAAAAAAACCGCGGCTGTATTGTGTATTTTTATTGTTACCTATGGTTTCTCATAAACAAATTACTGTATTGTAAAGCGCTGCGGAATATGTTGGCGCTATATAAATAAAGATTTATTATTATTATTATTATTATTATTATTTTTAAATACTCTGCCTAACAGTCCCTTTTTACTGTCTGACACAGATGTTTAGAAGTCTTCTATATGCCAGTTTTCTCTTGACTAGTTGATATAGCATTTATTTCCCCAGACTAGTCATACCCCAGATTGTGGGTATTATAACAATTTTCAAGAGCTGGCGTGTTCACCATTGCTCTGACAAATATCACAAAAAATAAAGGATTGATAGAGGATGATGCAGGCGCTTAGGAAGAGACAGGCAGGAGATTGAATTTTGAATTAACCTTTTCTTTACTAGGTCACTTGGTCACTCCTCACAACGTGTTTCGGCTGATAGATCCACCTTCATCAGGAGATGGCCAATGAACCGAACAGGGGGTATTTAAAGGGAAATTGATGACCTCACATCTAACAGTTAACCCTTTCACAGCTAGTATAGTTATATACAGTAATTGAATGCAGTGAATTGACATAGCTGGTTAAAGAAAAGAGAGCATTTCATTTAAAAAGATTTTTTATTAATAAAGAATGAAAAAGTAAACTGAAAAATAGTGAAAAATAATAAAAAATGAAATGATATAATATCGTGAAAAAATTAAATAATAATAGTAATAATGAAAAAAATGGTAAAATGTATATCAAAAAATACTTAAAAATCTATAAAGGAATCTAAAGCAGAAAAAAAACTGCATAGCACTCACAGACTAATGTGAACCGGTGCCAGCAGGGCTGCTGAATCAAATAACTAGAAAGAAATGCTCTGCAGCACTCGGTTACTACCAAAGATGTACATGTGCTAACAAGCTATATATATATATGAGAAAAAAGTTGCTGGCACCGGTTCACATTAGTCTGTGAGTGCTATGCAGTTTTTTTTCTGCTTTGTATTTTATGGAGTTGCTGGCTCCATGCTGCAATTGCACCCTTGTTGACTGCAGGTGATCTAAGGTTGAGATGGGGTCTGCCCACTGAGAGGTGGGGGGTGGACAAGGAGGATAGGGATATCAGAGTAGGACTCGTCGGACCTGAAGTCGCTTTGTCGCAGTCGACGAGCAAACAGACATCGGCCAATGTATGTACCAAGAACTTCAGAATAAAAAGATATGATTTTGAGTTTTTTGAAAAAACGTAAGTTTTTAACTTTTTTCTCATATATATATAGCTTGTTAGCACATGTACATCTTTGGTAGTAACCGAGTGCTGCAGAGCATTTCTTTCTAGTTATTTGATTCAGCAGCCCTGCTGGCACCGGTTCACATTAGTCTGTGAGTGCTATGCAGTTTTTTTTCTGCTTTGTATTTTATGGAGTTGCTGGCTCCATGCTGCAATTGCACCCTTGTTGACTGCAGGTGATCTAGGGTTGAGATGGGGTCTGCCCACTGAGAGGTGGGGGGTGGACAAGGAGGATAGGGATATCAGAGTAGGACTCGTCGGACCTGAAGTCACTTTGTCGCAGTCGACGAGCAAACAGACATTGGCCAATGTATGTACCAAGAACTTCAGAATAAAAAGATATGATTTTGAGTTTTTTGAAAAAACGTAAGTTTTTAACTTTTTTCTCATATATATATATAGCTTGTTAGCACATGTACATCTTTGGTAGTAACCGAGTGCTGCAGAGCATTTCTTTCTAGTTATAAAGGAATCTATATCATGAATAATTTAAAGAACCATTATGTAAAAAACTTTTTCTAAAAATCTTTTTAGCCAAAGGGTTTTTCTATTAAAAACCTTTCTTAAAATTGTAAAAAAAAAAAGTTGTAGAGATTGTATATCATGGGATTCTGAAACAAGAAAAAATTATTAAAAAAAGTAGATAATCAGGAATAATCACCGTGGATATGCAGGCGGCATAACCACACAAGGTGAGTGAAATACCCACACAGACTCCTACACTAGACCACTGGGTAACGCACCAGGAACGCCCCCTCCTCTCTTCCTTTTTGTTTCTGACAAATATCACACACACGTATGACTTTCTTGCCAACATGCCATTGCACCTCTGAAGGCAGGTGTACACTTCACGGCTTCAAAGGCACACTGTACATGTCCGGAAGCAAAAAAATCTGTACCGGCACCTGATCTTCAGCTCCTCCATGGATGTCAACCATCTTTTTCTCTTCCAGACACACAGTGACCCTCTGAAGCTAAGAATGTACTCACAGCTTCAGAGCGGCAATGACATGTAGGGGTCATTCCATGTCAAGTGAACCAATGATTATTACCTCTATATTTTTAATTCTTTTGAGATTTTGTTATTTGATAATAGCATGTCAGACAATGCAAAATGTGAAGAGAAAAATTTTTTAAAAAATTTATTTTTTTTTTAAATGATTTTCAAAGTTCGGAAAAAGTGTGAATTTCGCTGTTGCCTGCCTTTACGTTTCTCCTCATAACTCAGGCTAGGAATAAGATAGAGAGACAAAATAAACACCAATCTACTCAGAACTATACAGGCTTTCATCAGATATGTCACAAGAGGATCTTTGTTAATATTTTACCCATGTGATCGCAAGCGCAAAACTTTAAAACGTATTTCCGAAAAATCGGCGCGCTTTAAATATTTCAAAAACTGCCCATGTGTCTGCTTTGCTCTTAGCCACATCTGTACCAAATTTCAAGTTGGGATCGCAATGGGATCATATTTTAACATATTTTACTATTAATAGCGTCAATGGGTCATTCCATATCAAGTGATCTAAATATGAATATTTTTTTTACCTGACGTCTTTAGATTTTTTTTTTTTTTTCCTTTATGAAGTACTACTTTAGTTAATTACAAATTAAAAGTTTAGAATTTTTTTCTTCATCAGTTAATTTTTTACAGATTTTTAAAGTTTAAAAAAAGGGTGAATTTTGGCCTGGTATGACTTTACATTTTTTTATCTCGGGCTAGAAATAAGATAGAGAAACAAAATAAACACCATTCTACTCAGAACTGTCCAGGCTTTTACCAGATATGTCACAAGAGTATATTTGTTAATTTTAATTTTTTACCCATGCGAATGCAAACGCAACATTTTGAATTGCATTTCCGAAAAAACGTTTTAATAAAAATTTTCCAAAACTGCCCATGTGTCTTTTATGCTCTTAGCCACATCTGTACCAAATTTCAAGTTGGGATCGTGATGGGATCATATTTTAAAATATTTAACTATGGTTAATCTCATTTTTATTAAATTTTGAAAAAACATATGAAAGACATACATTCAATCTTTTAACAAAATCTTGAGACATATAAAATATACAAAAAGAGAATTCACAAAGTTATTAGTAACTTTAAGATAAGCTGCAAATTTACTTTTGCGCTTATCTCTGGTGCAATATATACTACAATCTAAATATAATTCCAAACACTCAAGTATACAACCTTTCTCAGGGTTTTGAGATGTTCTGATGTCAAGGGGACAAGCAGCCCCAGCAGAATGATTTTTATCACTTGGCCCCTTCTAACAGGTTGACCACGTAAGTGGGTCATTACCCGTTGAGGCCTAGTTGGAATAGTCTATCGACTGGTGTACCGGAAAGGAAGGCCGAAATATTAATGATCTACTCACAGCTCAGAGTTTCCGATACCTGTCTAATGTTCACTAGAATTCTGAAGGTATAGGTGTAGAAAGGAAATACCTAGACTGAATGTATCAGATGGGAAGAGAAGAGAGATAGAAAAGAAGAGAGAGAGAAGAGAAACAAAAACCATTAGAAAAAGTTATACTGGGAAAGAAAAGCCACGTAAGAAAAAAAGGAGGGGGGGGGACGGGTGAGGTATGGGAAGGAGAAAGGGTACTCATCCCACTGGCTCCCCATCAGCCAGAGGTCGAGCCATATTATCTGTGCTGGAAAAGATACTCCTAAATTCTGCAGAGTCGTGAAAAAGAATCCATTCAACCCAAATCCCTAAGAATTTGTTCCGAGATCCCGACGCATCAGCTGCGAGCTCCTCCATTCGATATATGTCCATCAATTCTTTGAACCAATCAAGTAGAGATGGAGCCCGGCTTGATTTCCAGAACCTTGGGATCACAGCACGAGCAGCTGAGATGCAAAAGCGGAGAATATCCCTCTTCTGTAGCCCAATAGGACCTGGAAAAATGGATAACATTGCCGATTCTGAGCAGCATTCGGCTTGTTTACCTGTTATCCGGGCGTATACATTGAAAACCTCAGACCAGAACCGCCGGATTTCCCCACAACTCCACCAAATGTGTATCATTGTACCCTTCTCTTCCCCACAGCGCCAGCAGGTATCAGGGGTTCCAGAACATGTTCCGGAGTGTCGTCGGGCACAAGTACCATCTAGTGAGCAGCTTATAGCTTCTTTCTTGTGCAGAACAAGCGCTAGCTAGTAAGTGAGTAAATATAAAGCATTTCTGCCAATTAGCTTCTGAAATGCTACACCCCAATTCCCTCTCCCAAACACGTTGGAAGTAAAGGGTGCCCTGCTCTCTCATGGACCCTAAGGCCTGGTATAGAACTGATATTTTGCGCCTCGGTGGAGCCTCCAGTTGGAATAACCTCTCCAATACGTTGGGCGTCAATCTTACCCTGCAAGAGTGGTCAGCTGAATATAAGTATGCTCTGTATTGGAGAAATTCGAATCACTTAAGAGGTCTCGTAGGTTCTTTGAGTTGTAGCTCTGCCATCGGGGGCAAACCACCACTGGACAGAGTCTGTCCTACTCGGGTGTCATCCACAATCCTCCAACATAAAAATCTCTGCCTGTCAAATCTGGGTGGGAAAGATGGGTTGGAAAAAATGGGAGTCAAAGGGCTAAGTCTGTCGTTTAAGCGGAGGGTTTTCGTCACTAGGTGCCATACCTTCAAGGTGTTTCTGGTCATGTCTGTCAAAGGTACTAGGTCTGTGGAGTCTTTAGGGAAATCCAAAGCAGGTGTTTCAGCGGAATCCCCAAACCCTCTTGCTCCACCCCTACCCATTTCTTGGAGGACGCATGATAATGCCAATCTAGAGCTCTAACAAGAGAGGAAGCCACAAAGTACGCTCGTATGTTGGGTAGTCCAACCCCCTCCTCTGGTCTTGGGCAAGGATAGGATATTCATTCGCAATCTGGACCTCTTACCCCCCAGACAAATCTAAGGATCATAGATTGCATTTTGGAGAGGAAGCCTCTATCCAATAGAACAGGAACTGTCTGAAAAGTATATAAGAGTCGGGGCAAGACATCCATCTTGACTACGTTTATTCTCCCGAACCAGGATAGCTTTAATTGTCTATAGGAGGTAAATGCCGATTTTCGCGTTAGTCAAAAGGGGTTGATAATTTAAATTGAATATTTGTTTAAGATCTTTTGGTATAAGGACTCCCAAGTACTTAATGGCTTCTACTTTCCATTTAAATGGGAACTGTTTAGATAGATGAGAAACCAATTCTCCAGGCAAAGAAATATTGAGTGCCTCGGTTTTGGAGCAATTCACTTTAAAGTTGCTCAATTGTCCGAACTGTTCAAACTCCATTAAGACCGAAGGGATGGAGACCAGGGGCTGGGAGATGTAAAGTAGCAGGTCATCTGCAAATAAGGCTAATTTGTGATGACTCTGTCCCAGCTTGACCCCATGGACACATTCATTGGACCTAAGTGCAAAATATTTAACTATTATAGTGTCAATTCAAAAATCACCAAGAACACAATCAGTCATTTTTTCACAATTGCCCGTCAATAGTTTGAATTTGATATAAAGAAACATAGTCTTGTAACATCTCAAATGAAAGCTGTTACCGTTCTGAGTAAAATGATGCCTCTCCCACTTCATTATCTTATTTCTAGCCTGAGATAAAAAAATGTAAAGTCATACCAGGCCAAAATTCACCCTTTTTTTAAACTTTAAAAATCTGTAAAAAATTAACTGATGAAGAAAAAAATTCTAAACTTTTAATTTGTAATTAACTAAAGTAGTACTTCATAAAGGAAAAAAAAAAAAAAAATCTAAAGACGTCAGGTAAAAAAAAATATTCATATTTAGATCACTTGATATGGAATGACCCATTGACGCTATTACTAGTAAAATATGTTAAAATATGATCCCATTGCGATCCCAACTTGAAATTTGGTACAGATGTGGCTAAGAGCATAGCAGACACATGGGCAGTTTTTGAAATATTTAAAGCGCGCCGATTTTTCGGAAATGCGTTTTAAAGTTTTGCGCTTGCGATCACATGGGTAAAATATTAACAAAGATCCTCTTGTGACATATCTGATGAAAGCCTGGACAGTTCTGAGTAGATTGGTGTTTATTTTGTTTCTCTATCTTATTTCTAGCCCGAGATATGATAGAAAATGTAAAGCCATACCAGGCCAAAATTCGCACTTTTTTAAAACTTTAAAAATCTGTAAAAAATTAACTGATAAAGAAAAAAATTCAAAACTTTTTTTTTGTAATTAGATAAAGTTGTTCTACATATAGAAAAAAAATTAAAAAAATCTGAGGACGTCAGGGAAAAAAAATATTCATTTTTGGATCACTTGACATGGAATGACCCGTAGGCAAGAAAGTTGCACATATGTGTGATATTTTCAGGAGAGTGGGCAATGTCTCCAGATCTTGCAAATCATGTTATCAAGCCCACAGGGCCTAATAACATGCTGAGTGGGACATCTAGTCTAGGGAAACAAACACCCTATCAACTACGCAAAAGGAAATTAACTTACTAAAAACAGACTGCAAAAATACATGTATAAACATCTGTTTATTTGTTATCCAGTATAAATGGACTTTTACGGTATTTAGAAAGGAATTGTGTAAACAGGAAGTCTCTTCCCTGTATGATTCAATGATTCATCACTGCAGAGTCCCTGGCAGGGGGAGCAGCCAGGTCAGGAGTTGAAATGCGGATGGTTGAGGGGTTGAGTGTCATTGACATAGCTTCTGTCTTCCAGACAGTCAAAAGCTATGAGGAGTAAATGGCGCTGTGGGACCACAGGAGCAGTCGGTAAAGTAAGAAGGTGCTGAAAGGTAAGTATAAGGATAGAGTGAAGGGGAAACATGTTGTTGATGTACATCTTAGAACTTGTCCTGCGTAAGAGCCTGATAGCGATTCTTTAGTGGTATGGGAGCCAACTGCCTCCTCATCCTCCTGCTTCTTTTGTCACTTGCTTCCATGTCTCTTCTTCGGCAGGTACATTGTAATATGCTTCTCTTCAAAGATTCTGAACAGTTATTTCTGCTGTCATTTACTTCTGCAGGAATGCTAAAAGATCTTCTCTTGCAACATTCTGAAGAGATTCTTCTCCTCTGTCAAGGACATTCTTGTCTTTGATTAGCTTCATTGTAGCTATTCTGGCCTGAAGACTTTGCACCTATTTCTCCAATAGAGTTACAAGCTTGCAATTCTGGCACATAAATGTGGTCTTTTCCTCTGGCAAGTGTGTAAAAATATGGTACACATTGCAGCACACTATATGGGTAATTTCCTTCTCCATGTTGAACAAAATAAATTGTCATTAAACTGTTGTAAGGATTAGTGATGGCCGAACCCTAACTGTAAAGTTTTGGGTGCATTCAAACACCTAGTGTTTGGGCATGGACCCCAAACACAGACTTCATTGAAAAGTCTGTGTTACTGCTCAGGTTTGGCTGGGGGGGCTGTAAACATAAGCAAAACAGTGATTAATCTGCAGTATTACACTTACCGAGGACCGCGAGTGCACTTGTATTTCCATGTCTCTCATTATAGTCCAGAGGTCCCCAACTCCAGGCCTCGAGGGCCGCCAACAGTGCAGGATTTCAGGATTTCCTTAGTATTGCACAGGTGTTAATGTGATCAAATGCACAGGTAATGATTCCAACCCCTGTGCAATACTAAGGAGATCCTGAAAACACGCACTGTTGGCGGCCCTCAAGGCCTGGAGTTGGGGACCCCTGTTATAGACGATACCAATAATAAGATCATCCACAAATTATTAACATGATTCTATTAAAGGTAAACATTCCTCAGCCACAAATATGGGTATTCCAGTTTTACAAGCTGGTGCACTGACTTCTCTGTAACTGGGGACATAGGATACCTGTTCTGATAAACTGCAGTCCCAAAAGATAGATTTCCATTCATCTAGCAGTTATCTACAATCACGTGTATTTGTGATGAATTGTTATAACCCTAAGTACCCCTTTAATTTACCAGATTTATGCAGTTCAAAATAGAACGTATTGGAAGCCTTCCTATGTGCATCCATGCCTCATGGATCCCCATAGACTTAAATGGCTTTGTCTAATCCATAAGTTGGACAATAGGACATGTGCTGAGGTTCACGGATCTTACTCTCTGATCTATGATGTAAAAATATATATATTTGGCTACACATATCCTTATGACTTTTACCATCCAAAGAGACTAACCGATTTTTTTCTCAGTTGTTTTAGGGCTCTAATGGCCTTTTTACATCAGTGGTTTACACAGATGTGCGGCAGATCCGGTAGGTGGCGCCACATCTGCTGGATCTGCTGCCTAACGGCCACTTGCAGCCCGGATCCGGCAAGCCCCATGCATTGTCTATGGGGTTGCGGTCTGGTGCGGCAAGTGCGGTTCTGCCAAGACTTTCTGCACTTTTTTACCCATTGACTCTTAACAATATACCAGTTACAGATGGAATGAAAAGCTAACGTACAAAGTATGTCTTAACTTTTAGAATATGGCATACTCTGAACTTCACAGACTGGATCCATTTTTAAAATTGATGTGTGTATGGATCAATGAAACTCTAAATATTCGAGCGCGGTCCAAGAAAAAATCAGACAACACTCGGAGGAGTCAGATGTGATTGTAGAGTCATGTGGACGCTGCTGCAAGCCCCCAGGCTAATATTCAACAGTCAGCCTACTTGCCCATCTTAGATGTTTGTTTTAACATTATTAGGATCACAAACTACGAAAAACAACACTTTTGAGTTCAGCTTGCTTAACTTTTATTAGTTGCTGGTCTGGTGACCAGTACTTGTTAGCTGCACATTATTCTGGTAAAGGACGAGTTGAGGAGGACGCATTCTCCTCATCTTTGGAATTGATGTCTCGGCAGGCTACATAGTCTCGGACGTTGGGGAGACCAGGAACCACACAACAACTTAAGGCGCTGCGGTGGATATTCATGCCACGGACATCATACCACTCACATGTTGACTCATCATAACATTCAACATTGAATATGGTGGTTAACTCATTGAATCCTCCCATAACAAAAAGAAGGTTGTCTATTATTTCTATTCCAAAGTTGCTACGGGGTCTGTACATGCTTGGCACCACATGCCAATTGTTGTCAACAGGGTTGTAAGCCTCCGCACTTCCGAGGTGATTTACTCCATCAAAACCTCCAACCTGAAAAATATAAAATAAAGAACATTTCAGTATTAAGAGACAAGGACTAGGACCGATTTTTTCATACATAGTAGTGAGTCGTGGGGAAATGGAGTCCAACGTTTATAGAGCTATTCTTCCTGTGCTTGAACAAATCACCATTGGTATAGTTTGACTGAGTCATGGGGCCTAAAAGGGGTGGAGCACTCTGTGGCTTTTTAGGTCATAAATTCAGCATCAATTTGGGGGGGGGGAAAGAGAGTCATAAAATCCAAAAAATATGGTAATACCATAAGGCAAAAAAAGAAAGTGACATCAAGAAAAACACAAATGATGAATTGGGGCCATCATTTTCAAGAAATAAATATGTTCTAGAATTATAAAATTCTTTGCCTCGTGTCCATTAATAACAGATTTTAAATATAGAGCATATGAAGTCCAGCGGAGGAACCTTTCTGTGCAGTATTAAAATTATTTCATCTCATGAATATCATTAAAACATCATTCCATAACTGGACTAGGTACATACAAGAACAGTGGGCATTTTGCCACGATACAGAGCACAGCTGTCTGGCCACAGACAACATATTAAGATGAAGACCTTAAAGGTCGAAACGCGTTGTCTGTGACCAGACAGCTGTGCTCTCTATTGTTGCAAAGTGTCCGCTGCTCTTGTATGCACCTAGTCCAGTTATGGAATGATGTTTTAACAATTTTTCATGGAATAAAAGGATTTTAACACTGCACAGAAGGGTTCCTCCACTGGACTTCATATGTTTTTTTCCTAAGTGGTTGCAGGAGGCTGTGGCTCCCTCACTTCGAGGGGATCCGTGGCAGACAACCGGACTCATGAGAACTTACAACCTGGGTGAGCTGGCTATAACAAACTGTTTCTTATCTAAATTTGAAATATGTCTTCCATACCACATATATTTTTTCTCCATAGGCAGTAACTCCCACTCCACAACGTGGGCTCCTCATTGGAGAAATTGCAGTCCACTGCATGGTATTAAGGCTGTACATCTCGGCAGTGAACAGGCACTCATTCCCATTGAACCCACCACATATATAGATCTGTGAATAAAATAATGATAGTTATAAATTTTATACTTACAAAGTTTTATACATAAAAAAGATAGAGTTACTAAAAGCATTAGAGCTTCAATAGAGTAGTAGAATTAGTAAACACAGAATAAGGAAGTGTCCATTAAGTGTTTTGCTTCTCTGTATGTTAAAGGGAATCTGTCCATCGACTTATGCTTCCAAAACCAAGGGCAGCATAAATCATAGCCTGGTCGCACAATTGCAACTAGGTGTGTTTTAAGATGTTCGCTACTTCACCTTATTGACAGGTCTCTGCTGATGTACGCACATGGGAGAAAGCTATCAATTACATCAGTGCATGGAGAAGCAGCCAGAATGTCGGGAGGATCTTTAAACTAGAGCCAGAGCATTTCAGAGTATAATATGTATGTATGGCTGCAATCACACAGCCAGACTATGATTTATGCTGCCTCTGGTTGGAGAGCATAGGTGAAATAACAGGTTCCTTTTAAGCTGATATCTTTGTGCATCCATGAGTGTGTTGGGGACCACTGAACCCCCAAGAGCCACATCCGATATTATATATAGAGGGGACAAGAACACCATCCACAGTGATCCCTTGGTAACTTACATGCTTTGAATTACATGTTTATGCAAATGGAGTCTCTGGAGCCTCGTTTAAGAATCTCAAACACAGGACTAGCCAGATATCCCTCCAGGGAAGGACCTAGCCCTGGGGTGGAATCCTTGCGGAGACCACCATAACCACCATATTAAGTGGCCCTTTCAGTCACTATCCCGCTCAGTTACAAGCTTAAGGATATGACAAGGGAATTACCAAAGCCAGGTATCCATCCACAAACAGCTGTTTCGGGGTATTGCCCCTCATCAGTGTGGAGTAGGATTCTGGCTAGGTGGGAGCAATGCCTGGTAGACTAACATCACAAAACAATCACTGACCTCAGGGAGACCAGTCAAGGAAAACACTGTGGGCAGCTGGCTAAAGGGCTGAAACACAGTGAAATCCATTATATGATGTCACACTTAATCCCTTAACAACCGTCAATTCACAGAAAAAAAAGGAGGCCGTTAAGGGACTTTATTTTGTTATCGATGTTTTAAAACAGTAATCCAGAATAGCCCCCTAGTATCAGGAAATCTTTAGGGTTTCAGTTAGTGGGACTACATGAGAACCCAGATACCACAATCGTAGGTGGATTTTAAAAGGAACCTGTCACCAGGTTTTTGCCATCCCATCTGAGAGTAGCATAATGTAGAGATAGAGACCCTGATTCCAGTGATGTGTCATTTATGGAGCTGCTTGCTGTCATTTTGATCAAATTAGTGGCAGATTTAGCAGTCTGTGAATATGCCAGACTACTTGGCAACAGGCCAAGTAGACTGCTAATGATAATCTCCAGCTGATTAAACAAGGATTTTATCAAAACTACACAGAGCAGCCCAGTAAGTGACACATCGCTGGAATCAGGATCTCGGGTCCTATATTATGCTACTCTCAGATTAGGTTGGAAAAACCTGATGACAGGTTCCCTTTAAGGTCACCAATCATGTGATCGCCGTTATTCAATGAATAACAGCAATCACGTAAAAAAAAAATGTATTAAGAATACAAATCATTTATCTCTCTTCTGACATGATCTAATTCACTACTGTTCAAATGTTTGGGGTCATTTAGAAATGTCCTTATTTTTGAAAGAAGAGCACATTTTTTTTCAATGAAGCTAACATTATATTAATCAGAAATATACTCTATACATTGTTAATGTGGTAAATTCTAGCTGCAAACGTCTGGTTTTTAATGCAATATCTACAGTACATAGGTGTATAGAGGCCCATTTCCAACAACCCCCACTCCAGTGTTTTAATGGTACATTGTGTTTGATAACTGTGTAAGAAGGCTAATGGTTGTTTAGAAAACCCTTGTCCAAGTATATTAGCACAGCTGAAAACAGTTTGGCTGAATAGAGAATCTATAAAATTGACCTTCCTTTGAGCTACAGTAGTTAAGAATCTGGAGCATCACATTTGTTTGTTCTATGAAACTCTCAAAATGGCCAGAAATAGAGAACTTTCATTTGAAACTCGACAGTCTATTCTTGTTCTTAGAAATGAAGGCTATTCCATGCGAGAGATTGCCAAGAAACTGAAGATTTCCTACAACGGTGTGTACTATCCCCTTCAGAGGAGAGCACAAACAGGCTCTAACCAGAGTAGAAAGAGAAGTGGGAGGCCCCGCTGCACAACTGAGCAACAAGACAAGTACTACATTAGAGTCTTTAGTTTGAGAAATCGACGCCTCACAGCCGTCAAAGGTCTGCAATGCTGCAATTGCTGCAGAGGGAGCATTCTTTGACAAAAACAAAGTTTGAAGGAGAAAATTATTATTTCAAATATTAATCATTATTTTTAACTTTGTCAATGTGTGGACTATATTTTTTATTCATTTTGCAACTCATTTGATAAATAAAAGTATGAGTTTTCATGGGAAATACAAAATTGTCTGTGTGACCCCAAAGTTTTGAATGGTAGTGTATATGTCATAGAAGAGAGAAATTGTGTCCCCAAGCCCCACAGTGTTTCGGTATCATGTGACATGAGAAAGGCTCTAGCCAAAACGTGTTATGGACATTTAGTTTGTTGTATGATATATGGAATGAAGAAATAAAAATTCAAAAATAGCGGAAACTATTTGGGATTGCAGGTATTTATAAAGACGTTTGGACTTGGGTCGCCAACCCATTGCCATTGTACCACAAGATGAGGAGTGCTCACCTGATTTTCATGTGGACTCCGAATCAGTGACGCCATTCTCAGGCCTCCTCTTCACAAAGCAAAATGGTGACCATATGTGCTGTGCACCCACTGTGATCTGTGGGCCAGCACCCAGCAACCTCAAGAAACAATTTAATTGGTTCCGGTTATTTGATCATTGTGATAGACCCTATCACAGTGATGAAAACCTCAATATTTGGTAAATATGGCAGCATTTGGGTTGAAGGACTTGGGATACTGAGGACCATATTAAAGTGTGGGGGAAATACTGGTGGCCATGATACAGTGTGGGGGAAATATTGGGGATCATATTACTGTATGGGGGAAACATTTGGGGCCATCCATACCAGGGGCGGACTGGCCCAGGTGGCAGGGGGGCAAGTGACCCCTGGGCTGGTGGTGTAGTCCACATCTAGGGCCGCCCTTCTCAACTAAGGGCTGGTACTGCGAAACTGCCACCCGGGTACAGAGGCCCCATCCAGCCCCTGATCCATACAGTGTGGGGCAAATATTGAGAGCCATCATAGAGTGTTAGTAGAGCTACTGAGGACTTTCATAATGTGGGGGCTACTGTGGGCCATTATACAGTGGGGAGACTACTAAGTACCATTATACAGGGGCGCCACTGGGGGCCATCATACAGAGGGAGGAGGTTACTGTGGGACTCATCATGCTGTGTATCTATCATGCAGCATATGTAGGAGCAGCGGTGGGTATCATGCTGTGTTAGGGGGAAATATATATGGGGGAACTAGAGATATTTAGGCGAACTTATAAATCTAACTTTTTTTTAGAAAATTCAGCATAGCCAGGAAATTAGAAAATCAAACAGTCTGCTTATCTCTAGTTAGGATTAACATCCCATACCTTGTCATTAAGTGTGGTGGCACTGGCATCACTTCTTTGCTCATTCATAGGGGCAATCAAAGTCCACTGGTTGGTTGCTGGCTCATATCGTTCAGCAGTCCTTAGACGAAACTGGCCATCAAAGCCTCCCATTGCATAGATGTTTTTATCCAGGACAGTAACACTAACATAGCATCTTTTTGAGTGCATTGGTGCCACTTCCTTCCAGGTCTTTTTAATTGGGTTGAAACGTTTTACGCTATTAAAGTAATCCAAACTATCAAATCCACCAATAATGTACACATAGCTGTTTAGGTACACTATTCCGTGATAGGCTCTTGGGCTCTCCTCTTCACTTCTAACGTTGATCCATTTGTCCGCACGCGCATCATATGTTTCCATGGCATTAGTTGGGCCACCTCCACTCCATCCACCAATGGCAAACAGGATCTCATATGGAAGACGGGGTCTTTTCATAGGGTCTTCATTATGGGAATTTGAGGGGCCATTAATATCAAGATCATACATGGCTTTGAAAGCATTAACAATGATAGGTTTGCACGCATTGTTGTCTCTAACATAGATATTTTTCTTAACCTTTTTGGTAAAGTAATCAGTGTGCATGAAGCCAAAGCGAACCTGGA